>JAVIAB010000108.1:73014493-73236993 GCA_032433765.1 Megaustenia siamemsis
TTACAAATTGCTCTTCTAATCACTTCCTTGTCAAAACTATCAACTACTTTCTGTCTTCCTAGCGTCCTAGTCTTGATTGAACTGGGCACTCCGTTAGCTTTAAGCACTTGTTTGAAAAAGCGTTTGCTTATACCCAATGCGTGAATAGTTCTCCTTTCTGGCTTTGAGATGCTTCGATACAGTTTTCCACGCTTAGCTTCTATGCAAAAATATTTATACACCTTTATTGCCACTGATTGCAATGTAAGGAACTTTACTTTTATACCCATTGACTAACAGATCACAAATTTAACGAAATTACCCAATAATTAGGATACGCCGTTGCACATAAATCACAACAAAACGACAGGAAATGGGATGCACCGGATATAAAATTATAACTATGACGCGTTTTATGTGTTTTTTAGTGCTTAAAACAGGGAAATTGGCGCGCATTACGTTCAAGATGACAAGTCCGTGGGTGCTCACTCATATGAAGCGGTAATTCCTCCAAATATATGGTTTGACCAAAATGCCTTAAATTGTATACTTCAAATAAAGAATATTTAAAACTATACGTTTGTTGGTGAGGAAATGAATGTACTTCTTGGGACCAAAAAATCACAAGACCATATGCAAAATTTCAGCATTATCAATCAATTGGTTGCAGAGATATGGAATTTTAAACACCTTCAAAATATTTTGAAACGACCAATAGAACTCACACACTGTGTTTTATTCCTTAACTAGAACTCACACATTGTATTTTTCTCCTAAACTAGAATTGACACTTTGTATCTTTCTCCTTAACTAGACTTCCACATTGTTTTTTTCTCCTTAACTAGAACTCACACATTGTTAATCTCCTTAACTAGAACTCATAAATTGTATTTTTCTCCTTAGCTGGAACTACACATTGTATTTTTCTCCTTAGCTGGAACTCCACATTGTATTTTTCTCCTTAACTAGAACTCCACATTGTATTTTCTCCTTAACTAGAATTCCACATTGTATCTTTCTCTTTAACTAGAACTCCACATTGTATCTTTCTTTTTAACTAGAACTCCACATTGTATCTTTCTCCTTAACTAGAACTCACACATTGTATCTTCCTGCTTAACTAGCACTTCACATTTTATCTTCCCCCTTAACTAGCACTTCACATTGTATCTTCCTCCTTAACTAGAATTCATTCATTGTATCTTCCCCCTTAACTAGCACTTCACATTGTATCTTCCTCCTTAACTAGAACTCACACATTGTATCTTTCTCCTTAAATAGAACTTCACATTTTATCTTTCTCCTTAAATGGAACGCACATGTTGTATCTTTCTCCTTAACTAGAACTCACACGTTTTATCTTTCTCCTTAACTAGAACTCACACATTGTATCTTTCTCCTTAGCTAGAACTCACACATTGTATCTTTCTCCTTAACTAGAACTCCACATTGTATTTTTTTCCTTAGCTAGAACTCACACATTGTATCTTTCTCCTTAACTAGAACTCACACATTGTATTTTTCTCTCCTAACTAGAACTTACACACTGTATCTTTCTCCTTAACTAAAACTCACACACTGTGTTTTTCTCCTTAACTAGAACTCACACATTGAATCTTTCTCCTTAACTAGAACTCACACACTGTATCTTTCTCCTTAACTAGAACTCACACACTGTATTTTTCTCCTTAACTAGAACTCACACATTGTATCTTCCCCCTTAACTAGCGCTTCACATTGTATCTTCCTCCTTAACTAGAACTCACACATTGTATCTTCAACCTTTACTAGCACTTCACATTGTATCTTCCTCCTTAACTAGAACTCACACATTGTATCTTTCTCCTTAAATAGAACTTCACATTGTATCTTTCTCCTTAAATGGAACTCACATGTTGTATCTTTCTCCTTAACTAGAACTCACACGTTTTATCTTTCTCCTTAACTAGAACTCACTTGTTGTATTTTTCTCCTTAACTAGAACTCACACATTGTATCTTTCTCCTTAGCTAGAACTCACACATTGTATCTTTCTCCTTAACTAGAACTCCACATTGTATTTTTTTCCTTAACTAGAACTCACACATTGTATCTTTCTCCTTAACTAAAACTCACACACTGTGTTTTTCTCCTTAACTAGAACTCACACATTGTATCTTTCTCATTAACTAGAACTCACACATTGTATCTTTCTCCTTAACTAGAACTCACACACTGTATTTTTCTCCTTAACTAGAACTCACACACTGTATTTTTCTCCTTAACTAGAACTCACACATTGCATCTTTCTCCTTAACTAGAACTCACACATTGTATCTTTCTCATTAATTAGAACTCACACATTGTATCTTTCTCCTTAACTAGAACTCACGCATTGTATCTTTCTCCTTAACTAGAACTGCACATTGTATCTTTCTTCTTAACTAGAACTCACACATTGTATCTTTCTCTTTAACTAGAACTCACACGTTGTGTCTTTCTCCTTAAATAGAACTCACATGTTGTATCTTTCTCCTTAACTAGAACTCACACGTTGTATCTTTCTCCTTAACTAGAACTCACTTGTTGTATTTTTCTCCTTAACTAGAAACTCACACATTGTATCTTTCTCCTTAGCTAGAACTCACACATTGTATCTTTCTCCTTAACTAGAACTCCACATTGTATTTTTCTCCTTAACTAGAACTTACACACTGTATCTTTCTCCTTAACTAGAACTCACACACTGTGTTTTATTCCTTAACTAGAACTCACACATTGTATTTTTCTCCTAAACTAGAATTGACACTTTGTATCTTTCTCCTTAACTAGACTTCCACATTGTTTTTTTCTCCTTAACTAGAACTCACACATTGTTAATCTCCTTAACTAGAACTCATAAATTGTATTTTTCTCCTTAGCTGGAACTACACATTGTATTTTTCTCCTTAGCTAGAATTCCACATTGTATCTTTCTCTTTAACTAGAACTCCACATTGAATCGTTCTTTTTAACTAGAACTCCACATTGTATCTTTCTCCTTAACTAGAACTCACACATTGTATCTTCCTGCTGAACTAGAACTTCACATTTTATCTTCCCCCTTAACTAGCACTTCACATTGTATCTTCCTCCTTAACTAGAACTCACACATTGTATCTTCCCCCTTAACTAGCACTTCACATTGTATCTTCCTCCTTAACTAGAACTCACACATTGTATCTTTCTCCTTAAATAGAACTTCACATTTTATCTTTCTCCTTAAATGGAACGCACATGTTGTATATTTCTCCTTAACTAGAACTCACACGTTTTATCTTTCTCCTTAACTAGAACTCACACATTGTATCTTTCTCCTTAGCTAGAACTCACACATTGTATCTTTCTCCTTAACTAGAGCTCCACATTGTATTTTTTTCCTTTGCTAGAACTCACACATTGTATCTTTCTCCTTAACTAGAACTCACACATTGTATTTTTCTACTTAACTAGAACTTACACACTGTATCTTTCTCCTTAACTAGAACTCACACACTGTGTTTTTCTCCTTAACTAGAACTCACACATTGTATCTTTCTCCTTAACTAGAACTCACACACTGTATCTTTCTCCTTAACTAGAACTCACACACTGTATTTTTCTCCTTAACTAGAACTCACACATTGTATCTTTCTCCTTAACTAGAACTCACACATTGTATCTTTCTCCTTAACTAGAACTCACACACTGTATCTTTCTCCTTAACTAGAACTCACACACTGTATTTTTCTCCTTAACTAGAACTCACACATTGTATCTTTCTCATTAACTAGAACTCACACATTGTATCTTTCTCCTTAACTAGAACTCACACACTGTATTTTTCTCCTTAACTAGAACTCACACACTGTATTTTTCTCCTTAACTAGAACTCACACATTGCATCTTTCTCCTTAACTAGAACTCACACATTGTATCTTTCTCATTAATTAGAACTCACACATTGTATCTTTCTCCTTAACTAGAACTCACGCATTGTATCTTTCTCCTTAACTAGAACTGCACATTGTATCTTTCTTCTTAACTAGAACTCACACATTGTATCTTTCTCTTTAACTAGAACTCACACGTTATGTCTTTCTCCTTAAATAGAACTCACATGTTGTATCTTTCTCCTTAACTAGAACTCACACGTTGTATCTTTCTCCTTAACTAGAACTCACTTGTTGTATTTTTCTCCTTAACTACAACTCACACAATGTATCTTTCTCCTTAGCTAGAACTCACACATTGTATCTTTCTCCTTAACTAGAATTCCACATTGTATTTTTCTCCTTAACTAGAACTTACACACTGTATCTTTCTCCTTAACTAGAACTCACACACTGTGTTTTATTCCTTAACTAGAACTCACACATTGTATTTTTCTCCTAAACTAGAATTGACACTTTGTATCTTTCTCCTTAACTAGACTTCCACATTGTTTTTTTCTCCTTAACTAGAACTCACACATTGTTAATCTCCTTAACTAGAACTCATAAATTGTATTTTTCTCCTTAGCTGGAACTACACATTGTATTTTTCTCCTTAGCTAGAATTCCACATTGTATCTTTCTCTTTAACTAGAACTCCACATTGAATCGTTCTTTTTAACTAGAACTCCACATTGTATCTTTCTCCTTAACTAGAACTCACACATTGTATCTTCCTGCTTAACTAGCACTTCACATTTTATCTTCCCCCTTAACTAGCACTTCACATTGTATCTTCCTCCTTAACTAGAACTCACACATTGTATCTTCCCCCTTAACTAGCACTTCACATTGTATCTTCCTCCTTAACTAGAACTCACACATTGTTACTTTCTCCTTAAATAGAACTTCACATTTTATCTTTCTCCTTAAATGGACCGCACATGTTGTATCTTTCTCCTTAACTAGAACTCACACGTTTTATCTTTCTCCTTAACTAGAACTCACACATTGTATCTTTCTCCTTAGCTAGAACTCACACATTGTATCTTTCTCCTTAACTAGAGCTCCACATTGTATTTTTTTCCTTAGCTAGAACTCACACATTGTATCTTTCTCCTTAACTAGAACTCACACATTGCATTTTTCTCCTTAACTAGAACTTACACACTGTATCTTTCTCCTTAACTAGAACTCACACACTGTGTTTTTCTCCTTAACTAGAACTCACACATTGTATCTTTCTCCTTAACTAGAACTCACACACTGTATCTTTCTCCTTAACTAGAACTCACACACTGTATTTTTCTCCTTAACTAGAACTCACACATTGTATCTTCCCTCTTAACTAGCACTTCACATTGTATCTTCCTCCTTAACTAGAACTCACACATTGTATCTTCAACCTTTACTAGCACTTCACATTGTATCTTCCTCCTTAACTAGAACTCACACATTGTATCTTTCTCCTTAAATAGAACTTCACATTTTATCTTTCTCCTTAAATGGAACTCACATGTTGTATCTTTCTCCTTAACTAGAACTCACACGTTTTATCTTTCTCCTTAACTAGAACTCACTTGTATTTTTCTCCTTAACTAGAACTCACACATTGTATCTTTCTCCTTAGCTAGAACTCACACATTGTATCTTTCTCCTTAAATAGAACTCCACATTGTATTTTTTTCCTTAACTAGAACTCACACATTGTATCTTTCTCCTTAACTAGAACTCACACATTGTATTTTTCTCCTTAACTAGAACTTACACACTGTATCTTTCTCCTTAACTAGAACTCACACACTGTGTTTTTCTCCTTAACTAGAACTCACACATTGTATCTTTGTCCTTAACTAGAACTCACACACTGTATCTTTCTCCTTAACTAGAACTCACACACCGTATTTTTCTCCTTAACTAGAACTCACACATTGTATCTTTCTTATTAAATAGAACTCACACAATGTATCTTTCTCTTTAACTAGAACTCACACACTGTATTTTTCTCCTTAACTAGAACTCACACACTGTATTTTTCTCCTTAACTAGAACTCACACATTGCATCTTTCTCTTTAACTAGAACTCACACATTGTATCTTTCTCATTAAATAGAACTCACACATTGTATCTTTCTCCTTAACTAGAACTCACGCATTGTATCTTTCTCCTTAACTAGAACTGCACATTGTATCTTTCTTCTTAACTAGAACTCACACATTGTATCTTTCTCTTTAACTAGAACTCACACGTTGTGTCTTTCTCCTTAAATATAACTCACATGTTGTATCTTTCTCCTTAACTAGAACTCACACGTTGTATCTTTCTCCTTAACTAGAACTCACTTGTATTTTTCTCCTTAACTAGAACTCACACATTGTATCTTTCTCCTTAGCTAGAACTCACACATTGTATCTTTCTCCTTAACTAGACCTCCGCGTTGTTTTTTTCTCCTTAACTAGAACTCACACATTGTTAATCTCCTTAACTAGAACTCATAAATTGTATTTTTCTCCTTAGCTAGAACTACACATTGTATTTTTCTCCTTAGCTAGATCCACATTGTATCTTCTCTTTAACTAGAACTCCACATTGTATCTTTCTCCTTAACTAGAACTCCACATTGTATCTTCCTCCTTAACTAGAACTCACACATTGTATCTTTCTCTTTAACTAGAACTCACACATTGTATCTTTCTCCTTAACTAGAACTACACATTGTATTTTTCTCCTTAGCTAGAACTACACATTGTATTTTTCTCCTTAACTAGAACTCCAGATTGTATCTTCCTCCTTAACTAGATCTCCAGATTGTATCTTTCTCCTTAACTAGAACTCCAGATTGTATCTTCCTCCTTAACTAGAACTCCAGATTGTATCTTCCTCCTTAACTAGAACTCACACATTGTATCTTTCTCCTTAACTAGAACTCCAGATTGTATCTTCCTCCTTAGCTAGAACTCACACATTGTATCTTTCTCCTTAACTAGAACTCACACATTGTATCTTTCTCCTTAACTAGAACTCCAGATTGTATCGTTCTCCTTAACTAGAACTCACACATTGTATCTTTCTCCTTAACTAGAACTCACACATTGTAACTTTCTCCTTAACTAGAACTCACACATTGTATCTTTCTCCTTAACTAGAACTCCAGATTGTATCTTTCTCCTTAACTAGAACTCACACATTGTAACTTTTTCCTTAACTAGAACTCACACATTGTATCTTTCTCCTTAACTAGAACTCACACATTGTATCTTCCTCCTTAACTAGAACTCACACATTGTATCTTCCTCCTTAACTAGAACTGCACATTGTATTGTTCTCCTTAACTAGAACTCACTCATTCTATCTAGGGGAACTTTTGGTCTCGAGACAAGACGCTGGTCTCGAGACATAGATGTTGCGAGTTCAAATCCATGCTGCACCAGTTGGGATTTGTGTTTCTGATTTTTCTATGCGACAACCACTCTTGGTCCCCCCAGCGAGGCCCGACTTTAAACGTCAATTACTCATCGACGGAAAAAAATATGAGTACCTCCGAAGACGGAGCTATCTGTCAATACGGCGAGGGACCCTTGTGCACACGACCGCCATGAGAAAAAAACCAGATTAACCAGCAAAATTTAGTTTCTAGAGTCTAGTGACTTCGTCAGAAGTGAGAGTTAGCGAACGCTTAACAAAAAAAAAGCACTTAGTCCATCTGTCTCTTTCATTGACACTCATTCTAAATTTTCCTTAACAAGAACTCACATTATCTAA
Source organism: Megaustenia siamemsis (assembly GCA_032433765.1). NCBI lineage: Eukaryota > Metazoa > Mollusca > Gastropoda > Stylommatophora > Ariophantidae > Megaustenia > Megaustenia siamemsis. The sequence goes on from JAVIAB010000108.1 coordinate 73,022,165, forward strand.
TATATTATCCTTTTTCATTTTCTTCCACTCTTTTCTCATCCCCATTTTTCGTATCTCATTAATTCTCTCTCACCTTCACTCCCTCTCAACATTCATTCTATCATCCATTCCTTCCGTCCTCATAAATGATCATTATTCTTCCAAATTACCCCACATTCTCAATTATTACATTCTCTGTTATCACATTTATTTTCCCATTCACTTACTGTCATTAACCGATCAATTACCATTTCTCCCCAATTTTAATTAATTACACCTTTCCTCCTATATATATTCTCCTTAATTAAATACATCTTCTAATTTAATCCTTACTCTCCTTCTTGTACCAAGGATAATTAATCTCTGCTTACTATAATCACCAATCTCCCTTACATCTGCAGTCAATGTACTTATGTGTTCCAAATGTATTTATTTATTGCCACTAATTTCCTTAGAGACAGCATCAGAAATGAAGAACTAAGAAAAAAAAAAGCTAGGAATACCCCTGGTCATAGAATATATAAAGAAACAACAGATAAATGGTTTGGCCACGAGACAAGGCAGAGTGAAAAAAAAAAAAACACAACACATTGAGCCCTCAATAAACGTGAGAACACCAGACACAAGGGTCGACCAGGAAAAAAGATGGATTGACGGAATATTAGAAACACTAGAAAACATAACAGCAGCAGAAGCAAACAGAAGAGCAAAAGACCGCAAATTATATCTCCCCTCGAAGCCGAAAGATAAATGAGGAAGGAAAGAAGAAGCAGCATTTGTATTTATCTATATTCACTTGCAATAATGTAATATTTTAAAAAAGTAAAGAACCCAGTCACGCCAAGTGGCGTATAGGGAATATGGTGTTAGTGACGAGTCACGCCAAGTGGCGTATAGGGAATACGGTGTTAGTGACCAGTCACGCCAAGTGGCGTATAGGGAATATGGTGTTAGTGACCAGTCACGCCAGTGGCGTATAGGGAATATGGTGTTAGTGACCAGTCACGCCAAGTGGCGTATAGGGAATATGGTGTTAGTGACCAGTCACGCCAAGTGGCGTATAGGGAGTATGGTGTTAGTGACGAGTCACGCCAAGTGGCGTATAGGGAATATGGTGTTAGTGACCATACATTTTACAGACCTTCGGCATATGATTGTTGGGGTAATGTGGTCGGTATTACGCCTGTGCCGCTTTACTTTTCCAGAAAAAATCCGGCACCCCGGAAGCCTCGGTTGGGATCGAACCCTACCTCTTGTCTTTTGTAGTCCAGTTCACTAACCACTGAGCAATCGCGGCTCAATTTAATATTACTCATTATTGATTGATTTCATTTAATTTCTTCTTCGACGATTCATTTTTTCAACCTCCTCAACTCGACCTCTCACAAGGATCCATTCCCTAGGTCATGCCATGAATAATCCCTTCTTCATTTGCATGTTATTCCCTCGATTCTTCTATTTTCATGAACTCATTCACAATAAATTTGTCTTCATCTATTCTCTAATTAATTCTCTCTCTAGTTAACCATCAATGGTTCTCACCATGGAGAGTTGGTACACCGTTAAAGTAGTATAAAATGTATTGGTGGTAGTAGTGGTAGTGGTGGTAGTAGTGGTAGTGAGGATAGTGGTGGTGGTAGTGGTGGTGGTAGTGATGGTAGTGGGGGTAGTGGTGGTAGTAGTGGTAGTGGTGGTGGTAGTGAGGATAGTGGTGGTAGTGGTGGTGGTAGTGATGGTAGTGGGGGTAGTGTTGTAGTAGTAGTGGTATTGGTGGTAGTGGGGTAGTGGTGGTAGTAGTGGTAGTGGTGGTAGTGGTAGTAGTGGTGGTAGTGGTAGTGGTGGTAGTAGTGATAACGGTAGTAGTGGGGTAGTGATGGTGGTAGTGGGGGTAGTGGTGGTAGCAGTAGTACTAGTAGTAGCAGCGACAACAGGTCCAGCAAAAGTAGTAGAAGTTGCAGCAGTAGTAGTAGTAATAGTAGTTGTAGCTGGTAGCGATAACAGTAGAAGTAGTAGTAGCAGCAGTAGCAGTAGTAGCTGTAGCAGTAGATGTAGTAGTAGCAGCAGTAGCAGTAGCAGTAGAAGTAGTAGTAGTATTAGTAGTAATAGTAGAAGTAGCAGGAAGCGATAACAGTAGTAGTAGCAGCAGTAGCAGTAGTAGTAGTCTTCGTCAGTCATAGTTAACTGTGGATTTTGTAGCGTCCCTATGAAATGTTATTTTGTCGTTTCTCTTTTTCTATAAATCTGTCTGCCTCTTATTTGAGTTGGAGCTAAGAGTGTTTTTCCAAAGATTGCGATATGCAGCTATTTCTTCCCAGGCAGTTCAGTCTTCATGTCACGTTTAAACATGTCTACAAAGTGAAGTTTTGGGCGCACCCTAGTTCTTTTGCCATCTGCTAGTTGTCCATAAAGTATATCTTCTGGTATGCGGCCATCTTTCATACGGTGTGCGTGGCCAAGACAGCGTAACCAATGTTGTTTGAGCAGAGTGTAGATGTTCGGGAGGCCTGTGCGAGTGAGGACTTCTACGTTTGTCACTTTAACCTTCCAAGTGATATCAAGAATACAGCGCTGGCGTCGCATTTGGAATGCATTTAGCCTTCTCTCCTGCTTTGTATGAATTGTCCATGATTCGCTGCTATATAAAACGATACTGATAATGCAGACGTTGTAACCTGCAGTTTTTGTTTCAGTTTCCGTGAATGTAAGTTACTTATAATTACATCAAATGTGCTGCATGAAATCATATGTTGCGATATACAACGTGTTTCCTAACCCCTTCTTGCCAGTGCTTCCTGACTTCAGAGCACATATGGTTTCTAGTGCTATCGGAGCTCCAGTGTAGATCTTATGTTCGAGCACCGAGTCACATTTGAGAGATGGAAATCGATATACAGCAAGAATCATCATCAACAGGTGCTATGCTGATTGGCGTAGGCGATCATCTCTCTCCATATCACTCGGTCCTCCATACATGTCATAATTTCAGTCGCTGATCTTGTATTATGCCATTGTTCAATATATTTTCTTTTGGTTTTCCTCTGCTTTTCTTTCCGTTCCGTTAATTCTGTCCGTTATTACAGTATTCTTAATTACGTATTTTCGTACGACATATTAAATAAATGCTGATTATCTCTTCCGTATAATTTTGATTATATTTTTTAGTTACTCCAGCTCGTTTTAAACATTCTTCATTTGTAATGTTTGTTATCCATTGAATTCATATCATTCTTCTGATAAACCACTTCCCAGATGCCTCCAATGTTCTTTGTGTTGTCGTAGTTATCGCCCATAACTCGCTTCAATATAGTAGAACAGGTTCAATGTAGCACTTTAGGACACGTTCTCCAAAATTAATTAACAATAATTTGTTGCATAGCCATGGAATTCCCTCTTTGCTTGTCATTTACTGCTTCTAATTTAACAACACAGTGCGGTTGGAATAGGATTGTGAACATCGATTTAAATAACCTGTCTCATGTTTTTGAATTGAAAAATACAGATATATATATATATATATATATATATATATATATATATATATATATATATATATATATATATATATACTATGATGTTACTCTATGATAGGATCATAACACTTGGTTGAACGAATCTACAGGCCCCTATACCAAAGATGATAATTTCAATACACAGGTGTATTGTCACAAGCAACTATTAGTTAATAATTCATCATGTATTCTCTCGTATTGTCTCTCTTTCTCTGTCTCTCTCTCTGTCTCACAAACTCAAGCTGCACTCTTCTACCAATTCACATCTCAATTTCTACCTCTATTATCACACTCCTTGCCATATTTAAAGCAGTTACACACAACTCGTCGTTTATTATTTTAATCCCTCGATTCATCCTCCTCCTTTGGACAAATTTGTAAAGGTGACACGAGAGGGCTTGAGGGTAAAAACAAGATCGCCAGGACATGCCAGATGGGGTGAATACAGTTCCTTTCTTCTCTCGTCTCATCAAAGAACGAAAGGAGAAAACAATTTTGACAGTTGAGCAGCTTTGAATGAAGAGACAGATTCCTGATGGAGGGAAAGATTCTATTATGGAGATAACGACGGGGATAATGAACGAAAGGGAGAAAACAAAGAAGAGAAGAATATGATGGGGAGAAATTGAAAATTTGTTCACATTACTGCCTGAATCATGTTCCTGAGAACCATATTAGTGTGGAGTTGCGTTGAGTAGTCATCAAAGGATTAGCACTGGGTTTTTTATGTTCATCAATGGCAGCTTGAACATCACTAACATAGAATTATGGAAAATTACCAGTCAAATATCAGTGGATAAAGAGGTAAAGTGAAGACAATTGCACTTGATAGGGCACACATTGCGGAAGCCAACTGAGAGTATTACACGACAGTCCTTTTCTGGGATCCTCAAGGAAAAAGACAAGAGAGGAAGGCCAAAATATTCTTGGAGAAGGCAGATGGAAGCAGAGATGGGGATGATGGGAAAGACATAGAATAATCTTGAAATAATGGTGAGAAACGGAACGGCTTGGAAAGTGTTTGTTGAAGACCTATGCTCCACAGGGAGTTGAAAGTGTTTGTTGAAGATCTATGCTCCACAGGGAGCTGAAAGTGTTTGTTGAAGATCTATGCTCCACAGGGAGCTGAACGTGTTTGTTTAAGACCTATGCTCCACAGGGAGCTGAAGGTGTTTGTTGAAGATTTATGCTCCACAGGGAGCTGAAAAGTAGAAAAGGAAGAATGGCCGCTTGCTGGTTAGTTACACGTGATACATGCCATATTAACAATATATGCCTCTAAGGTGTTGATTGTAGAGACATCTACTTTCCCCACTAAACACTCGGAATGGACCAGATACCTCTTCCACCTTTAGACTCCTCAGTCTCTCAATATATACCTCATTGCCTCACACATCCTTCTCATTTCTCTTATACCTCATTGTCTCACACATCCTTCTCATTTCTCTTTATACTTCATTGTCTCAAACATCCTTCTCATTTCTCTTATACTTCATTGTCTCAAACATCCTTCTCATTTCTCTTAAGGAATGAAGAACAAACTTAGCGATGTCCTCTTTGTCGAGAATAAGGCCACACTCAGTGCCAGAGCTGCCAACGAGCTTATCTGCTACTTCATTGCCGTGTACACCAGCATGCCCTAGACTATACACCCAGGTTAACGCGCTCACTGTAGAGCCATACAAGAGATGCATCCACTCCTGCCGCAGACACTGTCTGCCAATCTTCCGTAGCATACTTTGCGAGTCAGTCACAAGGACTGCATGATCCACGTTCTGTGTAACCAAACAATGTTATCGTCGCTGTTGATGCTTCTATCTCCATTCTCATGCTGGACACCGTAATGCTACACTTGCCAGATTCCCTAGCCACTTCTCAGCCATTTTAGTTTACCAGAAAACCCCATGTTCGCGGGATACGAAACCATCCGTGTAGATAACGGGGTCCTGTGGTGACATATTTCCGATGGATGCCCATATTACGACCTCGGTTGCTATGTAAGCCCACTTGCGACACTGCCTGCCGAGTTGAATGATGACTCTGGTTAGCCTCTTCCTTTTTCTTGTTACTTCTATTCCTTACTATCAGTTCACCATACGCTTCCTGAAATCTCGGACGGTCGGTGGAGCGGATATGGAACTCTTCGACTGCAATGAAACTGATTCCATGAATAGAATAATAATTTATTCTCTCTCTCCACTTATTTATTCATCTTCATTCATCCAATTTCCTGTCACTCCGCTATTATTTCTGATTGAAAAATAAAACAACATTACATGTGTGTAATGTTTGGTTATCAGCAAGAGACAGAGAAAGTTTGTGTAATGTTTGGTTATCAGCGACAGACAGAGAAAGTTTGTGTAATGTTTGGTTATCAGCAAGAGACAGAGAAAGTTTGTGTAATGTTTGGTTATCAGCGACGGACAGAGAAAGTTTGTGTAATGTTTGGTTATCAGCGACAGACAGAGAAAGTTTGTGTAATGTTTGGTTATCAGCGAGAGACAGAGAAAGTTTGTGTAATGTTTCGTTATCAGCAAGAGACAGAGAAAGTTTGTGTAATGTTTTGTTATCAGCGAGAGACAGAGAAAGTTTGTATAATGTTTGGTTATCAGCGAGAGACAGAGAAAGTTTGTGTAATGTTTGGTTATCAGCGAGAAACAGAGAAAGTTTGTGCAATGTTTGGTTATCAGCGAGAAACAGAGAAAGTTTGTGTAATGTTTGGTTATCAGCGAGAGACAGAGAAAGTTTGTGTAATGTTTGGTTATCAGCGAGAAACAGAGAAAGTTTGTGTAATGTTTGGTTATCAGCGAGAGACAGAGAAAGTTTGTGTAATGTTTGGTTATCAGCGAGAGACAGAGAAAGTTTGTGTAATGTTTGTTATCAGCAAGAGACAGAGAAAAGTTTGTGTAATGTTTGGTTATCAGCGAGAGACAGAGAAAGTTTGTGTAATGTTTGGTTATCAGCGAGAGACAGAGAAAGTTTGTGTAATGTTTGGTTATCAGCGAGAGACAGAGAAAGTTTGTGTAATGTTTGGTTATCAGCAAGAGACAGAGAAAGTTTGTGTAATGTTTGGTTATCAGCAAGAGACAGAGAAAGTTTGTGTAATGTTTGGTTATCAGCAAGAGACAGAGAAAGTTTGTGTAATGTTTGGTTATCAGCAAGAGACAGAGAATGTTTGTGTAATGTTTGGTTATCAGCAAGAGACAGAAAGTTTGTGTAATGTTTGGTTATCAGCAAGAGACAGAGAAAGTTTGTGTAATGTTTGGTTATCAGCGAGAGACAGAGAAAGTTTGTGTACTGTTTGGTTATCAGCAAGAGACAGAGAAAGTTTGTGTAATGTTTGGTTATCAGCGAGAGACAGAGAAAGTTTGTGTAATGTTTGGTTATCAGCAAGAGACAGAGAAAGTTTGTGTAATGTTTGGTTATCAGCGAGAGACAGAGAAAGTTTGTGTAATGTTTGGTTATCAGCGAGAAACAGAAAAGTTTGTGTAATGTTTGGCTATCAGCGAGAAACAGAGAAAGTTTGTGTAATGTTTGGTTATCAGCGAGAACAGAGAAAGTTTGTGTAATGTTTGGTTATCAGCGAGAGACAGAGAAAGTTTGTGTAGTGTTTGGTTATCAGCGAGAAACAGAGAAAGTTTGTGTAATTTTGGTTATCAGCGAGAGACAGAGAAAGTTTGTGTAATGTTTGGTTATCAGCGAGAAACAGAGAAAGTTTGTGTAATGTTTGGTTATCAGCGACAGACAGAGAAAGTTTGTGTAATGTTTGGTTATCAGCGAGAGACAGAGAAAGTTTGTGTAATGTTTGGTTATCAGCGAGAGACAGAGAAAGTTTGTGTAATGTTTGGTTATCAGCGAGAGACAGAGAAAGTTTGTGTAATGTTTGGTTATCAGCGAGAAACAGAGAAAGTTTGTGTAATGTTTGTTTATCAGCAAGAGACAGAGAAAGTTTGTGTAATGTTTGGTTATCAGCAAGAGACAGAGAAAGTTTGTGTAATGTTTGGTTATCAGCAAGAGACAGAGAAAGTTTGTGTAATGTTTGGCTATCAGCGAGAACAGAGAAAGTTTGTGTAATGTTTGGTTATCAGCGAGAAACAGAGAAAGTTTGTGTAATGTTTGGTTATCAGCGAGAGAACAGAGAAAGTTTGTGTAATGTTTGGTTATCAGCGAGAGACAGAGAAAGTTTGTGTAATGTTTGGTTATCAGCGAGAGACAGAGAAAGTTTGTGTAATGTTTGGTTATCAGCGAGAAACAGAGAAAGTTTGTGTAATGTTTGGTTATCAGCGAGAAACAGAGAAAGTTTGTGTAATGTTTGGTTATCAGCGAGAGACAGAGAAAGTTTGTGTAATGTTTGGTTATCAGCGAGAGACATAGAAAGTTTGTGTAATGTTTGGTTATCAGCAAGAGACAGAGAAAGTTTGTGTAATGTTTGGTTATCAGCGAGAGACAGAGAAAGTTTGTGTAATGTTTGGTTATCAGCGAGAGACAGAGAAAGTTTGTGTAATGTTTGGTTATCAGCAAGAGACAGAGAAAGTTTGTGTAATGTTTGGTATCAGCGAGAGACAGAGAAAGTTTGTGTAATGTTTGGTTATCAGCGAGAAACAGAGAAAGTTTGTGTAATGTTTGGTTATCAGCGAGAGACAGAGATAGTTTGTGTAATGTTTGGTTATCAGCGAGAGACAGAGAAAGTTTGTGTAATGTTTGGTTATCAGCGAGAGACAGAGAAGTTTGTGTAATGTTTGGTTATCAGCGAGAGACAGAGAAAGCTGAGAGAGAAAAGTTGCATCTCTTGGTCAAGGTCCAACGTCATACACCGCCAATTGGGATAGTAAAGAAAAAAGAGTAAAGTACCCCCGTCACGCCAGTGGCGTATAGGGAAATAAGGTGTTAGTGACCCTATATTTTACAGATCTTCAGCACATGATTTTTGGGGTAATGTGGTCGGTATTACGCCCGTGCTGCTTTAATTTACCAGAAAAAAAAATCAGGTGGATAGACTTAACTTATATACAACACAGTTTTTCGTCCACTCACTTTTCCAGTAGCATCTCTCCATTATTTATTTCTCTTACAGTTTATTGTCCTACTTCTGAGAAAACACTAGTGTCCCATAGATACAACACTACAGACACAACTATATGGGTCACTGCAAGAGTGACAAAAGACAGTAACATTTATACAGGAAACGACATTGCAGATATATAATATACTTCAGGCGAACGAAAGATAGATTGTTCTCTCTCTAGCAATTCACATCTTTCATTTGTCCCTCTTTTTCTTTCTCTCTCACTCTCACTCTCTCTCTCTCTCTCTCCTAGATATATCATTTTCTTCTCACAACTCTCTCGATATATCTCACTAACTAATGTCCCCGATTTCACCTCGTAATCCATTAGTCAACAAGTGCCCTTTCAGAATCTCAACATTCTGTGAGCATAAGTCTTGTCACATCTATACACTTGTTCTCTCTTAGTTTTCTGAAAGCCAAGTCTTCCTTGGTAACCCTAACTGTGCTATCAAATGCGTAGAAGGTCTTAGATGTTCATACTAAGTTATAGAATGACAGACATTAAATGGAGTCACATGCAGAATTAGAAGATGATTGTGTGTCTTTGTTTCTTTCATCATTAAACTTTCCAAATCATATTTTAACAAAACATCCTTCTCGATAGACCAACACTCAACAAAACATCATCCTCGACAGACCAACACTCAACAAAACATCACCCTCGATAGACCAACACTCAACAAAACATCATCCTCGACAAACCAACACTCAACAAAACATCATTCTCGTCAGACCAACACTCAACAAAACATCATCTTCTACAGACGAACACATTCATACACACACGCAGCAACCAATCCAGGTTCAGTATCGACCTCATCACTCATTTCCGAACCTAAATTAACAAAGACCAACAACAAGCACTCCTCGTGAGCACAAATAAACAAACTGTCACTCATTCAAAGCGAGATCACCATTTACACATGACCGGAATGGGGACTGTTCGCACCAAGTTGAGAACCACTATGTCTTAAATGAGATCTCTAGCTCATCAAACATTGAACACTCGCCCACTCACCGGAGATGTGTATTACGTAAATGTGTATTACGTAGATGTGTATTACGTAGCTGTGTATACGTTACAAAAAACTGCACGAACAAAAATAACTGCGAAAAAAGAACATGCAATAATAGAAGCAAGTTGTTCTTCGGATCACTCAATTAATAGTCAAATTCACTAATTGGCAAAAATGTTTCTGTACCAGAATGATATATAAAGGTTCATTGGGAACTTTGTTAACCTCAGACGGAAGATGTACAAAAGAGGTGAGATGCAGAATGGCTCAGGCAAAAGCAGCTTTCCAAAAAATGAGGAAGATACTATGCAATCCATTTTTCACAATAGAAAAAAAAAATTATTAAATGTTATGTTGAGCCAGTCTTAACATATGGATGTGAATCATGGACAATAGGACAGCAGACAAGAAAATCACTGGAGTCTGTAGAAATGTGGTTTTACAGAAAAATGTTGAGAGTACCATGGACAGCAAGAAGAAGAGTAATGAAGATGTTCTGAGAGAGGTCAAAGCAAAAAGAGAGCTAATTTCCAATATTAGGAAGAGACAATCATCATTTTTTGGCCATATAATGAGAAGAGAACAACTGGAATATATGTAACAACTGGCAACACTGAGGGACGAAGAGATAGAGGGACACAAAGAGAACAAATAACAGATAGCTTAAGAGAATGGCTTGGCAGAAGGTCAACAACAGAAATGATAAATAGCTGCCGAGATCGAAAGTTGTGGAGAGACATGATCACCTACGCCAGTAGGCCCGGTACTTGATGATGATGATGTGGATTATGTCTGTAAATTGTGTATCTTTATGATGTTTGTAAATGATGTGCTCAAATTATATGTTTAAGCAGCACATGTAAATTATGTTTGTAAATGATGTTTAGAAAAAAATATGTGAAAGTGATATGCTAAAACTAAACGTGTAAATGTGTTTATGTATGAAAATTATATGTTTAAACTATATGTGTAAATAATGTTTATTATATTATATGCCTGAAAGAGTTGTATAAACAATTTTACATATTTTATGCGTGTAAATTGTATGTGTTTAAGGAGATCAACTGAACATCTTCATACAAGGACTGACTGAACCCGCGCTCACATCATCGTGAAGGCAACACATTAACCACTACGCATTTAATACCCCGTGAAAAAATTATAATAACAAAATACACTTGGTGCAAAAAACTCTGCTCTCACTTTTAAAAACAAAGAAATGACAGGGCATAAAAGTACAATATTATTTAAGATAAAACCAAGGAAATAAAAATAGAAAAACTCTTTCAAAGTTGTCATAAAGGATAGGAAAAAAAGTGCACAGTTAAAAAGTTATAAAATTCTATAATAAAGAAATACTGCGTCGTTAACTGTGTGGCAACTAAAAGAATAAACACTAGGTCATCTTAACATTATTTGAAACAAAAGCAAAATGGCGTTTAGCGAATAAAAACAAAATCTTGAACCGTAACTAAGTGAACGGAAAAAATCTGGGTAGCGTAACCATGGCGACAAATAAACATCCACAACGACAATATTTCCCAAGCTTTTCCCCCAGCTTCCGGGAAGCCATTAGTGCCCAGCATGCATCGGGAGAGTAGTCGGCCATATTGGCTAGACTCAATGACTTGCAGAAACACGAGAAAGTATTGACGTCCACGGTGACTTCCGGTGCTAATTGTTCTAAATTAAAATTCGTTCTGCTAATGACGAAATGCCACTTTTATGAACCCACAGCGAAAATTTCAAAGCACTTATATACATCCGACAATGTGATGTCTCTTCATCAAAGCTTGGAAAAACTACTCATTATTACCATGAACCAAACGCCAAACAAAATGAAAGTTTTATTCAAAGTTGTTTTCATTACGTAGTTCATTATTTGTGAGGCTTTGGGACAGCGATGTCGATTTTAGAAACGTGTGGGCTCACATAATCTCTAGCGTCAATGCAAAGAAATGCATAAAAAACGCAGCAGTAAAGCGAATTGTAAGGAGAAATTAAAAAACAAAAACTATAGAGACACAAATGAGAAAAACCGGTATGGTAAAAGTTGTATGTAATAAGTAGACGAAATAAATTAGAAGAACGTTTCACGAGGACGACATAAATTAGAACATCGTTTCAAGGACAACATAAATTAGAACAACGTTTCAAGTAGACAACATAAATTAGAAGAACGTTTCAAGTAGACAACATAAATTAGAACAACGTTTCAAGTAGACAACATAAATTAGAAGAACGTTTCAAGTAGACAACATAAATTAGAAGAACGTTTCAAGTAGACAACATAAATTAGAAGAACGTTTCAAGTAGACAACATAAATTAGAACAACGTTTCACGTGGAGAACATAAATTAGAACAACGTTTCAAGTGGACGACATAAATTAGAACATCGTTTCAAGGTGGACAACATAAATTAGAACAACGTTTCACGTGAACAACATAAATTAGAACAACGTTTCACGTGGACGACATAAATTCGAACATCGTTTCAAGTGGACAACATAAATTAGAACAACGTTTCACGTGAACAACATAAATTAGAACAACGTTTCACGTGGACAACATAAATTAGAACAACGTTTCAAGTGGACGACATAAATTAGAACATCGTTTCAAGTGGACAACATAAATTAGAACAACGTTTCACGTGGACGACATAAATTAGAACAACGTTTCACGTGGACGACATAAATTAGAACAACGTTTCAAGTGGACAACATAAATTAGAACAACGTTTCACACGAACGACATAAATTAGAAGAACGTTTCACGTGGACGACATAAATTAGAAGAACGTTTCACGTGGACGACATAAATTAGAAGAACGTTTCACGTGGACGACATAAATTAGAACAACGTTTCAAGTGGACGACATAAATTAGAACAACGTTTCAAGTGGACGACATAAATTAGAACAACGTTTCAAGTGGACGACATAAATTAGAACAACGTTTCAAGTGGACGACATAAATTAGAACAACGTTTCACGTGGACGACATGAATTAGAACAACGTTTCACGTGGACGACATAAATTAGAACAACGTTTCACGTGAACGACATAAATTAGAACAACGTTTCACGTGGACGACATAAATTAGAACAACGTTTCACGTGGACGACATAAATTAGAACAACGTTTCACGTGAACGACATAAATTAGAACAACGTTTCACGTGAACGACATAAATTAGAACAACGTTTCACGTGAACGACATAAATTAGAACAACGTTTCACGTGAACGACATAAATTAGAACAACTTTTCAAAACGTTTTTGGCGCAGTTTACAGGGAAGTGAGGATTATTCTTATTTTTAATTTTATTTCTCATTCTATTTCGAAATTAATTTTTAATTGTTATTGTTTTATTAAACACATATCCCTGTGTGTGTTGTATGTTTGTTCCTCTCTTTTTTAAACTTGAACCGGCGTCTTAGCACGCGAGTTTACACCCATATGTGCTCGGCCGTCTATCCAGAAATGTTCGGAGATTTCTGGATAGTGTCGCTTCAAGCATCGAAACTCACGATGCGAGGCGGCATTCCTCACCTTCCAGAGTACTACTCTGTTACCCATTTCTGCCAACGGCTGGGTCGACCGTCGTTGTATTTATTTTTTCCAACCACTAGTACAATTCACACTGCTCCCAGCGGGAATCGAACACGGGTTGTCTAAACGTCGGTAGTCCAGTCCGGTTGTTTTCCCAATTAGGCTGCCGTGGCCCCTGTTGAAGGCCTATTGACCCGAACTGTTTTTTCTAATTTTTGTCATCCACTTATTACGAAAAGCTTTAACAATACCGTTCTTCTTTATATATATATATATATATTATATATATATATATATATATATATATATAAATATATATATATATATATATATATATATATATATATATATTGTTCACTTCTCCCATGAGACTCTAGCAGGAAGTAATGATCTTAACCCTCAGAGCTGGTGTAAGACGATCAGACATTGCTTTGGTCTCTACTGTGAATGTTGCAAAACATTCAATAATTAAGTGAGTGTCTTGTTCGAGCTGTGCAGTTTTCGAGATAATGTGATGGTTGAATAATTACCATGTTTCCGGACAGTACATGCTGCACAACATGATTGTTAAATAACTGTCTTTGTCAGCACAAAATTTTCGCACCCCAGTGTCAGTACTTGGATTTTATTGCAAATATGCCAAAAATCTGAACCTACTTTCATGTTTGATGGCAACGACACCTCATGTAATCCGGACACAGATTCTACATCAGTTGAGGCAACTCTCAATCAATCTCTGCCGTGCTCCTGGTTTAGGATTTATGCGAATGACTTAAAATATCCGGACAGTTTCACGATAAAACTGAATGGTTCTGCCTCATGTAACAATCATAACAATGTATCAAGGTTTGTAGTTAGTCCGCACGAGATTGATGCCTTCTGCCCTGGGCTGATCTGATCAACAAGTTACGGATTGAAAGGGCGATAGTTGCAAATATCTGCTCAAACTACATTGGCGGGGGTCGGAAACTGGCTCTCAAACAGAACACAAACCAGACCGATTTATGCACAAAACATTTGATGCTTGTTATACAGGAGACGGATGTGGACCAGAGGCCGCATTTGATAGCAAAGCAAAGACCAATCTCTATGACAATGACTGCACACACACACAATGGAGAAGTGGAACAATTCTGTTTACTGGTATCTGAACTTTGCAACGCCCCAGAAGACTCACATCATTCGAATCTATCATCGAGCTAGCACTATGATTCGGGTAAAGAATGACACTCTAAGGGCTTTCTCTGACAGTGGCGGAGTAGTGTTCAGTATAATGAATTATCCTACCCTAATTTATCTGTGAACACTATTGTAGTCAAAACACAAACGTCAATGGCACACATTAAGATTGAGTTTTCACCGACCATTTCGCAGGCCGACAGTGCACTGACGGTATGTGAGGTGCAAACATTTACAGACACCTATTGTCTGGACGAGCAGTCTTGTCGTTTTGTGCAGTGTATAGTGGGTGTAGTAAAGGCTGCAATGTCATCATGGGTATTGTCACGGCTACTGTTGACATGGGATCTATGGACACGACTGTTCCGGGTCTTGTCTCAGTGTCTGTCCTTTATTTGAGGAAAAATCTGGAAAATGCCTACATTGTAAACATCTTGGCTATACCTGTAATGACACTTGTCCAGATGGTAATTTTGGGCTACAGTGCGAACAGATGTGTTCTGATGGCTGTGACATCAATGTACTCTCAAATGTCCGGACAACTGTTTCAACGACACCTGTCAACAGTCGATCGGAATTGTACATGCAAAGAGAACGTTCTATGGGTCAGACTGCACTCTCAATCTCCACACAACGTTTAACGAAACCTGTGATTCCCCGTTCAGAAGAGTCTGCCGACTACAACAAGCCCAAGCATATGGACACTTTAATGTGTTTCTGTGCTAGACATGGTTCATTTTTTGGTGTTTTTTAGTGAAACCATGGCTCATATCTTGCTGTGTTTCTGTCCTAGCCATGGCTCATATCTTAGCTTGTGTGTGCTGGCCATGGCTCATATCTTGGTGTGTGTCATGTTAGTCATATCTCATATCTCGGTGTGTCCGTGTTAATCATGTCTCATTCTTTATGTGTGTCTGTGTTTAGTCATATCTCATATCTTAGTGTGTACCAGTGTTAGTCAATGTCATATCTTTGTGTGTGCATGTCTGGGTTAGTGATATATCATATCTTCGTGTGCATGTTTATGTAGTCATATCTCATATCTTTGTGTGTGCATGTCTGTGTTTGTCACATCTCATATCCTTGTGTGTGCATGGCTATGTTAGTCCCATCTCATATCTTTGTGTGTGCATATCTATGTTAGTCATATCTCTTATCTTTGTGTGCATGTCAATGTTATTTATATCTCATATCTTTATGTGCATGTTTATGTTAGTCATGTGTCATATATCTTGATGTGTGTCAGTGTTAGTCATGCCTCGTATCGCTGTGTGCATGTCTGTATTAGTCACATCTCATATCTTTGTGTGTGCATGTCTGTGTTAGTCACATCTCATATCTTTGTGTGTGTATGTCTGTGTTTAGTCACATCTCACATCTTTGTGAGTCCGTGTCTGTGTTAGTCACCTCGGGCAGATGGTGCTCGTAAACCTGGGAGGGCTACCATCTAAGGGCAGAATCCCCTACAGAAAAGATCATCTGCTGCCTTGCAGGAAGATTGGGGACAATCAAAGGCTAGGGAAAGCAAACCCGAATAAAATGCAGGCTGAAATCGGATGCACTGGGCCACTGGCGCAGAACACTGTGCAACGTATTAACGGGTGTTCAGTCAGAGTGGATCTGACAGACTCTAATGTGATGTTCTGTCTGTGGGGGCGATCAACACACTTAGCCTGACAGCTGACTTCATATGAGAGTCTGGAATCCTTACTCTGATTGAGTCCTGAACGCAGAGAGAGAGAAATAACTGTCTTGTCTTGGACTGAACAGGTTGAAAACACGATGGTCAAGTCATTGTCTTGTTCTTAACTGTACAGGTTGTAAAAACATGATGGTCAAGTCATTGTCTTGTCTTAACTGCACAGGTTGTAAAACACGATGGTTAAGTCATTGTCTTGTTCTTAACTGTACAGGTTGTAAAACACGATGGTTAAGTAATTTTCCTGCGCAGAATTACGCAGGTTACAAGATAATTGGATGGATGGGTTTTCTGTGTTGAGAGCTCAGTATCTACCTAATTGTTTGATAACTGCAAGGAAAACCTTTATTTCTATCCTTTTCTTATTTTATTTCTTTTCTTCTTTCTTTCCTCATTCCCCTTCCGGCGTCGAGGCTGGATGTGCTTTCTTGCTCTTTTATGGCTTTTCTATTGTTACACCTCTGAGTGTTTATAGTACTCCGTTGTCCACCGTTTGCTTGATCGGTCTCTTGGTCTGGTATTCTCGTATCGTTTGGTAACTGGTTGTAAAGAAAAAGTAAAGGTACAATATTTGATTCTACATCTTAGCTAGCAGGTTTTTATATCCACATGTGCTCGGCCGCCTATCCAGAAGTGCTCGGAGACTTCTGTTAGTGTCGCCTCAAGCTCGTAATTCATGACCAAGGCGTCATCCCTCACTTTCCAAGAGTATTAACCCTGGCATCCAGCAGTCAGCCAGGTCCTTGTAAGGAGAGCTCTAGATGATTATAAATGGTCGATGATAATATTTTGGAAACACAAACTCTACCCTAGAAATTCTCTCGTTGATGGAATGAATTTTGTTGAAGACACACGCATCTTGATGATGCTGCTGGACTCTCGCTGCTTGCTTGCGTTCACCCGATGACTTAAGGAGTGTACCTCATCATCATCCGCCCTTAAAAGGACGTTAAGTGGGCGTGTCTGCGTTGTGTTGTGGTTTACAGTATAACTATGATATTTGCGCCTTTCGGCCCAACACATCCGACTTCAGCATGGCATTTTTGAGTACCGGGTTGTCTCCCCTCTTCGATCGCTACTCGCTTGGCCAGATTAGACAGGTTAGTCTGTTACTAGAGGCACCACGGAGAGGTAGAGCAGGGTCTTGATGGTTTCTCGTTCACCGATACTGGCGCAAGCCATCAGCTGTGGGTCGCTGACAACTTCCAGCTCTGGTGCTGGGAGGCGCGCTTTCGCCTCCGCTGGACTCTCAAAACCGATCTTCTTTATCATTCTTTTATTTGATTCATCATTTGTTTTTCAGCGTTATCGTTTTCAGTTTTTTCTCTTCTGTTGACTTTTCTAGCTCTTATGTTTCCTAGTGTTTCAAAAATTCCCTAAATTTACCTTTTTCCGTGGTCGACCCTTGAGAGTGATGTTCTAGCACGTTAATTAAAGGCTTGTTCTGTTGCGTTTTGATCTTTTTGTCTGATCATGTGGCCAAACCATTTAATGTATTGTACTTTTTTATGTATTCTATTGCGGGAATTATTCTCAGTTTTTGTTTCTTACTCTCCATGTCAGATTTTTATCTCTCAAACCCTTCCTGTCATGAATCTAAAACAGTATCGTCTTTATATTCTTCCAGGAATTTTACAATTATAAAATGTCAAGTGTTCTTTCAAAACATGTTGGAAACACACATCAATACAAAGAAATGAGGTTAAGTATTTTTTTAAAATACAAATTTTCAACTCCAATGTTAAATCAGTGCTACTGTATGGCTGTGAAACATGGAGAACAAACAAAAATTATAATCACGAAGATATGGATCTTCATTACTGGACGCATGGGCACAATAAACGGATGGAAATGATAGGGAAAAATCACTAACATAGAATTATGGAAAAGTACCAGTCAAATACCTGTGGACAAAGAGATACACGTAAGACGATAGCGCTGAATAAGACATTCACTGCAGCAACCAACTAAGAATATTACACGACATGGCCTTCTTGAAATCCCCAAGGGAAAGACTAAGAAGAGAACCAAAATATTCTTGGAGAAGACAGGTGGAAGCAGAAATAAATATGATATTAAAGACATGGAATGATCTTAAATGTATGGCAAGAAACAGAACGATTTAGAAAGTGTTTGTTGAAGACTATGCTCCACAGGGAACTGAAAGTGTTTGCTGAAGACCTATCTTCCACAGGTAACGGAAAGTATTTGTTGAAGACCTATCTCCACAAG
Organism: Megaustenia siamemsis; assembly: GCA_032433765.1. NCBI lineage: Eukaryota > Metazoa > Mollusca > Gastropoda > Stylommatophora > Ariophantidae > Megaustenia > Megaustenia siamemsis. Next base: position 73,040,402 of record JAVIAB010000108.1, read on the forward strand.
GAGCTGAAAGTGTTTGCTGAAGACCTATGCTTCGCGGAGAGCTGAAAGTGTTTGTTGAAGACCTATACTCCACAAGGAGCTGAAAGTGTTTGCTGAAGACCTATCTTCCACAGGGAACTGAAAGTGTTTGCTGAAGACCTATCTTCCACAGGTAACTGAAAGTATTTGTTGAAGACCTATCTTCCACAGGTAACTGAAAGTATTTGTTGAAGACCTATGCTCCACGGGGAGCTAACGGGGAAGTAGAAGAAGCGATTCACCTGAAAACAAACGCTATTATTTGCCTAATTCCTCGTATTTGATAAACGGGTCGAGTTCTCTCTATCTACAAACCTTCAATGGTATGAGAAAACAGAGAAAAATGTAAACAGCCAGACTTATTTTAAGATCTGGACATACACCCTACAACATTGGATCGGCAGGAACCAAAATAGTAAACGAGTGAATGGGCTAATCTATAATGACTGAACGACAGCTACCAATCTGAGAGAAACCCGAGGGAGATAAAGTCAGGACAAATGAGACTCTCGTAAAGGCAGGTAATCGGAGCACTATCGTTATTTAATGGAGAAACAGGAAATAGAAGATTACAATACAGACCAGGTTCTGTCTGAATGGTAGTAGGAAGGTTTCATTCCAACGTTTTCACATAATTTGGTTGTAACAACCTTCCTCTTTGTCTTAAACTTCAGCAGAAATATTCTTTTAAAGTTATATATATATATATATATATATATATATATATATATATATATATATAATATATATGCTGTATATATATATAAATTCTCTTTGTGACGTTCACCTCATGACTACAAAAGGAATAAATAGCTCTGTTTATCATCCGCCCTTAAAAAGGACTTTCAATGGGTGTGGATGTGTTGTGTTGTGGTTTTTAGCTAGTCTGTGATTATTGTTCCTTTCGGACCAACACATCCGACTTTAGAACAATATTTTTAAAGCCCCGGTTGCCTTCCCTCCTCAATTCCTGATATCTTTACCAGGCAGGGCAGTTAATTACCAGGGGAACTGCTGTAAGGTGGAGATGGTTCTTGATCAGCTCTATTGTTGGTCGATCGTGACGCCATGACGTCAGCTCTGGATCGCTGACTCCATTCTTATCTGTTGCTGGAAGTGCGTCTTCTAGTTCTACCCAGTATTAATGGGTATCCGTGCTTCTTTACTGACAAAAGAAAAACGGCTCTGGCGTAGCGCTGTCAATGTTACCCAAAAGTTTTCTGTATGTAACAATTGTATTGTCATTAGCTGTATGTTTCTTACACGCCACTCTGGGGTCATGACGAACTGTTCTCATCTTGTTCACAGTTTCCGCTTCGCCCCGTTCACAGCATCCGCTTCGCTTCATTCACAGCCTCTACTCGCCCCGTTCACAGCTTCTGCTTCGCTTCATTCACAGCTTGTACTCGCCCAGTTCACAGCTTCCGTCTCGCTTCATTCATAGCCTGTACTCGCCACGTTCACAGCATCCGCTTCGCTTCATTCACAGTTTGTACTCGTCCCGTTCACAGCTTCCGCTTCGCTTCATTCACAGCCTCTACTCGCCCTGTTCACAGCATCCGCTTCGCTTCATTCACAGCCTCTACTCGCACTGTTCACAGCATCCTCTTCGCTTCATTCACAGCCTCTACTCGCCCTGTTCACAGCATCCACTTTGCTTCATTCACAGCCTCCACTCGCCCTGTTCACAGCATCCTCTTCGCTTCATTCACAGCCTCTACTCGCCCTGTTCACAGCATCCGCTTCGCTTCATTCACAGCCTCTACTCGCCCTGTTCACAGCGTCCACTTCGCTCCATTCACAGCTTCTACTCGCTCCATTTACAGCGTCCACTTCACTCCGTCCACAGCTTCCACTTCACTCCGTCCACAGCTTCCACTTCGCTCCATTCATAGCTTCCACTTCGCTTCGTCCATAGCTTTCACTTTGCTCCATTCATAGCTTCCACTTCGCTTCGTCCATAGCTTTCACTTTGCTCCATTCACAGCGTCACTTCGCACTGTTCACTACTTCCGTTTCGCTCCGTTCACAGCTTCCACTTCGCTACGTACACAGCTTCAACTTCACTCCGTTCACAGCTTCCACTGTCTCGGTTCACAGCTTCCACTTTGCTCCATTTATACTTTCTATTTCACTCCGTTCACAGCTTCCACTTTGCTCCATTTATACTTTCTATTTCACTCCGTTCACAGCTTCCACTTTGCTCCATTTATACTTTCTATTTCACTCCGTTCACAGCTTCCACTTTGCTCCATTTATACTTTCTATTTCACTCCGTTCACAGCTTCCGCTTCGTTCCGTTCATACGCTCTATTTCGCTCCGTTCACGACTTCCCATTGACTCCGTTCATACCTTCACTTTGCTCCGTTCACAACTTCCACTTCGCTCCGTTTATACTTTCTATTTCGCTTCGTTCACAGCTTCCGCTTCGTTCCGTTCATACGTTCTATTTCGCTCCGTTCACAGCTTCCCTTTGACTCCGTTCATACCTTCATTTTGCTCCGTTCACAACTTCCACTTCGCTCCGTTCATACGTTCTACTTCGCTCCGTTCATACTTTCTACTTCGCTCCGTTCATAGCTTCCACTTCGCTCCGTTCATTCCTTCTACTTCGCTCCGTTCATACCTTCTACTTCGCTCCGTTCATACCTTCTACTTCGCTCCGTTCACAGCTCCCCCCTTCGCCCCGTTCATACCTTCCACTTCGCTCCGTTCATTCCTTCTACTTCGCTCCGTTCATACCTTCTACTTCGCTCCGTTCATACCTTCCACTTAGCTCCGTTCATACCTTCCACTTCGCTCCGTTCATACCTTCCACTTCGCTCCGTTCATACCTTCCACTTCGCTCCGTTCATACCTTCCACTTCGCTCCGTTCACAGCTCCCCCTTCGCTCCGTTCATACCTTCTACTTCGCTCCGTTCATACCTTCCACTTCGCTCCGTTCACAGCTTCCACTTCGCTCCGTTCATACCTTCCACTTCGCTCCGTTCACAGCTTCCACTTCGCTCCGTTGACAGCTCCCCCTTCGCTCCGTTCATACCTTCCACTTCGCTCCGTATCGCTACGTTCATACCTTCCACTTCGCTCCGTTCACAGCTTCCACTTCGCTCCGTTCACAGCTTCCACTTCGCTCCGTTCACAGCTTTCACTTCGCTCCGTTCATACCTTCTACTTCGCCCCGTTTACCCTTCCACTTCGCTCCGTTCAAACCTTCTACTTCGCTCCGTTCATACCTTCTACTTCGCTCCGTTCATACCTTCCACTTCGCTCCATTCATACCTTCTACTTCGCTCCGTTCATACCTTCTACTTCGCTACATTGATACCTTCCACTTCGCTCCGTTCACAGCTTCCACTTCGCTCCGTTCACAGCTTCCACTTCGCTCCGTTCACAGCTTTCACTTCGCTCCGTTCATACCTTCTACTTCGCCCCGTTTACCCTTCCACTTCGCTCCGTTCAAACCTTCTACTTCGCTCCGTTCATACCTTCTACTTCGCTCCGTTCATACCTTCCACTTCGCTCCATTCATACCTTCTACTTCGCTCCGTTCATACCTTCTACTTCGCTCCGTTGATACCTTCCACTTCGCTCCGTTCATACCTTCCACTTCGCTCCGTTCATACCTTCCACTTCGCTCAGTTCACAGCTTCTATTTTGCTGAGAGTCAAAGCTCTGTCGTGTGCTATATACAGAGTGATCAACCTGGTATCTATTGCACTGTTGATCCATCGTCATCTAGCTGCTTTGTGCTCATGTCTCATACACATCAACATATACCATACAAGCTGGCAGAGGCGATCGCGCCTTTCAAAATGCTCTATTCATTATGCATCGTATCAATTCTTTTCTTGACTGTTTACCGTGCCAAGACTCTAAACCTTAGTACACTAAACTCTAGCACACTAAACCCTAGTACACTAAACCATAGCACACTAAACCCTAGCACACTAAACCTAGCTCACTCTATCCTAACATTTCTAACATTTCAATTATGTTGTCATAATTTCATGAACCTAACAACAAAAATTACCCCTTTACGAGAACACCAAACTCAAGGGCCGACCACGGAAATAATGGATTAATGGAATATTAGAAACACTAGGAAACACAACAGCAGCAGAGGCCAACAGGAGAATAAGAAATTGCATATTATATCTCCCTTCGACGCTGAAAAAAATGAGGAAGGGAAGAAGAAGAATCAATGCACGAGAATTGGACGCATAAATATTTTAGATTCACTGAAGAATTTGAGAATACATTGAACAGGTAAACGTTCTAAAAGAGGCCAAAGCAGAAAGAGCTTATGACCAAACTCTTGAACTAACAGAAACGCTTTTGGCTGTGAAATGAGAAGGGAACAGCAGAAATGTGTGGTTGCCATCTAGAAAACCTGAGAGAAGGAGAGATACCAGAGCATTGCACTGTGGGAAGTGAACATCTCAACTAATGAACCAGTCATAGAAACACAGTTTTTGAAGAGACTGTGCCGGCAGGCTCGGCACATGATGATGACATATTAAATGTGATGCCAGTTTGGAGTTCTTTTCTATTTCTTTATAGTCAGGAGCATCAGTAGCACCGCGGCTAGCGCACGAGCTTTGCGACGAAGTGAATGTAGATTCAATCCCATTCGATCGTTTTTCAGTCCTCCAGACGAATCCAAACTGTTGTGTCCTGATATTATTACAACCGTGTGGCTAACGGTGTCCGGACAGCGGTCAGTGAGGGGCATCCAACGTGGCATGACCACAGACAGTGGAGAAAGGAATAGAGCCACTGTCAACTGCCATCTTAAGAGACGAGTAAGGAGGCTGGGGACAAGGTCTTTGTCGATGCTACGGAGTTCGTGCATTTAATCTAAAGCCATTTTCAGTGCTTTCGCTAGCGTCCGGCGACCGTGCTATCGGGGAAATGTTACGGAGGTGATCTGTGGAGTTGTTCGTTGTGGGATGAAGATGATCTGTCGTTGACCAAACTAAACTAAACTAAACTAAACTAATCTGAGTTAAATTAAACTAAACTAAACTAAACTAATCTGAGTTAAATTAAACTAAACTAAACTAAACTAAACTAAACTAAACTAAACTGAGTTAAACTAAACTAAACTAATCTGAGTTAAATTAAACTAAACTAAACTAAACTGAGTTAAACTAAACTAAACTAATCTGAGTTAAACTAAACTAAACTAAACTAATCCTAGTTAAACTAAACTGAACTAAACTAAACTAAACTCAGCAAAACTAAACTAAACTAAACTGAGCTAAACTAAGCAAACCCAAACTAAACTAAACTAAACAGTTTTTCTCAAGAGTAGAAATGGCGTGTAAGAAAACATTCTCTCATAAATGGACAAAACCTAAACAATCTTCAAACCGGTAGTTAGTTCACAACATCAGGCGAGGAACAATCTTTCGGAAACATCAAATTAACTCCGGAAATACGATACAAAGATTTGAATAACTGACCGTCTCTTCTATGTTCTGAATATCAAACAACATTTGATTCAATTGCTGTAAATTGTTTCTCAAACTTAAATCTGACGCGCTGTATTCAAGTCCAATAAGGGAGAAATATTTATAAAAATTTTTTGTTCTGTATTTTGAAACGGTCTACACGAATCACGTGATATCAGTCTGTCTTTAAAAAAATGGTGTAAGGTGAGTTATAATTTCCCAGGAGAGGATGGAGCGAAGAAAAAAGGACAGATGATTAATTGAAAGGGGAGAGGAAAATATGAAGCAGAAAACTCGGACGAATAAAATAGACAAGGCTGCATGTTATGAATATTTAATTGAGTGGGTGACGATTTTTCAGGTAACGCTCAGACGTTGAATGAGCTCGGGTTGCGTGGGGGGGTTGACGTTGAATGAAATGGGTTGCGTGTGTAGGCTTTATGGCGTCTACATGTGATCTTTCTGATGTGATTATCTGTGGGGATTTGGGGAGTGAGGGGGAGTGATATCAGGACGGATGATAGAGTGGTATCTTGGTAAGTGAGAGAAAAGCTCTTCCGGTAAGTGGAAAGGAGGAAAGTGAAAGAAGGGAAGAAGGAGTGTATGTAAAGTCAATAAAGAGTTTGGAGTTGGCTAGAGGTATTGGACATTAGGATTTTTACGGATAGGTTTTGTTTTATAGGTATGTTTGTTTTACTTTATAGGTATGTTTGTTTTACTTTATAGGTGTGTGTGTTTTACTTATAGGTATGTTTGTTTTACTTTATAGGTATGTTTGTTTTACTTTATAGGTATGTTTGTTTTACTTGATAGGTGTGTGTGTTTTACTTAATAGGTGTGTGTTTTACTTGATAGGTGTGTGTGTTTGTTGTACTTGATAGGTGTGTGTGTTTGTTTTACTTTATAGGTGTGTGTGTGTTTTACTTTATAGGTGTGTGCGTGTGTTCTGCTTTATATATGTGCGCATGTGTTCTGCTTTATGGGTGTGATGTTTTGCTTTATAGGTGTGTGTGTGTTTTGCTTTATAGATGTTTGAGTGTTCCACTTTTTAGATGTGTGTGTGTGTTTTGCTTTATAGATGTTTGAGTGTTTTGCTTTTTAGATGTGTGTGTGTGTGTTTTGCTTTATAGATGTGTGTGTGTGTTCTGCTTTATAGATGTGTGTGTGTTCCGCTTTATCGATGTGTGTGTATGTTGCTTTATAGATCTGTGTGTGTGTTTTATAGATATGTGTGTGTTTTGCTTTATAGATGTTTGTGTGTTTTGCTTTATAGATGTGTGTGTTGCTTTATATGTGTGTGTGTGTGTGTGTGTGTTTTGCTTTATAGATGTGTGTGTGTGTTTTGCGTTAAAGATGTGTGTGTGTGTTTTTGCTTTATAGATGTGTGTGTGTGTTCTGAGTTATAGTTAGGTGGAGGGAGCATTAGGTTATGACATACACTCCTATAACGTATGGTGACAGCTTTATAAAATAGGAACACAACAAAATACTGACGTATCGGCCAACATAAGACCTTCTTCAGAAGTTGAGAACAGCAACAAACGCTGAAGCATAGATACCTACAACTGTAATTAGGATGATTAAGTTAAAGGAGAAGTGGGCCGAGTGATAAGAGATGGGATGATGAGATGAGAAAGCGATGTTTTACATGTTAGATGATAAGTGAAATGTGGAGATATGAAAGTATAAGAATAGAGAAAACATTGTAAATAAAAAATAAGCCTTAGCTGATGGCAGTTACTCCGCTCACGTGAAAGATGGCTATCAAATGTCGGGGAAAGAAGTGTCAAATAGATAATCAATCAGCCACACGGTTAGACCTAAGGGTTATGTTATGAAGAGGTCAAGCGTGACACAGGTAAGGACTCGAGGTTTATGAAGGTGTAGAGTAACGAGACTCAGCCGAACATAGCCCAAGGGCCATAGGTGATAAGTCGGATATAATTAGCGACAGGTGTTGATGAAGACATACCAGCCAGACATGGTGTAGACACAGTGGTGATGGGTGGCAGAGGTTTATTTGTAGTACAGACCCAGAATATGGCCTGAGGAAGACATGTCTAGTGGTGGTGTGGGGGTGGGGGGGGTGGGGGGGGGTGGGGGGGTGGGGGGGGTGGGGGCAACATCAGATCAGGGGAGGCGAAAAGGGAGAAGGGTAAGAGTCAAGTCACCTGATCAAAAGAATACAGAAGGTAACCATGGTATAGCATATCCCGTGGCATGGTCTATAGCTAGGCAACGAGGAGCATCCACCGTGGCATGGTCTATAGCTAGGCAACGAGGAGCATCCACCGTGGCATGGTCTATAGCTAGGACAACGAGGAGCATCCACCGTGGCATGGTCTATAGCTAGGCAACGAGGAGCATCCACCGTGGCATGGTCTATAGCTAGGCAACGAGGAGCATCCACCATGACATGGTCTATAGCTAGACAATGAGGAGCATCCACCATGACATGGTCTATAGCTAGACAATGAGGAGCATCCACCGTGGCATGGTCTATAGCTAGACAATGAGGAGCATCCACCATGACATGGTCTATAGCTAGACAATGAGGAGCATCCACCATGACATGGTCTATAGCTAGACAATGAGGAGCATCCACCATGGACATGGTCTATAGCTAGACAATGAGGAGCATCCACCATGACATGGTCTATAGCTAGACAGTGAGGAGTATCCACCGTGGCATGGTCTATAGCTAGACAACTAGGAGCAACCACCATGGCATGGTCTATAGCTAGACAACGAGGAGCATCCACCATGGCATGGTCTATAGCTAGACAACGAGGAGCATCCACCGTGGCATGGTCTATAGCTAGACAGTGAGGAGCATCCACCGTGGCATGGTCTATAGCTAGGCAACGAGGAGCATCCACCGTGGCATGGTCTATAGCTAGGCAACGAGGAGCATCCACCGTGGCATGGTCTATAGCTAGGCAACGAGGAGCATCCACCGTGGCATGGTCTATAGCTAGGCAACGAGGAGCATCCACCATGACATGGTCTATAGCTAGACAATGAGGAGCATCCACCATGGCATGGTCTATAGCTAGACAACGAGGAGCATCCACCATGGCATGGTCTATAGCTAGACAACTAGGAGCATTAACCATGGCATGGTCTATAGCTAGACCATGAGGAGCATCCACCATGGCATGGTCTATAGCTAGACAATGAGGAGCATCCACCGTGGCATAACCCAAAGCTAGACAATCAGTAGCGGTGAGAATGAACTTTGACAGGGTGATCCTAACAGGCTCCCGATGATGATGAATCTGGACTGAATATGAAACATCCAGTTCTGTATTTCTGAACTACGACCGCCATCTTTTTCTATGATGATTCATGACTAATGACTCCGTGTTATTATCCTTAGCCGTGGACTTGTTATCGACATCTTAATAATTATTAGCTTTTGTCTTTTTTTTCCCCACTTATTTGTTTTAGGAATATTGATGTATAGTCGTTTTTCTTCGCGTACACTTACACTGTGTACATGGGAATATGTATTTTGTGTACATTATGTTTAACTGGTGTCTTGATAATAAGTCCCTGAAGGTAGAAATGATAAATCTGACTTCAATATTTCTATCAACAGTTGTATTTAGCGTTAATAAGTCGTAAACAGCAGGAGTTCAGCAGATACACAGCAGGGAACTGACACAGCAGGTACATAAACAGATAAAAAGGAAGAAAAATTAGCTGCTAAAAAGATATAATTTAAGAGACAAATATGGGATTTTAGTTGAAGTTTTTGAAAGTGAGAGAATTCAGGCCGATAATGTGGAGTAAAATAAGTGCGTTGCAACGTTGTTTGTAGAACAAAAACATAATATTCTTTCCACGCCATGATAGGAATAAGGAGAATATGTTAAAAAAAAAAAGTAAAGTACCCCCGTCACGCCAAGTGACGTATAGGGAAGATGGTGTTAGTGACCATACATTTTACAAACCTTCGGCACATGATTTTTGGGGTAGTGTTGTCGGTATTACGTCCGTGCCGCTTTACTTTCCCAGAAAAAAATCCGGTACCCATTAAAGGCTGGGTGAACCCGTACCGTCAGTTGGAATCGAACCCTACCTCTTGTCCTTTGTAGTCCAGTTCCCTAACCACTGAGCTATCGCGGCTCCCTATGGAGAATATGTACGGTATAGTAAAACGGATGTTACGGGCCGCCTCGCTCAAGCGATTATCTACACCCTCCATTTGGTTATGTTACTAACACATCTAGATACTCCCTTTGCAAAATGTAATATTTATTTTCGATGGAACTCCTGAATCAAGAATGATATTACATAATAGATTAACAAAAGGAGATGGATTAATAATTTTAGTGGTCGGCTGTTACGATACACCAAACACAAGGGCCGACCACAAAAAAGATGGATTAATGGAATATTATAAACACTAGGATAGATAGCGGTAAGAGAGGCCGCTAGATGAGCAATAGATGGATTATTGAATATTAGAAACACTAGGAAACATAACAGCAGCAGAGTCAAACAAAGGAGCAAATGGCAGCAAATTATATCTTCCCTGGAGGCAAATTGCAAATGATGAAGGAAAGAAGGAAAAGACTTAAAAAGAATTTAATTTTTTTTCTGTATGTGGAACTAGTATTTCCTTTAATTTCAGGTACATTCTTCAAAATGTCCCTGTATGATAGATTGTATGTAGTTAGAACAACATAATTGTGACTTGTAGTTAGAACAACATAATTATGACATGTAGTTAGAACATAACTATAACATGTAGTTAGAACAACATAATTGTGACTTGTAGCTAGAACAACATAACTATGACATGTAGCTAGAACAACATAACTATGACATGTAGCTAGAACAACATAACTATGACATGTAGTTAGAACAACATAATTGTGACTTGTAGCTAGAACAACATAATTATGACATGTAGCTAGAACAACATAACTATGACATGTAGCTAGAACAACATAACTATGACATGTAGTTAGAACAACGTAACTATGACATGTAGCTAGAACAACATAACTATGACATGTAGTTAGAACAACATAACTATGACATGTAGCTAGAACAACATAACTATGACATGTAGTTAGAACAACATAACTATGTTATGCAGTTAGAACAACATAACTATGTCATGTAATATATAATATTATATAATCAGTAGTAAATATCCTCTTATTTATTCTATGTTTTTTTATGATAACTCACCGCTCCTAATAAATTAACTTACAATTAATTAGAGGCAAGCACCCATTTTCACTAACGAGTAGATTACTCGCATGTTAAATAAAGATATACGTGGAAAGATAATCAAGCTAGAACTATCTCGTTAATGAGCGTGGAAACTAGAGAGGAAAGTGAATGACCAAAGATAATGTAAAGATTGATTGAATATAATTACTCTACAACGAAGAATGCAAATAAGTGATACCAATTATAGAATACTACAACGGCAGACAACATCACAAACGTTTAACTACGGGAAAGTATAAGATAAACACCGATGGTCAAAGTGATAGGAAAGAAGGCGGTGGCGCTGAAGGGGACAAACATGCCGGCCGAAGCCAACTAAGTGTATTACACAACGCGCCCTTTATTTGAAATCTTTATGGGAGAAGAGAAATGGAGAGGCCAAAATAAAGTTTGAGAAGACATGGGGAGTCTGAGATGAAGCGGGTGGGGAAGGTATGGATCAATTTTTAAAGAACTGAACAAAACAGAACGAATTGGGAAGTGTTTGTTGATGACATATGCTCTATATTGGCATTAGAGTCGGACACCAGAGCTCAGCGAACTTGTGGAACACCAAGATGGCACGTCAAGAGCTTCCGGAATGAAGATCACTGCCGTCAAAATCACATTAACGACAACCGAGATAATTAAACGATAGAAAAACAATAGGCATAGATGGAGATAAGGAAATAATAGAACAAATAAGTATGTGTTAGCACTCGGAAAAATTGACAGACAAACATCAATAGAAAAAAACGAAGAACAATATATGGTCCGAACTGTGCATAACATATACATATATATATATATATATATATATATATATATATATATATATATATACATAGTATACGCCTCGGAGGTTCCCCATATAATAATATTTATGTATTATTATTTGTACCCAATAGATGGAGATAATCTCGAAGAGGTCATCAGATTCAAATATCTGGGTTCTATTGGCGCTGACGTTGGATCCAGACCAGAATTACTAGCCAGAATAGCATAAACGATGGTAGTCAGGAGAAAACTCAACCAGATATGGACAAGTAAAAATATCTCTCTAACTATGAAGACCAGACTATTACAAAGAGCAGTTAGATCTGTATTTACGTATGTCTGTGAAACATGGACACTAAGTACTTATCTCTAAAGAGGAATGAAAGCTCTGGGGATGAAATGGTGTAAACGAGATTAGAGACAGGAGAATAACAGAGAGGAGAATACAAGGTGGAGAATACAGAGAGGAGAATACAAGGTGGAGAATACAGAGAGGAGAATACAAGGTGGAGAATACAGAGAGGAGAATACAAGGAAGACAATATAGGGAGGACAGGGAGGAGAATACAGAGAGGACAGGGATGAGAATACAGAGAGGACAGGGTGGAGAATACAGAGAGGACAGGGTGGAGAATACAGAGAGGACAGGGTGGAGAATACAGAGAAGACAGGGTGGAGAATACAGAGAGGACAGGGAGGAGAATACAGAGAGGGCAGGGCGGAGAATACAGAGAGGACAGGGAATAGAATACAGAGAGGACAGGGAGGACAATACAGAAATGACAGGAAGGAGAATACAGAGAGGACAGGGTGGAGAATACAGAGAGGACATGGAATAGAATACAGAGAGGACAGGGAGGAGAATACAGAAAGGACAGGAAGGAGAATACAGATAGGACAGGGTGGAAAATACAGAGAGGACAGGGAGAAGAATACAGAGAAGACAGAGAGGACAGGGAGGAGAATACAGAGAGGACAGGGAGGAGAATACAGGGAGGACAGGGAGGGGAATACAGACTAGACAGGAAGGAGAATACGGGGAGAACAGGGTGGAGAATACAGAGAGGACAGGAGGAGAATATAGGGAGGACAGGAAGGAGAATACAGATAGGACAGAGAGGAGAATACAGAGAGGACAGAGAGGAGAATACAGAGAGGACAGGGTGGAGAATAGACAGAGGACAGGGTGGAGAATACAGAGAGGACAGGGAATAGAATACAGAGAGGACAGGGAGGAGAATACAGAGAGGACAGGGTGGCAGAATACAGAGAGGACAGGGAATAGAATACAGAGAGGACATGGAGGAGAATACAGAAAGGACAGGAAGGAGAATACAGAGGGGACAGGGAATAGAATACAGAGAGGACAGGGAGGACAATACAGAAAGGACAGGAAGGAGAATACAGAGAGGACAGGGTGGAGAATACAGAGAGGACAGGGAATAGAATACAGAGAGGACAGGGAGGAGAATACAGAAAGGACAGGAAGGAGAATACAGAGAGGACAGGGTGGAAAATACAGAGAGGACAGGGAGAAGAATACAGAGAGGGCAGGGAGGAGAATACAGAGAGGGCAGGGTGGAGAATACAGAGAGGGCAGGGTGGAGAATACAGGGAGGACAGGGAGAGGAATACAGACTAGACAGGAAGGAGAATACGGGGAGAACAGGGTGGAGAATACAGAGAGGACAGGAGGGAGAATACAGAGAGGACAGGAAGGAGAATACAGAGAGGACAGAGAGGAGAATACAGAGAGGACAGAAAGGAGAATACAGAGAGGACAGGGTGGAGAATAGACAGAGGACAGGGAGGAGAATACAGAGAGGACGGAGTGGAAAATACAGAGAGGACAGTGTAGAATACTGGGGAGGACATGAAGGAGAATACAGGGTGGAGAATACAGAGAGGACAGGGAGGAAAAAACAGGGAGGAGGAAGAATACAGGGAGGGGGTCAGAGAAGCAGTCAGGCAGATAGACAGTTAGGTAGGGTAGGTTGGTAGACAGACAGACAGGCAGGCAGGCAGGCGGACAGATAGACAGACAGACAGACAGACAAATAGATAGATAGATAGATAGATAGATAGATAGATAGATAGATAGATAGATAGATAGATAGATAGATAGATAGATAGATAGATAGATAGATAGATAGATAGATAGATAGATAGATAGATAGATAGATAGATAGATAGATAGATAGATAGATAGATAGATAGATAGATAGATAGATAGATAGATAGATAGATAGATAGATAGATTTTTAAGATAGATAGATAGATAGATAGATAGATAGACAGACAGACAGAAAGACATAGATAGATAGATAGATAGATAGATAGATAGATAGATAGATAGATAGATAGATAGATAGATAGATAGATAGATAGATAGATAGATAGATAGATAGATAGATAGATAGATAGAAAATATTATCAATTATTCGACCTACTACAAATATTCTCAGTTTTATTGTCATTATTTGTACAATTTGAATCACTGAAATATAAGTTCTCATTTTTATCTTTCTGTATGCTTTCATTTCTCGTAAAGCTCTCAACAGATTCCATCTGCCCAGTCTCAGATTTCCTCAGCACATATCATCTTTCTCCATAACCTAGTTTACCCGTCTCCCTACAATTACGCTGATTCCACAATGTGCGACATGCGATCTCTTATCCCAGCAAGTGATAGACTAGATCGTTAGTTCGATCGCTTTCGTCAGCTTAGACCTCTGACGAAGTCCCACCCACTCAATTTTGTGGGACTGAATTTTGCGTGTAAAGTCTGTTTTATCCCATTACAGGATGCCCCTCGCCATGCAGGCAGATTTACTCCGACTTCAGAGGTACTAATTTTAGGGAATTAGGGAACCCAGGTGTCCTCGCCAGGGTACGAACCCCGGCTGTTGCCGTGGTAAGCCAACCGCCTATCGATTGCGCTAACCGGACAACCAGTGAAGACTCCGATCGTGTGCTCTTCGATCGACGCTATAAGTTGTTTTGATGTTTATTTAATTTAGGTTGTAACAACGTATAAAAGGAGCAATTTAATCCAGTTGTAAACAGCGTATAAAAAGGAGCAATTTAATCCAGTTGTAAACAACGTATAAAAAGGAGCAATTTAATCCAGTTGTAAACATAAAAGAGGTGATTTCATAAGAAGTAATTTAATTAAGTTGCAGAGAGGAGGGGGAAAAAACCTAGAACAGGTTTGTTTAAATTTCTGATGACGTAACAGAGGTCAGTCTAGATTGAGAATAACAAACAGAAGAGTGTCGAAGTTGTCGAAAGTAATAAATATTTATTTGTTTATTTTTTGTTTATTATTTCTATTTGAAAAACTGATTTGTTTATGATGCAGGCAAAGAATGTAAATTGATTTGTTTATTTGAACAAAGCTTGAGCGTCATTGGTTGCCTGCAGTGTCGGCGGAAGATTTCAAGTGTGTTTGTTTGACCGATCGCGGGTTCCATTAGAGAGTTTGTACTTTTGGGGGAATAGCAAGAGAGTGTGGGTGATTTAGAGGTGTGGTTGAGCTTTACGTGTGTGTGACAGTGTGGGTGATTTAGATGTGTGGTTGAGCTTACTATTATGTGAGAGTGTAGGTGATTTAGATGTGAAGTTGAGCTTTATTTATGTGTGAGAGTGTGGGTGATTTAGATGTGAGTTTGAGCTTACTATTGTGTGAGAGTGTTGGTGATTTAGATGTGAGGTTGAGCTTTACTTATGTGTGAGAGTGTGGGTGATTTAGATGTGAAGTTGAGCTTTATTTATGTGTGAGAGTGTGGGTGATTTAGATGAGAGGTTGAGCTTTATTTATGTGTGAGAGTGTGGGTGCTTTAGATGAGAGGTTGAGCTTTATTTATGTGTGAGAGTGTGGGTGATTTAGATGAGAGGTTGAGCTTTATTTATGTGTGAGAGTGTGGGTGATTTAGATGAGAGGTTGAGCTTTATTTATGTGTGAGAGTGTGGGTGATTTAGATGAGAGGTTGAGCTTTATTTATGTGTGAGAGTGTGGGTGATTTAGATGAGAGGTTGAGCTTACTTATGTGTGAGAGTGTGGGTGATTTAGATGTGAGGTTGAGCTTTATTTATGTGTGAGAATGTGGGTGATTTAAATGTGAGATCAATGTGAGTTTAGGGCTTACTTGTAGGGATTTTAACACCCATCATAGGACGGATCTAATGATGAAGAGACGTGGAGGTCAGAGAAACAGTAGAGAACAATAGTGAGACGACAGATACACTGGGTCAAACAAATTGGAACGAGATGCAGCAAAAACCTATTGACAGACAAACATACGGATAGTTGTCGAGGAAATGTAAGACAGCATTATGATATCATAATCAGCATTATGATATCAGATATAATAATATACAGTTTTATGAATGAAGTGATGGAATACATCAGACCAATTATAACAAAAATATTAATATCTGCATTGATGTAATCTGAACGTTTTAAAAAAATGGTCGAAATTAATACATGGAATACAATAATAACTCAATTATTACATTTGTGTGTTAAAATAAAGTATTTTTTAGTTAAGGTTCAAAGCATGTGAGATAAATATTAGTTGAGTTTTGAGTAACCTAATTACCTCGTTAGATCAAAGGAAAGCTTACTCAATGATTGCAGAAATGTAATGTCAAAGGTAGCGGTAGTCACATAGAAAATATTTTTGGTTAATGAGTGTTTGTGACTGAGGTTGTAGTGAGCCCCATATTCATGATGGTGGGGTGATCGGTCTCTTCCTCGCTAACTTATCCTTCCAAGAGAATACCTCTGGTACCAATTTACAGTGGTGGGTTAAGCTCGAGAGCTTTTTAGGTCCGGAAATAATAATTTTTGTGTGCCTCAACTGGGATTTGAACCTCGAACGTTCATGTTGTCAGTCGCGTGCACTAACAACAACGCAACCTGCCCTCCCGTGGTAGTGTGGATCCAACATTAAAGAAGCGTCTATCTATTCGCACCAACTTCTGAAGTAAGACACCGGTGTTCCAACCTTCTCGTTGATCACCAATGTTATAACTTAGTTATAAGCAACAAATGATAAACTCGAAAATGAAGATAACTTGAACGTCACCGGCCATTGATATCAACTGCCATGAGATTGCAGCATAATGTGACGTTCTTGATTCTTGAAAATATAAAACTATCAACATTATCATATTAGGGACGCCACGCAACATGGGGAAATACAAGTAAACGATAGCTGGCCGTGTAGTATCCAGAGAAGCCACGCAACATAGGTATATAGCGATGTAAACCATAGCTGGTTGTGTAGTGTCCAGAGAAGCCACGCAACATAGGTATATAGCGATGTAAACCATAGCTGGTTGTGTAGTGTCCAGAGAAGCCACGCAACATAGGTATATAGCGATGTAAACCATAGCTGGTTGTGTAGTGTCCAGAGAAGCCACGCAACATAGGTATATAGCGATGTAAACCATAGCTGGTTGTGTAGTGTCCAGAGAAGCCACACGCAACATAGGTATATAGCGATGTAAACCATAGCTGGCCGTGTAGTGTCCAGAGAAGTCACACAACATAGGTATATAGCGATGTAAACCATAGCTGGCCGTGTAGTGTCCAGAGAAGCCACGCAACATAGGTATATAGCGATGTAAACCATAGCTGGCCGTGTAGTGTCCAGAGAAGCCACGCAACACAGGTATATACATGTAAGCAATAGCTGGCCGTGCAGTGTCCAGAGAAGCCACGCAACATTGGAAATTACCGAGGTAAACCATAGCAGGCTGTGTGGTGTGGATACGCAACATGGGTAAATACGGATGTGAAACATAGCTGGCTGTGTAGTGTCCAGATGGGACAAGTTAAAGTAGTGTTCTCTAAGATGGTATCATGGACAAACAATTGGAAATAGATGCAGTAAGGCCAGGCAAATAACTGGACAGCTAGTCGCTCTCATACAGCACAAAACTGTCATCATAGTTTAGTGTATATCTAAATGTGGCCTTTAAGAAATTACATAATGTTAATTTTATTTGAGAAATTTCCATACATTTTATTTATTTATTTATTATTATATTATTTTTTTTTGGGGGGTGGGGGAGATTACCATAACATTTTATTTGGGAAATTACTACAACATTCTATCTGATAAATTACTATAACATTTTATGTGAGAAATTACGATAACATTTTATTTGATTAATTGATGTAACATTTTATTAATATGTGAGGTATACAAATATACATAGGAGCGCGACAGTATCATTGTGATAGCGCACCGGCTTAGCGATCAAGTAAACATGGATTCGATCACAAATTAATTAACCAAACTGAAAAAAAATTGAGAACGTGACTCGACATTTTGGAAAGGTAAAATAACAGTGAGAAACAGCACTGGCTCCCTCATCTCCAGACTCTGTAGAGCAGTACCAAAAGTTGAATACTTCACTCATTTAGAACATTCAATCTGTTGCGGGACACCCATTTTATGTCGTAATGAGTAATGTTACAGAAGAGTTCAAAGCTTCCTTGCCATCATCACGTGCCATACAGGTTGGTATAGGCGATCATGTCCCTCCACAATCTTCTACTACCATGCATCGTATCAGTTCTGTTGTTGAATGTTTTCCATGCCATGACACCAAGCTATCCAGTATTTTCTCTCTTTGTCGTCCGCGATCTCTTTTTCCCTGTATTTTGCCAGTTGTAACCAAGTGTTGTTCCACCTTTTCACTTCTCATGGTGTGCCCGAAAAATGTTGATTGTTTCGTTCTGATGTTTTTTAGGAGCTCCCTTTTGTGTTGGCCTCTTTGATTTCCTGGTTGGTCTGTTTACCTGTCCAGGGAACTTTCCGCATTCTTCTGAGAAATTTCATCTCTGTGGCCTCTAATCGTTTTTTCATTTGTTTGTTTACGATCCATGATTCGCGTCCATAGGTCAGAATTGGCTCTAAATAGCACCGATGATCTCTCCTTCTCACTTCTATTGACATAGATTTGTTGCATGCGATGTTTTTTTTTTTTTCATTTTCAGAAATGCTATTTTGGCCGGATCTATTCTGCTTTTTATTTCTTCCAAACGAGACAAAATTAGACTTTCACTGAGGTAGAATTAGAAACTTGTTATAGATATTAATAAATGTCACACTCGTGGATATTTGATAATTTAGGGCACCAATTAGCGCGGTCGATGACGGCGATACAAAATGAGTTGATTCGAGAGATCAAACGGTCGTGCAATAAAAAACGACCTTTAGAGGGAGTTAATTCTTTGATTGTAGAGAAGAGCCTCCGTTCTGCTGTTTGATTGGGGGGGGGGGGGGGGGGTGTAAGCAGAAGCTTCCAGAGATTCCGAGCAAATGAAGCCACGAGATAACACTGATGCATAATTTTTGTTTTAATGCAAAATAAAGGTCTGATCCCTGGGGAAACTTATCAACGCGAGTCTTTCTATCTTTTTTTTTAAACTACAAAAAGCTTGAGCCTGTAGTCGAGTGCGATAATACGTGCAGTTTTGGCGAGTTTGACAAAATACGGTCGTGTGTTCTGTCATAAATGCTATCTAAACCACTATATATGGAAACTGTGATTGAAGGCAAGAGAATGACAGTAAAAATTGGTGGCGGGAAGATAATATTACAGAGAGGACAGGTGTGTTGTGACTCACTTGGTGGGAAGATAATATTACAGAGAGGACAGGTGTGTTGTGACTCACTTGGTGGGAAGATAATATTACAGAGAGGACAGGTGTGTCGTGACTCACACAAGGTTAAGTAGGACATAGTGAGGTGGATAATGTTGGATGCTGACAACAGTAATCAAAGTAACTCCTTTCTCACCTGAACTCCTGTCCTAGTTCGGAAAACCACCCGACTGGACTTCAGACGTTCGGACAACCCGTGTTCGGTTCCCATTGGGAGCAGTGTGAATTGTACTCGTGGTTGGAAAATAAAAAAATACCCCCACGTTCGACCCAGCCGTTGGCAGAAATGGGTACCAGGCTACTACCCTGGGAAGGTGAGGAATGTCGCCTTGCATCTGAGTTTCGATGCTTGAGGCGACACTATACAGAAATCTCCGAACATTTTTGGAAAGGCGGCAGAGCACATATGGGTGTAAACTCGCGTGCTAAGACGCCGGTTCAAGTCTCGTACTTTACCTTTATCTTTATACGTTTGAAGGCGACCGAAGGAGGAGCGCTGACAAGTAGACGGGTTACCTGCTGCACATTTCTTACATTTATGCTCACCCGCATATTTATATGTGTATATATTGTTTGCATATATACTTATATTTTGAACATCTTTGGGTGCTTTTTATGTGCGTTGTAGTAATATATATATACATACGTATGTCTTTATGAATGTATGGTTACGTACTCATGCGTTTGTGCACATCTGTTCGGTGTGCACACCCATAGTTGCAGATATACACAGATCAACTCATGTCAACGTTTCCTAGAATAGAAGAGTCTGGGATCTTGTACCCCTCTCCACATATTTTTAGAACCATTCCCTGTAACTGTATTTCACACCAGGGTCCTGCCCTGTCATCCCGCCAAACCAATTTCAGCCCAGTCGGTGCCTGACCAAGTTCCGGACCACAAGGAAGTGACCTAGTTTCATTTCTTGATAGTCTAGTATATTATCGAAGTTAGGTTTCTGTGTATATTCTTATATATTTTTGTGATATATTATTGATGTTCGTATATGCTGTTTGTCGTACCTGCTGAAGGCCTTCTTGGCCAAAAACGTCGTTCTACTTTTGTTTTTGTTTTTTTTTCACCTACGTAAAGCTGTTACCATGCCATATTTTCCTTTTTTTTTTTTAAATGTCATTATCATCATCAACTTTACATCAGCTTCGCATCTCTATGCATCTTGATGCCTCGTTATGCCTCTACCCCGTTACGAGATGGTTTTCGTCCTTGTCAACGCAGAGATAGGCTCAATGTCCCATCCGTGCGGCCTCTAAAATAACCCCAAATTGAACCATTATATTTTGCCATTAAGGGAACATATGCTACAGACATATCCTTCCGATGTCTTGGATAATGAAAACGAACAATGAAACCATTTTAAAGGATTTTAACATGGGGGGGGGGAGGATCTTGCTGATAGAAATATTAAAGAGGAAATTAAAATACAATAGCAATGTGAAACAATACAGCGGTATGGACTGAATAATAATGGAGCGCATGGGTCCAGGAAGACGAATCATGGGTAGACCAAGAAGAATGTGTTTTCAAGACACTAAATAAACATTGAACACGACAACAGGAGATAGTAGAGGGGGGTTACTACAGAGATTCTTTCAGACGGGCTACGCTGAATTCAAAGTTCTGCAAAGGACATGCGACCTGACGGTGATGATGGTAACACACATTCTCCGTATTATGCAAGACAATCTTCCCATTATGTGGAGATTGTCCCTGTATTATGAGGACATACGCCTTTCTCCTATTATAGGAACCCATGATCTCCGTGTTATGGACAAGTAATCTCCGTATTATAAATATGAGAACACGCTTATTCTCCTTTTATGGAGACACATAATCTCTCTTAACATCTCAAGATGGGGCATCTCTAAGAAGATAACAGTTGTCCGCAGCGGATAATCTACCACAAGAAAGCGTCACTTAACTTCATGTTACAACGTGACCAATTTCCCTGCAAGCCATTACGTCAGCAAACAAGCCTCAGCCTTTCACAGACTCCAGAAGTTTAATAAAATAACAGTGCACGGTCGCAGATGTCGAGGCCGGAAACAACAACAAGCACGTGATAATGGGACATAGTGATGTTGAAACTTTTTGACAGTGTTTATCCGGGTTGCCAGGCAACGGAAACCAGAAAAATCATCGTCTCACGAGATAAGTACAGAGAGAGAGCTCTTTAGCGAGGGAGAAAATGAAAAGATAACGCGAGTTAACAAGGCGAGGGTAGATACTGATGGTAGGTTTAACGAACGAGGATTCGACGTGTTTGATGTGAGGGCGAGGATGTTTTTGTTTCTGATAAGAAATTATGGGATAGAGATTTGGCAGGAAATTGTGTGTGGGGAGAGACAGGACGAGAAGGGGTGTGAGTAGAGAGAGTGAAGGAGTCAGTGGGGAAATTGTTAGAGAGAGAGAGAGAGAGAGAAAGAGAGAGCAGGAAATGTGAGATGATAACAGGGAGAGACTAAAATAAAGAGGAGGGATAAATGAATGAAGGCAAGTATTAGAGTAGTAGGGATGATATGAATAGAAGAGATAGTGACGTAATGAGGCTTCGAGTTAAAGAGGCAGTGGGGAAAGGATCTTTTTATTTAAAGAGAAATTAGGTAAAGAGGCTTTTATGAAAAGAAAGACTGAGAAAATGAGACTTTTATGTAAAGAGACTGAGAAAATGAGATTTTTGTAAAAAGACTGAGAAAATTAGACACTTAAGTGAAGAGAAATGAGGTCATGAGACATTGATGTAAAGGGATGAGATAATGAGGCTTTTATGTAAAGCGGCAGTGAGGTAAACATAAAACAGTTAGGTAATGAGACTTTTTTGGTGAAGAGACTGTGAGTAAATGAGGCTAATGTAAAGAGACTGTGAATAAATGAGGCTAATGTAAAGAGACTGTGAGTAAATGAGGCTAATGTAAAGAGACTGTGAGTAAATGAGACTAATGTAAAGAGACTGGGAGATAGATAATGTTTGAGATAAATGGTCTATTAAGCAAAGATTAGGTGAAGCAGAGAGTCTTTCAGTTAACGGGTCTGTGAATTAAAGAGTCTTTCAGTTAAAGAGTCTGTGAAGTAAAGAGTCTTTCAGTTAAAGCGTCTGTGAAGTAAAGAGTCTTTCAGTTAAAGCGTCTGTGAAGTAAAGAGTCTTTCAGTTAAAGCGTCTGTGAAGTAAAGAGTCTTTCAGTTAAAGCGTCTGTGAAGTAAAGAGTCTTTCAGTTAAAGAATCTGTGAAGTAAAGAGTCTTTCAGTTAAAGAGTCTGTGAAATAAAGAGTCTTTCAGTTAAAGAATCTGTGAAGTAAAGAGTCTTTCAGTTAAAGAGTCTGTGAATAAAGAGCCTTTCAGTTAAAGAGTCTGTGAATAAAGAGCCTTTCAGTTAAAGAATCTGTGAAGTAAAGAGTCCAACAGTTAAATTAACTGAATTATAACAGCTGGACTAATAATGAGACATTCAGTACGTGAGACAGTCAAGTTAAACAACAAACAAATGTAAAGACAATGACCTCTGCAGACATGACAACAGAAAGTCGCACATAAACAGTGGCCAGCTGTAATTTATGTGCGAGATATTCATCATCATCATGAGTCTATTAACGTTGGCTGTCATTGGGATAATCTTGATGACGTTTTCATAATTTTGATGGCCATCACTATCAGGAGATCAATGAGGTTTCAAAAAAGACCAACGAGGACATTCTCAGAGAGGCAAACACAAAAAGAGAGCTCCTAAAAAGAATCAGAAATAAACAATTAACATTTTTCGGGTATATGAGACGTGGAAAGTTGGAATACTTGGTTACAACTGGCAAAATACCGGGACAGAGAGATCGCGGATAACAAAGAGAGAAAAAAATAAACTACTAGATAGCTTGGTGTCATGGCATGGAAAACAGTCAACAACAGAACTAATACGATACACTGTGGATAGAGAATTGTGAAAGGACATGATTGCTACGCCAACCGGCATGGCACATGATGATGATGATAATAATGGTGATGATAATGATGATCACTATCAGGAGCCTCTTTCTGAGATGTCGCGAAAGTTAAACTAATTATGTCCAATATTTTTGGATAATAAAAACAAGAACACGTGTCGAGTTTTATAAGAAGACGTTGGAAACACATCGGTCATGTGCTGAGAATGAATGAAGAAAGACTTCCCCGTCAGGCTTCATGTGAGAACCATCTGGTAAAAGAAAACAAGGTAGACCAAGAGAATCGCTACACAAAACAATTACTAGAAAAAGCTAAACCGTCGGACTAAGAAACATTCAAGAACTATAAGAACTAAATGCGAACCGTCAATCGTGGAGAACTGTGACTCCCGTTCTAAATGTTGTCATCAGCCCGAGCGAAAGCTGATAATGATCATGAAATTATCTGATGTTATCTTCCCACCATCTCTTCTGTCTGCCTTGCTTTCTTTTGCCTGAAGCCGTGCTCTGAAAAATGATATTAGCAAGTCCCATAGACCTTGTAACATGTCTGTAAGAAACAAAAAAAAAAAAAGGAAAAAAATGGTATGTTAGAAGCTTTACGTGATTAGTGGACGACACAGATTAAACGACGTTTCGGCCCAATAGTCGTCCACTAATCACGTAAAGCTTCTAACATACCATTTTTGTCCCTTTTTTTTATTGTTCCTCACATTCAGCTTTACTGCAGCGTCGCATTTTTATGCATTCATTTGCATTTCTTTGTCTTAACCCCTAACATGTCTGTACCATCTTAACTAATGTTCTTTAACTGTTGACAATGAGTCTTTATTTGGTCCTGTGGATTTTCTTGCACATGACCCCATGAGTTGAATGGTCTATAGATTAGATGAACAAGATCTTTCTATACCATCTCATCTCCCAAGTCTGTTTTCTACTTTCAAGAACAGCAGCGGGTATCCATGTTTTGCAGTCGTATGGGAATATAGATACCATTACTGTTTGTGCTAGTCTGCTCTTAGTTGTTAGGGAAATGCTTTTGTTTTTTCATGTGTTGTTTAGTCTTGTAAGATCTGCCATTTCCTATGTACTTGTAAGATCTGCCATTTCTCATGTACTTGTAAGATCTGCCATTTCCTATGTACTTGTAAGATCTGCCATTTCCTATGTACTTGTAAGATCTGCCATTTCCTATGTACTTGTAAGATCTGCAATTTCCTATGCACTTGTAAGATCTGCCATTTCTCATGTACTTGTAAGATCTGCCATTTCCTATGTACTTGTAAGATCTGCCATTTCCTATGTACTTGTAAGATCTGCAATTTCTCATGTACTTGTAAGATCTGCCATTTCTCATGTGCTTGTAAGATCTGCCATTTCTCATGTACTTGTAAGATCTGCCATTTCTCATGTACTTGTAAGATCTGCCATTTCTTATGTACTTGTAAGATCTGACAATTCCCATGATCTTTTAAGATCTGCCATTCCCCATGCAATATGTAAAATATTACTATGGTACGGACAACGGGTGAGCAACCTATGGTTTGCGGGTTAGAAGTGGCTCGTCAAGAAATTTCGATCGGCCATCGAGGTTGATTGACAGCTATTTCACACTCCGGTCCCAGGACTGGAAGAAAAGTAGAATTGAAAAAAAAAAAAAAAACTATCTTTACTGCATTTTTCCTTTACTGAGGTCCAGAGGAGAGAATTGTAGGAGTGGAGAATAAAGGCCGCTTGTCCAGTGCGGTCGGCACGAGGTGCTCGGGTCTGAGTTTTATTTCATCGGATGGGAAAAACGTTGCTGGCGTGGCACCCGACACGTTATCGATTCACCCACCCACTCTCCGAGCAGAATTAAATGCACAAATACCAAACAGGTAAAATGCTTGACAAGTAAGTATCGACAAGCAGATTCAACGCTCGATAGGTAAAATACATTAAAAGGAGGTGTTACACAAGAGACATGAATCAAGGGAAACGAACACTGAACTGACCTTTGGCTACTTCCTGTCGAATACGCCTCTCCACGTGCTGAAATATAAAGAAACCAAACAAAGAAATTAGAGACATGAAAGCATTACAAACATTAATCATTCAAGGATATGTACTGAAGGGAGGTCAAAAAGTAATGCACACCAATTTTTTTCTCGGCTAATAATAAAGATAGGAATATGAAATTTTGCACACTTGGAATATGACATGTTCCAATTATGTGCACCAAATTGCACAGCATTCTGATAAATATTACGCAATCTATGAACCGTCAAATTGGAGCTTGTCAACAATGTCCGTTACAAACAGCGAATTGTCATAGAATTTCTGGTTGCGGAAAAAGAAACTGTGGCAAACATTCATAAACGACTGTGTGCAGTGTACAAATGTTCTGCAGTCGATAGGAGCACAGTTAGTCGCTAGGTTCAGAGAATTAAAGCTGCAGAAAGTGTACGAGTGGAGCTGCATGATTTACCGCGTTATGGACGTGTTGCCTCGGCTACCAGCACAGACTTGTTAAACCGGGCTGATGCCATTATTCGTAAGGATAGGTGTATCACTAGTCAGCAATTGGTATCACAGCTTACAGTCAGCAAGGGAAGTGCAATCGCAATTTTTAAAACTCTCGGATATTCAAAGATTTGCGCTCGATGGGTTCCTCGGTGCCTAACAAATGATCACAGAGTTCAAAGGAAAACCTTCTGTTCTGAATTGTTGGAGCGTTTCGGTGTTGAAGGAGAAATGTTTTTGTCAAAAATTGTTACCGGTGACGAAACGTGGGCACATTATTATGAGCCTGAAACAAAAATGCAGTCAATGGAATGGCATCATCCGCAGTCACCAAAAAGAAAAAAATTCAAAACATCTCCATCAGCCGGAAAGGTGATGATCACTGTCTTCTGGGACATTGATGGTGTGATTCTTGTTGATGTAATGACAAGAGGTGAGACAATCAACTCGACAGCTTACATCAATACACTGACAAAACTCAAAAATCGGTCCACAGGGTTCGGCCTAATAAGCCATCTGCAGATTTGTTGCTTCAACATGACAATGCACGCCCTCACACAAGTCTGGTAACACGGGAAGCAATCAACAAATTTGGTTGGACTGTACTGCCCCATCCTCCTTACAGCCCTGATCTGGCTCCCTCAGATTTCCATCTGTTTGGACCACTCAAAAAATTCCTGCGTGGGAAACACTTTGACAATGATGAGGATGTGATCCGTGCAGTTAAAAAATGTCTACGCGAGTAGGACAAAACTTGGTACAAACGAGGCATTCATGACCTAGTTTCGCGTTGGCGTAAGGCAATACGCTTGGACGGAGATTATGTTGAAAAATAGGTAGTGTAAAGGGGATGTTCAGCTACCATCTGTGAAAATTTCACACATTTTGCCCGAATAGTTTCCGAGAAAAAAATTGGTGTGCATTACTTTTTGACCTCCCTGTAATTATTTAAACTGACTGACACCATGTTTTAGATAATTTGAGAAGCCCACGTATTCTTGTATGCGAGAGCAACATCTAGTGTGTAATTGTATTTGGTTATGAACCATCAACATGGTGTTCTTTCTACGCTGCTGGCAATGTATTTGGTCTACACATAGTCTTTTGAAGATTAATTATATTTCTTTCTCATAAGAAATTGTGCTGCACTGTAGTTTGTACCAAATGTCCCTGTTGATCCGACAACAATAGACATTTTGTAGGACCGCTTCACTTGTCTTTGTTTTTATTTTAAATGTTATCTTATTATAGCTATTATAGTTATTATAGTTGTTATACTTATTATAGTTTTTATAGTTGTTATAGTTATTATAGTTGTTATAGTTATTATAGTTGTTATACTTATTATAGTTGTTATAGTTATTATAGTTGTTATAGTTATTATAGTTGTTATAGTTATTATAGTTGGTATAGTTATTATAGTTGTTATAGTTATTATAGTTGTTATGTTATTATAGTTATTATAGTTATTATAGTTGTGATAGTTATTATAGTTGTTATAGTTATTGTAGTTATTATAGTTGTTATAGTTATTATAGTTATTATAGTTGTTATAATTATTGTAGTTATTATAGTTATTATAGTTGTTATAGTTATTATAGTTATTATAGTTGTTATAGTTATTGTAGTTATTATAGTTATTAATGATCATAATCACTGCACATAAGACGAGCCCATAGGTGCTACAATATCGATCTGTAAAATCTCGAGAAAATCCTAGGAGAATTCTGCACCACGCGCACGAACTCCGTAGCACGACGTGGGATTTAAGTATTTATGGGAACTTGGAATAGTCTCTATTCCTTCTGGAACTTTCCCACTCTGACCCAAGTATTTCTTCCATGTCTTCATATAATTCATTCCGCCCAATATGATTTTCGGGGACTAGTTGGTCTCGAGGCAAGACGCCGGCCTCGAGACAGAAAGGTTGTGAGTTCAAATCCCGGCTACACCGGCTAGGATTTTTATTTATGAATACTCTGCGGTAACCACCTCTGGTCTCAGCAGCGAGGCCCGGCTTGAAACGTCAATTACTAATCGGCGAAAAAAATATGAGTACCTCAGAAGTCGGAGTTATCTGCCTATGCGCCGAGGGACCCTTGTGCACACGGCTGCCTGGGAAAAATGGATTAACACGCAAAATTCAGTTCCTATTCAGCTGGCGAACGCAATATATATGATTTCCTTTCATCGATGTGATATTCACAACTTTCTGTATGTCTGAACTTTTTCAATGAATGTCTTTATTTTCTATTTGTAAATGTAACTAATTTGAAGCTGTTTTATCAGACATGGTTTTTTTTTAAATATTGTTTTCCGACACCTTTTTTAATTTAAAATGTTTTCAGCGGGATATGTTTTCTTTTATCTATTGAAACTATTTTTTTGTTGTTGCTTTCTGTTTCCTTGTTGTATTCTCTTGATGCTGTTTCTTGATATTATTTGATCGATTCTGTTTTACACTTTTTTCCGCAAAATCAAATGTCATTCCAAGATGACAATTTTCAAACTGACCTTGACATTTTGAAGATTCTCTCAGGAACTACAGCCCAGTTGATGATTGAGGACTCTCGTCTTTGCTGTCGATATTAAATCTAACATCAGGTACATACAATCTACCTTTTTTTTTCCTCATGATGAATTTGAGCAGGTAATTATTTTCTCAGGTGAAATGCAATTAATGTATTCTTCTTCTTCCTCTACCTTTTTAGCTCCCAGTGGAGCATAGGTCTTCAACAAACATTTTCCAAATCATTCTGTTTTTTGCCATTCTTTTAAGATCATTCCATGTCTTCTCCATCATCTTCATCTCTGCTTCTATCTGTCTTCTCCAAGAATTCCTTGGTCTTCCTCTTTGTCTTTTCCCCTGGGGATTCCAAAAAAAAGGGCCTGTTGTGTAATACTCTCAGTTGGCTTCCGTAGTGTGTGTCCTATCCAGAGCCATCGTCTTTGCTGTATCTCTTTATCCACTGGTGTTTGACTGGTACATTTCCATAATTCTATGTTAGTGATTTTGTCCTGCCATTTCCATCCTTTTATTCTGCGTAAGCATCCATTAATGAAAGTCTTTGACGTGTCCATGTTTGTGATGCAATTAATCTACCGGTTTAATATTGCTAGGCTCTCTAAAGGGTTAATGTATTTAAACAGAACAAATGTCCCTGGCAATACAGACAACCATGTTATCCATTGGCGGCGTGTCTGCGAGGGTTCAAACTATCTTTGTTTGTTTAGAAATGATCCAGAAACAATCTGTGTTTGTTTAGTTATAATCCAGAGACAATCTTTGTGTTTAGAAATGATCCAGAGACAATTTTTGTGTTTAGAAAAGATCCTGAAACAATCTGTGTTTGTTAAGTTATAATCCAGAGACAATCTTTGTGTTTAGAAATGATCCAGAGACAATTTTTGTGTTTAGAGAAGATCCAGAGACAATCTTTGTGTTTAGAGAAGATCCAGAGACAATTTTTGTGTTTAGAAAAGATACAGAGACCATCTTAAGAACTGTCATGTTGTGACTCCGTGGAAAAAGTGAAGCAGGATATGAACATGAACGAGCCGACTGAGGGCTACAAACAAACATAAACAGTGAGGGCGAGACCTGAAGCACTCTGTGACGGATGGTAACGGACCACAAGAACCGGATTACTGGTTGTCCATTACGACAACACTGAACGTTATATCATTAACTGCTCTACCAACATGTGACAAGAGAATGAAGAAGTTACATTCTCTGACAAGTGAAGTCGCTGACTACAGAGGTCTTCATGGCGCCAGTGACCAGCCACGCTTTTGACTCTAAGACTTGCAGATGTGCATGAGCTGCTGTGGACCATCGAGCTCATCCATGTCCCAGTGAAGTTGGACATGAATCCAATGAGAGCAAAGGGCAAGAAACAAAGTCATAGTGAAGAATTCAACAGATCGTGCCCGTCCACTTCCCCCATGTGGCTACCCGGACCCTGAAACTGGTCAGGTTAGAACAAAATATACCAACGGTCACGTGTCAAGCATGGCGTCAGAGGCGACTAAGAAGGTTTTGAGGATAAGGTCTTCTACGGTGCTACAAGATTCGTGATTCTGAGCTGAAACCATCTTTAGTGCTTTCGCCGGCGTGTTTCATACTGGAGAATGTGCTGAGGACGGGTCCTGAGCTCTATAGAAGTGTATGTTGTACAATGAAGATGATCTTTCGATTAAACTAAACTAGGCTATGTCGCTGCCGATGTTACAAAAACACATTCCATTATTATAATTATCAACTTATTATTTTGTTCTCAGTTGCTCATAGAACATTTTTGTTTATATTTCGTTTTCTTGCACACCAGTTGCTAGTCAAATCATTGGGCAGCTATTGCCACTGTTGTCCAACATGGAAATAACTCTAGAGGCCAAACGGGCAATGTACAATACAATTTTCATCCCGATGAGGTGCTACCATATGCCAGTCCTCGATCCTAGATGCAAGAACAATAAGAAAAATAACCTCTACTGAGATGAAATGTGTTAGACGAATGACAGGAAACAGTCTGAGAGATAAGATCTGAAAAGAAGAACTAAGAAAGAAGAATAGAATAACTCCTGCCATAAAAGACATAAAGAAACAACATATAAAATGGTTTAGCCACGTGATAAAACAGAAACATCAAAACACTTAACAACGAGCCTTCAATAAACGTTGCGAGAACACCAGACCCAATGGCCAACAACAAAAAAGATGGATTAATGGAACATTAAAAACACTGGTAAACATAGCAGCAGATGCTTCCAGAAGAGCAAAAGACCGCAAAATATGTCTCCCATCGACGCTGAAAGGCAAATGAGGATGGAAAGAAGAACATACCGATCTTGAATGTCAACTAAAGAGGCTATGAAGCTTAAAATATATGTATACCACATACTGGGAAATGTTGCACCAGCACCAACATCACCACATAAGACCACTAAAAGTCTGCACGTTTCAGAATGGGATCCAAGTTTTAGCGCTCCCTTAAATCCCTGGAGCCCTCGTGCCCCGCCTCATTTGTCACGACTAATCCCGATAAAGACACAGTAATCTCGTCTCCCAGTATTGATGGCCCACACAGCGAAGGGTTAACTCTCCTATTGCTGCTACCACTCAGTTATCGTTCCTGCTGTTATCAATGCCCGGATTCGGGCATTACGTAGGTGCCCATATTATAGTGTTGTCAAAGTTACGTAACCGCAACCAGAACAATAAATGACATTCAAGTGAAGTGTTTATAGATGCCAATACACAGGACTGGTCTTTTGTTTTTGATGTAGTGACATTTATGTGATACTGCAATTTTGTGATATATAAAACTCTTATGTTGTGATACTAAACACTGGTATGTTGTGATATATAAGACAGGTATGTTGTGATATATAAAACTGGTATGTTGTGATTGATATATAAGACTCGTATGTTGTGATAAATAAGATTGATAAAAAAAGTTAAGTACCCCCGTCACGCCAAATGGCGTGTAGGGAATTATGGTGTTCGTGACCCTATATTTTACAGACCTTCAGCACATGATTTTTGGGGTAATGTGGTCGGTATTACGCCCGTGCTGCTTTACTTTCCCAGAAAAAAATCCGGTACCCATTTAAGGCTGGGTGAACCCGGAAGCCGTCGGTTGGGATCGAAACCCTACCCCTGGTCCTTTGTAGTCCAGTTCCATAACCACTGAGCTATCGCGGCTCCCTAAGATTGGTATGTTGTGATATATACGACTGGTATGTTGTGATATATAAGACTAGTATGTTGTGGTATATAAGACTGGTATGTTGTGATTTGTAAGACTAGTATGTTGTGACATATAAGACTTGTATGTTGTGGTATATAAGACTAGTATATTGTGATATAAAACTGATATGTTGTGATATATAAGACTAGTATGTTGTGATATAAGACCGGTATATATAAGTATTGTTCATATCTGCAATTTTACTGTTTTATTTTTGAGTTATATATAGTTTAGCCTGTAGTGTTGTATCTATAGGCCAATAGATTTTCTTCAGTCTACTATAATCAGTACAGTCTTGAAGTATGTGCTCAGCAGTCTGGAGCGCCTGTCCACGTGTACACGTTGCTGAAGTGCGTCAATCTGGAATTTTGTAACAATGTGACTGTGGAGTACTTTGTGCCCTGTTCTGCTGAATATCATCATCATCATCATCATCATCATCATCATCATCGAGTGCCATCTCCGCAAAGAAGGTTGTGGCTACCATGGAGCGCCATTCTGCTCTGTCTCTTGCTTTGGTGGCACAGGTTGTCATAGGCTGGTTAGTCCATCTTTTGATGTTACTCGTCCATGTTAGTCTTGGTCTGCCTCTGCCTCTTTTACCTTGTATTTTCCCCTCCAGGATTACTTTTAGTAGGCTGTTGTGTCTTTTAACATGACCCAAAAATTGCATTTGTCTTGTTTGAATTGTGCTTAGTAGTTCTCTTTTCATTTTTAGTTGTTTTTAGACTTCATCGTTTGTTTTCTTTTCCTTCCATCCAATTCTACCTATTCTTCTATATACCCACATTTCAAAGGCTTCAATTCTCTGTTCGGTTTTCGTGTCTAATGTCCATGTTTCTGCACCATATAGGAATGTTGAGAAGACAACAAATAATGCTGCATATAATGATACTTTATTCCAATCTACTCATATGGTAGGCGTCGTGATTTGGGGCTTGTGGTCTTCTGATTTATCTTTTTTTTATGATGATATGTTTCTGGTTAACCTGATTGTGTGCCTGTAACTCCTTCCTTTGCCAGCTAGTATGTTTTCTAGTTTCCTGGTATTCCACAGTGAGATAGTATTCACTGCAGGGTGACCTCGTGGTGCTTGTAGAGTTCAGCCAATGAGGTCTGCAGATGTGTCAATATTCTGGATTGTAGAGAGCAATGAGAGCAGCCCAGAGAGCAGTTAAAGACGTGAGAAACAGTCAGAAGATAGGTAATAGAGTAGGAGACAAAGAGAGTCAGTATATGGTTAAGATACAGAGACAATCAAGTCTCAGCACACGCCAAAATACATAAGGCGAAACAGCACAGAAAGTGAACACAGCCATCTGTTGTTTTCCATCATACGATATCATCATTCATCGTAAAGAATCGGAATATCGAAACACGATCAAAACAGATCAAACGCACAGCTCACAATGTGGACAGGGCACATAACTCAGTAGCTCCTGCAACAAGCTGGACTTGAAATATGAGGAAACAAAGCCTGTTTAAACTAGGATCCAGAGACAGTTAAGAGTCTGTTTAATTTAAGAGGCAGCTAGTGTTCAGAGCAGTGACAATCATTACAGGAACAGAGCCAGTTATATGCAGTAAATAGTGAGGAGATTAGAGTCTAGTAAATAGTAAATAGTTAGGAGATTAGAGTGCAGTAAATAGTACATAGTGAGAAGATTAGAGTGCAGTAAATAGTAAATAATGAGGAGATTAGAGTGCTGTAAATAGTAAATAGTGAGGAGATTAGAGTGCAGTAAATAGTGAGGAGATTAGAGATATCTAGTAATAGAACCTAGGGTTGTGAAAGTACTTATATAAGATGAGCCCAATTAAGACCTGCACTGTCAAGAGTCGAGAGGCGAACCCAACAGGGAGACTCCAGTAACTATTTTATTACTTGATAAGTTGAACTATACTGGAGTTTGTCTTATACTTTAATATTTGACAGATTTGTGGTAAGACGCCAGTCTTGAGACAGAGAGGTTGTGAGTTCAAATCCCGGCTGAACCAGTTGGCATTTTTATTTTTGATTTCTCTCTGCGCTAACCACCCCTGGTCTCAATAGGGAGACCCAGCTTGAAATGTCAATTACTCGTCGACGGAAAAATATGAGTACTTCCGAAGACGGAGTTATCTGCCTGTATGGCGAGGGACCTCTATGCACACGACTGCCAAAGAAAAATGAATTAACACGTAAAATTCAGTTCTTAGTCTCTAGGGACTTCGCCAGAGGTGTAAGCTGGAGAACGAAAAAAATAATATTTGATATTAAATGTATTGAACTATACTAGAGTTTATCTTCTAATTTAATATATGATATTAAATGTATTGTAACTATACCAGAGTTTATCTTCTAATTTAATATATGATATTAAATGTATTGTAACTATACTAGAGTTTATCTTCTAATTTAATATATGATATTAAATGTATTGTAACTATACCAGAGTTTATCTTCTAATTTAATATTTGATATTAAATGTATTGTAACTATACCAGAGTTTATCTTCTAATTTAATATTTGATATTAAATGTATTGTAACTATACTAGAGTTTATCTTCTAATTTAATATATGATATTAAATGTATTGTAACTATACCAGAGTTTATCTTCTAATTTAATATTTGATATTAAATGTATTGAACTATACTAGAGTTTATCTTCTAATTTAATATTTGATATTAAATGTATTGTACTATACTAGAGTTTATCTTCTAATTTAATATTTGATATTAAATGTATTGAACTATACTAGAGTTTATCTTCTAATTTAATATTTGATATTAAATGTATTGAACTATACTAGAGTTTATCTTCTAATTTAATATTTGATATTAAACGTATTGTACTATACTAGAGTTTATCTTCTAATTTAATATTTGATATTAAATGTATTGAACTATACTAGAGTTTATCTTCTAATTAATATTTAATATTAAATGTATTGAACTATACTGGAGCTTGACTTAAATTTATCAACGTGTTGATGTCTCTTGATGTCTACCACAATAGCTCACTACACGGCAATAACTACCACAGCTGAAGGTAACAATAATTCATGTGTTATGTTATGTTAGCTGTTCAAATAGCCAGAGCATTGGTAGCCAAAAGCGACAATTTCTTCTATCATTTTGGGAGTTCAAATAGCCGTGTTGTTGTAGATAAGAAGCGATAATTTGTAATCTCGTCTTTAGTCGCTGGAGAAAAAACCAGAAAGATGAGGGCAAGAAACGAGAGAAGCTGAGGGCGACTCGTTCTGGGATTAACGAGGAGACGCCGAGCCCCGAGGGGAATCCCGTGACAGAGCTAAAAACTGTTGATCGATGCCAAGTTAAGTCTTCAACGGCTCCTCACAGACGTCTCCTCCCGTCAGGCTGAAGTCTTCGGGCCACGTGACGAACTTGAGTGACACTCGGTCAAGCTCGGAAAATGAGGGAATGAGCTAGATAAAGATGTATGTAGGAAAATGAAGGAAGTTGTAAAAATAGAAGCGGAAATATGAGATATTTTGTGAGTTATTTTTTGTTATTTACATCTCTGCTTCTTTATTTATTGAGATATAAGATAATGTTTTCAATGGTAGCTATGGAAGCTTTATGGTGAAATATGTTGTATAAAGAGGCGAAGGGTGAATCAGTGTTTAAGTGCATTTCTTACTAGTAAAAGAGTGAGTGGATTATTGAGTGGGTGAGTGAGTGAAAGGTGGGTGGGTGAGTGAGTGATGGGTGGGTGAGTGAGTGGGTGAGTGAGTGGATTATTGAGTGGGTGAGTGAGTGGGTGGGTGAGTGAAATGTGGGTGGATAAATGAGTGATGGGTGGGTGAGTGAGAAGGTGGGTGGGTGGATGAGGGGATGGGTGAGCGAGTGAGTGCTTTGTTATTATAAGCTTGACTGAAAGAGTAAAATAGTAATTTCAGAGATTGGGTAAATTAGATTGAATAAACGAAAGTTTCGAAATAGATTAAATAAATGAGGGATTCCGTCAAAAGTGCCTGCCAGCACTTAGGCTGAAAGAGGCTAACGACTCATAGTTGACTGCTTGATGCCAGGGTCGATGAACCAGAACTATCCATATCTAACTCCAACTCTTATTGGTGACCTGAGAAACAAATTAACCAACCTCCTTGGCCAAGTGAGTAGGGCTCGAGAGGCAAGGCAATTACGTACTCAAAAGTTTCATACTCAAGTCGGATGTATTGGGCCTAAAGACACAAACATAACAACTCTACAGTAAACCACGAACTTAAAGCATTACACCAACAAGACGACCTTAGATGATGATGATGATGATGATGATGATGATGATGATGATGCAACAAAATAATAATGAAATAAAAATGACAAGCAAAAAATATGGATTAGACATGAATATAAAAAAGAATAAACAATTTATCATTAACAAAGATAGGGAGGCACTTCAAAATCTACAAGTGGATATCAAAGTTGAAGGAAAAGACCTGGAGACAGTTCAGAATTACAACAACGTTGGGCATACTATAACCAGTGATGGAAAATGTACAACTGAAATAAACAAAAGTATAGGAATAGCAAAAAGTAATTTTAATGTCATGAAAAATATCATCATCATCAAGTACCGGGCCTGCTGGCGTAGGTGATCATGTCTCTCCACAATTTTCGATTTCGACAGTTTTTTATCATTTCTGTTGTTGATCTTCTGCCAAGCCATTATCTTAAGCTGTCTGGTATTTTTTCTCTTTGTTTTCCTCTATCTCTTCGTCCCTCAATTTTCCCAGTTGTTACAATATATTCTAGAACATTGTTCTCTTCTCATTACATGGCCAAATCTCTTTTTGCTTTGGCCTCTTTCAGAACGTTTTCATTACTCTTCTTAGCTGTCCATGGTATTCTCAACATTCTTCTGAAAAACCACATTTCTACAGACTCCAGTGATTTTCTTGTTTGTTGTCCTACTGTCCATGATTTACATCCATATGTTAAGACTGACTCTACATAACATTTAAGAAGTCTTTTCTTGAAAAATATACTAACATCAAAACAAAAAACACCAGGGCTGAAACTAAGAATATAAACATGTGTTATCTTTTCAACATTCCTGTCTGATACAAAAACATGGGCATTAAACAAGAAAACAGAAGAGAAAATTGAAGCCTTTGAATTGTGGATTTATAGATAAATAAAATCAGAAAAAAAAGAACCCAAACGATGAAGTCTTAAAATAACTAACAATTAAAAAGAGAACTAATAAACACAATTCAAACAAGACAAATGAGATTTTTGGGGCATGTTAAAATACACAACAGCTTACTAAAAGTAAATTTAGAAGGGAAAACACAAGGTAAAAAAGAAAGGCAGAGACAGACTAAGACTAACATGGACGAGTAACATCAAAAGATGGACAAGTCAGCCGATGATAGTCTGCACAATCAAAGCAGGAGACAGAGCAGAATGGCGCTCCATGGTAGCCAACCTTCGCTGCGGAGATGACACTCAATGATGATGACGACATTAAGAAGAATTTCAAATATTTGTTTCCGTAATTATAATAAGAACATTCAGAAAATAAAATTAAAATGAGTTGCCTGAAAAGAAAAAGAAATCAAAAGGGAAAATTAAGAAAGGTGTTTTAACATCTTTATTCTATGCTGTTCAAATCCCGACTGTAACCTTTACTTTATACTCACGAATGGAAAAGTACAGTTCTAATCAGGGTCGAAGCAGAGAAAAGCATAAAAATACATTCACATCCGAAGCTGAAGTAAAATTATTAATGAGAAATTAAAAAAAAATATATATATATAAAGTTTGTTCTAGTTTGAAATTATTATTTTTATTATTTATTATTATTGTTATTATTAATTTTTTATGTTAAATACATATCTGTGTGTGCGTTCTATGTTTCTTCCTGCTGAAGGCCTATTGAGCCGAAACGTTGTTCTAATTTGTGTCGTCCACTTATTATGTAAAGTTTAACCATATAGTTTTTTTTCTATTTTTTTTTCCCTATATATCTTCTTCATTTCTCTTTAAATTTGAATCACCCTGCTCATGATGATAGTTTGAGAAGTGTGGTCGCTTCAATTATATAACAAGACAGGATGAACATTTGTAGAACAATTTTCTACTGTCGTCATTCATTCATGTCTGACAGTGTCTAAAAAAAAGACATAAAAGTAAAGAATCAAACAATCGATCACATTAGAAATTGTAAGAAAATGCGAACATTTATCACACAGATGAAGAAAAAAATGGGCGTGGCATCAATATTTTATTTGATCTTTTGTCCGCATAATTTCTCCATCAATTTTGCATCAGGAAGTAAATGATCGTTTCCGAACTAAACCCGCGAGCAATTGATCACAGCTGCTCTTTCATCAATGGAAGCAAATAATCAAGAATCATTTTTTTTTTAAATCGTGACAGGAAAAGATAAATAAAGACATTTTCCTGATCGGCCCACATTAGTTGAAGTGCTCGGAAAACTATCGAGGGAAATCCTGCAATGACGGTAGACTCACCAGAAGACCCGGTCTGTGGGGAATCCTAAGTGCCTTTTTTTTATTTGAGGAATTCCCGTATGCGGTTTAATTTATAATAGATTTTGATTGGACAAAGCAATAAGGTTTAAATATAGATATTGATGGTGTGTTTTCATCAAGGCATTATTAAAGTGACTGTAGTAATTTGTTATTATAATGAATGTAGGGTTAATAACGACGTTTAAATATCGATGTTCATGATTAATTGTTAAAATATTATTAAATTACACACATTTGTAAATACGTTATTGTAGAAAAAACAACAAAGCTTAATTGAATAATGATTATGCTAAGTTGTTGTATTCATTACTAAATTATTTATAAGAGCATGATTGTTGGACAAATAATAACGCTAATATATTGATATTTGTGGTAATATGTTATATTCATTACTAAATTATTTATAACCATTTAAATTTTGGGAATGTAGCAAAGCTTAAAGAGTAATGTTTATGGTAAATTTTAATTGCAAATATGATTAATTATTTGTAGTGGTAATGTGTATAGGATATGGCTAGAAATTAGAATCAGAGTGTGAAATTATGTCCTTCATGTGCTGCCATTGCATTAAAAAAATATATAAATAAATGTCTGTTCTGTCCTATTCCGAGCACCATACCTTTGATGAAAACTGATTGTTCGAAACGTTTGTTCATCTTTTGGTGTAAAAGTAAAATGAAGGAACCCCTTCTTGTCACGGACTGTAGCCTATGATATGGTTACAGTATTTAAAGTTTTCCAGTTTCATATGTCGTCCTTTTACCTCGTAGAGAATGTAGTGTGCCTCCATCACATCATTTAGGCCAGGGTGGTTCGATGTTCACTCACAGAATGCCTGCCTACCCTAACAACAGAACACTTACCAAATATGGTAAAGTCCTAGTTTAAGTACATAAAAATATTTCAGTTCGGACGAGTAGCGTCCCCTTGAGTAAACATTACACTTTATAACGATGGTTCTCAGTCTGTCATTAGAAGACCCCTAATTCTAGATCATAGACAAATAACGGAAGGGTAATGTCCCAACCCTAACCCGAGCCATAAACCCTAATGTAAAAAGTAAACAACCCCCGTCACACCAAGTGGCGTATAGGGAATATGGTGTTTGTGACCATAAATTTTACAGACCTACAGCACATGATTTTTGGGGTAATGTGGTCGGTATTACGCCCGTGCCGCGTTACTTTCCCAGAAAAAGAAATCCAGTACCCATTAAAGGCTGGGTGAACCGGAGCCGTCGGATGGGATCGAACCCTACCTTTTGTCCTTTGTAGTCCAGTTCACTAACCACTGACATAAACCTAAAACCTTAACATAATTTGTAGTATTTGAGAACCACTGTAGTTTTATCGTGAAACCACCCAAGGGGAGATCACTCGTTTGTCTGAAATAATTTACGTGTTTAAACTAGGACTTTACCTCATATTTTTGTTTGGATAGACAAAAACGGCTGGTTTCAAAATTGAATGTTGTGCATGACCTTTTGAGCTCTCTCTGACTTTATTTATTTGTCATCAGTGGCTGCTGTAAGGATGGGGGAGGGTGTGAAATTGTCAGGGTGTAAAGGTGTTGTATAGTGATGATGATGATGATGATGATGATGATGAACTGTCTCCATCTTCATTGCGCACATTCAGCTGCCGACAACTGACTACATTCATCGTCACGACTGATCCCTGGTGAGGGTTGGTCAGTAGAGTGTCCACCATCCCCGCGGGTTATGTTACGAAGAATAGAAAGAAGAAGGGGAATAGGAGAAAGAAGAAGCAGAAGACGAGGAAGCAGAATAGAAAGAAGAGGGGGAATAGGAGAAAGAAGAGGCAGATGAAGATTAGAAAGAAGAATAGAAAGAAGAAGAGGAATAGGAGAAAGAAGAAGCAGAAGACGAGGAAGCAGAATAGAAAGAAGAAGGGGAATAGGAGAAAGAAGAAGCAGATGAAGATTAGAAAGAAGAATAGAAAGAAGAAGGGGAATAGGAGAAAGAAGAAGCAGAAGACGAGGCAGAAGAATAGAAAGAAGAAGGGGAATAGGAGAAAGAAGAAGCAGAAGACGAGGCAGAAGAATAGAAAGAAGAAGGGGAATAGGAGAAAGAAGAAGCAGATGTAGATTAGAAAGAAGAATAGAAAGAAGAAAGAGGAATAGGAGAAAGAAGAAGCAGAAGAAGATTAGAAAGAAGAATAGAAAGAAGAAGGAGAAGAAGAAGCAAAAGAAAAGAAGGAGGAAGAGGAAAAATAAGAGGTAAAAGTTGAATAAAAAGAAGAAAAAAGTAGAAGAGGAGGAGGAGGAAAAATTGAAGAAGGGGAAGAGAAGAAAAAGAAGACATGCGATGAACGCTCAAACGAAGTTCAACCAGTAAACATTTATTTATGCTAGAAACGTTATTAGCTCTGTATTTTTGTAACTTAAACAATTAATCCTTTTATAAGCTTTTTTTCCCCTTTTTTGTGGGGGGCGGGGCGGTGGTGTGGAGGGGGGGGTAAAATAAAAATAAAAAACAGCACATTGGTAATATAATAACATTGGCTCCCTCAATGAGATAGAACTGCTTGCACAGAACAGAGACAGATGGCGAGATTTGATAAAATATCTTTAAAAGAAAACTGCTAGAACAAAATTCAGATAGGAGAAGGTGTATCTTGGTCTACGCCCTATGGGCCGGTTACGGCTCGAAAGGACCATTAACTTAACTAACATTGGTAATATTGTTTAATTATTGATATCTGAATGTTGATATAAGCAAATGTTAAAACTCTCACTAAGATTACCCGGTCGACCTTATGCTTTATTTCTAACGTTAACTACAGTTTCATTTCCTTATAAAAAAGAACTATTTTATTAACAATAAAACAATTAGGAGAATACGTATAATATTTACCAGTGTTGCACATTCATTTTAATAGCATTCATCATTATGTGCCTTACCGATTGGCGTAAGCGATCTTGTGGCCTTCCATAATCTTCTATCCACCGTGTAT
This sequence comes from Megaustenia siamemsis, assembly GCA_032433765.1. Lineage (NCBI taxonomy): Eukaryota > Metazoa > Mollusca > Gastropoda > Stylommatophora > Ariophantidae > Megaustenia > Megaustenia siamemsis. Next base: position 73,081,246 of record JAVIAB010000108.1, read on the forward strand.
CGTCTCTCTCTCTCTCTCTGCGTTCAAGACTCAATCAGAATCCAGATTCTCACATGAAGACAGCTGTCTGTTTAAGTGAATTGATCGACCCCACAGACAGAACATCAGAGTTTGTTAGATCCACTCTGATTGAACACCTGTTAAAACGTTGCACTGTGTTCTGCGCCAGTGACCCAGCGCATCCGATTTCAGCCAGCATTTTATTCAAGTTTGCTTTCCTTAGCCTTTGATTGTCCCCTATCTTCCTGCAAGGCAGCAGATTGTCTCTTCTGTAGGGGGATTCTGCCCTTAGATGGTCGGCCCTCCCAGGTTTACGAGCACCATCTGCCCGAGTCACTAGAGGTGACTAACACAGACATGCACACACACAGATACGAGATGTAACTAACACTGACATGCACACAACGACATAAGACATTACTAAAACTGACATACACCAAGATATGAGATATGACTAACACAGACACACACACAAAATAAGATATGAGATGTGACTAACACAGACACACTCTAAAAAAAGATAGGAGATGTGACTAGCATGGACATACACACAAATATATGAGACATGACTAACTTATACATACACACACAAATGTATGAGATGTGATTAACATAGACATGCACACAAAGATGTGAAGTATGACTAACATAGACATGGCACACAAAGATATGAGATATGACTAACACAGATACACACTAAGATATGAGATATGACTAAACACACACACACACACAAAGATATGAAACATGATTAACACGGACACACACCAAGATATGAGATATGACTAACATGACACACACCAAGATATGAGCCATGGCTAGCACAGAAACACATTAAGATATGAGCCATGGCTTCACGGAAACACACCAAGATATGAACCATGGCTAGCACAGAAACACATTAAGATATGAGCCATGGCTTCACGGAAACACACCAAGATATGAACCATGACTAGCACTGAAACACATTAAGATATGAGCCATGGCTAGCACGGAAATACATCAAGATATGAACCATGGCCAGCACAAACACACACCAAGATATGAATCTTGGCTAGCACATACACCCACTAAGATATGAGCGTGTCAATACTGTTGGTGATAACATTACTATAGTCAAATAAACAAATACTGTGTGACAGTCACTACAAGTCATTGGTCAACCCAATGGCTGCTGGCGCCCTTGTCAAGCTGAACTTTGGGGCCCCATTTTTAAGGATAGTTATCCACATTTTCAATGAAAAGACGATTAGAGACCACAGAGATGGGATTTCTCAGAATAATGTTGAAAGTTCCCTGGACAGCTAAAAAGACCAATGAGGAAGTTCTCAAAGAGGCCAACACAAAAAGGGAGCTCTTAAAAAACATCAGAAAGAAACAATCAACATTTTTCGGGCACATCATGGGAAGAGGAAAGTTGGAATACTTGGTTACAACTGGCAAAATAAAAGGAAAGAGAGATTGCGGACGACAAAGAGAGAAAATACTAGATAGCTTGGTGTCATGGCATGGAAAACAGTCAACAACAGAACTGATACGATGCACTGTGGATAGAAGATTGTGGAAGGACATGATCGCTTACGCCAACCGGTATGGTACATGATGATGATGATACACATTTTCACAAGAAGAAAAAAACTAAATCTCTCTCTCTCTCTCTCTCTCTCTCTCTCTCTCTCTCTCTCTCTGTCTATATTTTTTTATTTATGTATATATATATATATATTTTTTTTTTTAATCGTTCGTCAGCTTTTACCTCTGACGAAGTCCCTAGAGACTAGGAACTGAATTTTGCGTGTTAATCCATTTTTCTCTGGCAGCCGTGCGCACAGGGGTCCCTCGCCGCACAGGCAGATAACTCCGTCTTCGGAGGTACTCATATTTTTCCCGCCCATAAGTAATTGACGTTTCAAGCCGAGCCTCGCTGCTGACACCAGGAGTAGTTGCCGCAAAGAGAAATCATAATTAAAAATCCCAACTGGTGCAGCCGGGATTTCAACACACAACCTCTCTGTCTCGAGGCTGGCGTCTTGCCTCGAGGCCAACCAGTCCTCCCATAAATATATATATATATATATATATATATATATATATATATATATATATATATATATGTACACACACGAACCAGCATTTTTTTCTACCTTAAAAATATTTTTAAAATATTTTATTTATTATTTTCTCTTTTTCTTTTGGAAGATCTTAATGGCGCCATAAAGCTTAAGACGCGCCCCGGGCAACTGCCGTTTTGCCGTTACCTTGAGCCGGCCCTGTCTAGAAGATTTGATTATTATTATTTCTTTTTTGTTGTTAGAATATGATACTCTGAGACTGTATCACACCTAGCATCATGGATGAGGAGACGGAGTCATTTACGTATGAAGACGAGCGCAAGAAATGAAAGAAAATTATGAATACACAGCAACAGAAAAGAAGAGAGCGATCTTGAACAACGAAAGTTAATAATAAGTTGCAATTATAACAAAATAAATAACAAAAGAAGATAGAAGTGGAAAAGAGGGGGACAAATAGATAAAGCGAGTGAGGAAAGATAGAACGAATAAAAAATAGTGACATGAATAATGTGAAACGAAAACAAGGTAAGTAAACTAATTTTGATAAGCGTCAGCAAGAAGTGAATTTGATACAGAAAGTCACCTTCGCAGAGTTGCAGGCCTTGTTGTTAGGGGAAACAATTCTACACCTGTAGGTGTACCGGAGATAACTCACCTTGACAAAGAGCGCCACACATCGCTGAACGCTGATGAACGTGTCTATGTAAGCGAGGCAATCTGATATCTGCACGAGCTGAATGCTATGCGTCAAGGACACCAGTGCTTCTCAAACATTTGGCAGTCACTGACCTTTTTTTTTAAAGTTATGTATTATCGCTGTTTGTTGTTGTTTTTAATTGATTCTCTTGTTTTCTGGTTGTTGTTTTTTTTATTGTTTGTTGTTTCATTGTTTTTTTATTTGTTAGTTTCTTCGTCGTTTCCTTATTGTTTGTTCGTGTATTGTTTATTGTTTGTTCGTGAAATGTTTATTGTTTGTTCGTAATATGTTTATTATTTGTTCGTGTATTGTTCATTGTTTGTTCGTGTATTGTTCATTGTTTGTTCGTGTATTGTTTAATGTTTGTTCTCTCTTCTCTCTTTTACCTTTTAGCTCCCAGTGGAGCATAGGTCTTCAACAAACACTTTCCAAGTCGTTCTGTTTTTTTGCAATTCTTTTAAGATCATTCCATGTCTTCCCCATCATCTCCATCTCTGCTTCGATCTGTCTTCTCCAAGAATTCCTTGGTCTTCCTCTTTGTCTTTTCCCCTGGGGATTCCAAAAAAGGGCCTATTGTGTAATACTCTCAGTTGGCTTCCGTAGTGTGTGTCCTATCCATCGCCATCGTCTTGGCTGTATCTCTTTATCCACTGGTATTTGACCGGTACATTTCCATAATTCCACGTTAGTGACTTTGTCCTGCCATTTCCATCCCTTTATTCTGCGTAAGCATCCATTAATGAAAGTCTGTACCTTTGTGATGGTCAATTTTGTTATTCTCCATGTTTCAGAGCCATATAATAGGACCGACTTAACATTTGAGTTGAAAATGTTAATTTTTGTATTTAACCTTATTTATTTCTTTGGATTTCCATATGTTTCCCAGTGCAATGAAAGCTCCTCTTGCTTTTGATATCCTTATTTTGGTATCGTTTTCTGTTCCTCCCTCTTTATCTATATTACTGCCCAGATATATGTAAGATTGTACGTCTAGTAGAGGTATTTCTCCTAGTTTTATTTGGTTATTGCCAACTGCATTAATTCTTATAATGTTGGTCTAATCTCTATTAATCTTTAGTCCTAGCTGTTGTGATCTCTCATCTAATATACTCATTTTATCCTGCATCTGTTGATGGCTGTGTGATAGGAGAGCTATGTTATCAGCAAAGTCTAAATCATCAAGTTGTTTGGTTAGTGACCACTGGATCCCGTTTCTGTTGTTTTGAGTTATTTTCATAATCCAATCTATGGCCAGTAGAAAGAGAAATGGGGATAGAAGGCATCCTTGCCTGTAAGTCCTGTTCTTATTTCAAATGTTTCTGTAAGCTGTCCTTCATGCACCACACTACATTTTGTTCCTTCATACATTGTTTTTATCAGGTTAATAAACTTTATGGGGATTCCGTAATGACTCAGCAACTTCCAAAGCATTCTTCTGTCTAAACTATCAAATGCTTTTTCGTAATCTATGAATCCAATATAAAGTGGGGATTTTAGTTCTAGACTTTGTTCAACTATTATACGTAGAATAGTTATTTGATCAGCACATGATCTGTTCTTCCTAAAACCTGCTTGTTCATCTCTCAAGTGTTTCTCTATAGCCTCCTTTAGTCTCTCCAGAATGATTCTGCCTAATATTTTTCCTGGCACTGATAGTAGCATAATTCCCATATAGTTTGTGCACTCCTGTAAACTTCCTTTCTTTGGTAGTTTGATCATATAACCTTCTCTCCAGTCTTTAGGTATTTCTTCCCTCTCCCAAATTTTATCCAATAGATCATGTAACATCTTGGTAGAGGTGTTAATATCTGCTTTGATGGCTTCCGAAGGAATTTCATCTGGTCCTGTGGCTTTAACATTTTTTAATAGTTTGATGGCTTTCCTTATTTTTTCTTTGCTTGGTTTTCTGCAGTTAACGTGTAACTCTTCTTCTGCTGGTAGTATATCTCGAGGATTATTTGAGCTGGGTCTGTTCAAAAGTTCTTCAAAGTGCTCTTTCCATCTCTCCATTTGTTCCCTAATATTACTAAGCAGATTTCCTTTCTTATCTTTGATAAAGGCGTTGATCTGTTTGTATTTTCCACCTAATTTCTTTGTGCTGTTGTACAGTTCTTTCATATTCCCTTTATTTGCTGCTTCTTCTGCCTCTTTCGCTAGTTCATCTATATATTTCCTCTTATCCCTTTTAATGCATCTTCTCGCTTCTTTGTTCACCTCTGTGTAAGCTTCCTGTGTCTTGGCCTTATTACTTCTTGTTTTGCTTTTATTTATGTCTGCTTTCTTGTTCTTTCTTTCTTTAATTTTGTCCAGGGTCTCTGCTGTCATCCATGCCTTATTCTGGCGTTCTCTTTTCCCCAATGTTTCTTCGCGTGTCTCTTTCCATATATTTGTTACCTGTTTCCAATGGTCTTCTATATTTATTGTATTTTCTAGTTGTTGGAGGACTTGGTATTTGTTTGATATTGTGACTGCGAATTTATCTTTAATTCCTTGTTCTTTAAGAAATCCTACATTGAAATACTTTCTACCCTTATTCGTTGTAGTATACCTTTTTAGTTTAATTTTAAGTTTGGCTAACAGAAGATGATGATCAGAAGCTATATCTGCCCCTCTATATACTTTTACATACTGTAAGGATGACTTAAACTTATTATTAATACATATGTGATCAATTTGATTTTCCGTTCTATGATCTGGTGACACCCATGTAGCTTTTTGTATTCTTTTATGTTGGAATATTGTTCCTCCTAGGCTCATTTGATTAAGGGCGCAGAAATTCACAAATATCTCTCCATTCTCGTTTATATCTCCCAGTCCATGTTTTCCCATAATCTCTTCGAAGCCTCTGTTGTCTGATCCTACCTTAGCATTTAGGTCTCCCATCAAGATTATAATATCCTAGGCTCATCTTGCATCCAACTGACATTGTAGCTGTCTATAGAAATATTCTTTAACTGAATCATCCTTATCGTTGGTTGGTGCATAGTATTGTATAATGTGTAATTTTATTTTGTTTTTGGTTGTTTTAAATGTTGCTTTCACCAGTCTTGGTCCCACTGCCTCCCATTCTATTAGTGTCTTCTGTGCATTCTTTGATAGCATTATAGCTACCCCTTCGCTATGTTGTGCTCCTGGTTCCTGGTGTCCTGATGATAAAATCATCTCCCCTGTATTCAGTTTTATTCTCACCGCTCCCAGCCATCTTGTTTCACACATTCCCAGAATATCTATCTTGTAGTTGGTCATTTCTGCTGCCACATAGTGCAGCTTTTCCCTGTTCGTTAAGGGTACGAACATTCCAGGTGCCAATTCTGGAGGATTTCCTGGTAGACAAAGTGTGAGTCAGCAGCCCGGACTCCTTACGGCTTTCTCCGGATTGCGTCATACGTCTCTTAGACAGAGAGCCCTCCTCTTTCTTGGTTGACGGATTAACTTTATCTCTCTTTGACTTGTCCATGTTTGTGAAGTTTTTTCGGCTTATTTTTTTACAGTATGGTATAGCCAGTCCCATGCCCAACCCTCCTTTCTCGCCTCTTACGAACATGCCTGGTAAGGTACAGCGCCGCTATTCTTTACTCCCCTTTCGGGCCCCGGCAGCGCACGGGCGTTAATGTTTGTTCGTGAACTGTTTATTGTTTGTTCGTGTATTGTTTATTGTTTGTTCGTGTATTGTTTATTGTTTGTTCGTGTATTGTTTATTGTTTGTTCGTGTATTGTTTATTGTTTGTTCGTGAAATGTTTATTGTTTGTTCGAGTATTGTTTATTGCTTGTTCGTGTATTGTTTATTGTTCGTGTATTGTTTATTGTTTGTTCGTGTATTGTTTATTGTTCGTGTATTGTTTATTGTTTGTTCGTGTCTTTCGTAGCGGGGCGTTAATGTTTGTTCGTGAACTGTTTATTGTTTGTTTGTGTATTGTTTATTGTTTGTTCGTGTATTGTTTATTGTTTGTTCGTGTATTGTTTATTGTTTGTTCGTGTATTGTTTATTGTTTGTTCGTGAAATTTTTATTGTTTGTTCGAGTATTGTTTATTGTTTGTTCGTGTATTGTTTATTGTTCGTGTATTGTTTATTGTTTGTTCGTGTATTGTTTATTGTTCGTGTATTGTTTATTGTTTGTTCGTGGTTTATTCGTGAATTGTTTGGTATTTTTTTGCGTTCGCCATCTTTATACCGTTAGCCAAGTCCCGACAGACTGAATTTTGCGTGAATATCACTTTTTCCTTTCTTTTCACACCGGCGTCCATCTGCTGAGGTGTCCCTCGCAATGCAGTCAGGCATTCTCCTACTATAGCTTACTATCACTGTTATCGTGGAGTTTTGACGTTTTGGGTCGGTTTTTGTCCATTTAATTTTGCCTGAGTGGCGGCCAATTTTGGCCTACTCTTTTCGATTTCAACCTGCCAATGGCTGCTTTACAAAAAAAAAAAAAATTCAACTCAAATGTTAAGGCGGCCCTATTATATGGCTGTGAAACATGGAGAACAACAAAAGTGACAATCACGAAGACACAGACTTTCATTAATGGACGCTTACGCAGAATAAAAGGATGGAAATGGCAGGACAAAATCACTAACATAGAATTATGGAAATGTACCAGTCAAATACCAGTGGATAAAGAGATACAGCGAAGACGTTGGCGCTGGATAGGACACACACTACGGAAGCCAACTGAGAGTATTACACAACAGGCCCTTTTTGGAATTCCCAGGGGAAAAGACAAAGAGGAAGACCAAGGAATTCTTGGAGAATACAGACAGAAACAGAAATGAAGATGATGGGGAAGACATGGAATGATCTTAAAAGAATGCCAAAAAACAGAACGACTTGGAAAGTGTTTGTTGAAGACCTATGCTCCACTGGGAGCTAAAAAGGAGGAAGAAGAAGAAAAGAAATGGTTGCTTTAAACTACACAGAATACACACGTAACCTTCTATTTTTCGCCGTTATACGAGAGGGCCAGACATCGAATCTTACTAACCAGAGAGGGACAGACATAGGATATTACTACCCAGAGAGGGACAGACATCAGATCTCACTACCAAGAGAGGGACATACATAAGATATTACTATCCAGAGTGGGACAGACATCGGATATTATTACTCCGAAAGGGACAGACATCAGATCTCACTACCCAGAGAGGGCCAGACATCAGATCTCGCTATGCTGAGATGTCCAGACATCGGATCTCACCACACAGAGAGGGCCAGACATCAGATCTCACTACCCAGAGAGGGCCAGACATAAGATCTCACTACCCAGAGAGGGCCAGACATTAGATCTCACTACCCAGAGAGGGCCAAACATCAGATCGCAATATCCAGAGAGGGACAGACATCAGATCTCAATACCTAGAGAGGGTCAGACATCGGATCTCAATACCTAGAGAGGGCCAGACATCGGATCTCACAGTAGTAATGAATTCCTGTATACGTGCTCCTAAAGTTCGGTCACAATTTATATATGGTTTATATAACAAGTGTCTGAGCATTTTATAATGTGGCCGCACATATTTTTTGTTCGGCGTTCGGTTGGAATGGTGCTTTTTTTTTTGTTCGGCGTTCGGCTGGTTCCGGCCGTGACTCGTTACCCGGTGATCCGCGCTGGCTTGGCTGTGGCCAGGATCGGTTGAATGGTCAGGGCGTCACGTGATTATCCTATTGTTATGGATTTTAAATGCTGACAGGTAGCGTTGACCTTGTTAGGGGGGAACTACCAAAAATTAAAACGCGTGTTCGGGGATTCATGCTGACGCGTGCTCTCTCACTTTATTCTTTATAGGTTTTTAGTGTTAGTCCTTCACTGTAACACGTGTGTGAATAAATAATTAGATAAAATACCTCGTTTAAGCTGTACCTTCGCCCCGTCAACATTCCGTGTTGGTATTATAAATTGTCGTCATCAATGTTGTCATGTACCATCATCAATATCATAACCTCATCAGTATCATCAAGTACCGGTTGGTGTTGAGTGATCATCCATAACTTTCGATCTCTAACGAAATAATAAAAGTGAGAGTTTTAAAGTGTTATTCTTAAAAAAAAAAATGCAGCCCGCCCGTATAAGAGTGGGCTATGAACTGGCCGGAACTTACATCGTAGGCCTCTATCAGCTGAACACATGACAAATAACGCGTATATGATTGGGTGACCACCGGGGTGACGACCGACGTGCTGTAAGGCGAATGTTTACTTTTCAAATCTATAAGCGTGTAGCGGTTCTAAAACTTGGGGAAAGCGGTATTGTCGTGGTGAATATGTTGTGTGTCATGTGTTTATATTTTGAGGAAAGGAGTACTTGATGCAGTGGTTATCTCGGGTGTAAGTGTGGTTGAGTATTATCCCTTAAGGTATCTGTATGCTGATATCGGGTGACCACAAGACCAGGTGTGGAAATTTAAATAACGTGTTGGTTGTAATGATTCTAAAAATGGAGAAAAGGGGTGTTTTCCCTTTTGATTGTTCGTCTCATCATCACCATGACCACTCACATGTACTCTCTCTCTCTCTCACACACTCTCTCTCTCTTCACACTCAAGTTAAAACAAGTCAAATAAAACAAATACTTTCTATATTTAATTTCACAGCTTTTTTATTAACACAGCAGAGAACAGATATTTGAAAATATATTACTGTCCGGTTGATGAATTTATTAATTTTAACCGTCTGGGCTTCCTCCCTCCTGTTTGGTGGTACTGTCTATTTGTGTTAAATGTCTTTCAAACACAGGGACATAGGAAGGTTGATTAGCGTTCAAAACACAACTGCCCTCCATTTTGACAAAACCTTGATCAAAGATGGGATAGGTAATTGGTGAGTCTGTTAAATCACCCTGGACATCCATGCTGACTGCATGATTTTTCGTCTGGCTAACAAGAGTGAGGTTCTGGTTAACAAGAGGTGACGTGTAGTTGAGGTTCTGGTTAACAAGAGGTGGCGTGTAGTTGATGTTAGTATAAGCTGATACAATTTCATCTCGCATCTCAACTAGCGTGGTAAATTCCTCTCCCTCGAGAGAGAGTGTTATCCCAGTTCTAGTAGGAAACTTCAAAAAACTCTCATGGGAACAACTTCGAACGAAAATATCTGACATCAAAAGGTTGTAAAGCTCCACTGTGTTCATTTTCTTTCTCTGTCTGTTAGAATCTGCCGTGTCTTGGACACCTCGAGTACTGAGTCCAACTCGGCGTAGACGATAACTTGTAGGGGAGTAGTTGTGTGAGCGGGGAACTTGAGCTCTATCGACAAGGGCCCGCTCTGTGGCTATCTCAAAGTGGGACCCGTCTAGTAGGCTGGTGGAGAGGTCAAAACCAAATAGACAAAATCCGTCCTTGAACTCTCGATAATCAATGTTTTTCCCAGCTTCTTTACCAATCAGACTCATTGCCAGATTTCTACCAAAGATGGCTCTCGCGTATAGATTTCGTTCCATAGTTAGAGGCTTTCCGGAAATACATCTCCCGTCGACCGTCAGGTTCATATATGTCAAACCAAAGAGTTGAAAATTGAACGGGCTAGCGGTATAAACACCATTAAAGGCACTGGCGGTAATCAGACCTATCACTATACGGGTTGGTGTTTGAGACAAAAATACATTTTCTTGACTGTGGGAGAAAATCCCGCTAGCGATGGAAAATGTTTTGATGGTAACCCTCTTGATCGGGTATTGAGCATTCCCGCTTAAAAGAACCTTTTCGTGGGCCAGAGAAATCGCAGGGTTTAGCTTAGCTTTCCTGACCACGAGCGCGGCATAGGTGATAACACTCTTATAACCCACAGAGCTATCGTGAGCAATGATGTTGAACACGTCCTTAGAGGGCGTGAGTTTGATCTTTATATCGACTCTGTTTAACGTGTAACGATCCTGTACAAAGACATCAGAGTGCAAACGACCCATCATTTCAACCTCTTTACTACTCGAAGTCAAATTGCGCCGTGTTTTAAATCCCTCATTTTCTTTCATGTTATCGTGGTGGCCCGCTGTGTCTTTGTAGAACAGAGCGGCCGTCAAGTATCCGGTTTTCGCATCCTCCCCGTAGTTTAACGTAGCCTCAAACACTGCTCTAAAAGGATGGGTATTCTCTGATGGTGTAACCAACGTGTCGTTTAGAGATACGTTGACTTGTGAAAATAGAATGTGAAGATAATTGTTGACTGGTCCTACCTCAACATCCGATGGTACGCTATCCCCATTGGGGAGGGTGATCTTGACCCGCAGATGCAAAAACTTGTTGAAAAGATCTAGATACTCCTCGCTGTTTCCCGAAATAAAAAACTCTATTGGCGTGCCATGCGATAAGGCCGCGATCGGACGAATTTCAATAAATTGGCCAGCGTCTAGAGATGTCTGTGTGGGTGGAACGATAAATAAATCCAAACCAGAGTGAAGACATTCACACGACTTGGTGTGAATGAGAGACTTTATTCATCGAAAATATCCTTTGCCACAAACACCCTCGTCTTCGTCTTGTGCGCCGAATGAAGGGGGAACTGTCTAGCTGTCGGTTTTATCCTCTTCGTAACGGGTTCTCCGGGTGGAGGTACCTTCATAACTCGCTTTCTGCTTTGTCGTCGTCGTAAACCACTTTCTGATTGGTTGTTACCACTCAGGTGGTCTACGGCCTCGTGTACCGGCCTCCTTAGCTCGTTCTTTGAAAACTTCACCGACATTTCTCCCGGCTAATCGTCCTGTGCGACCTGCAGACAGGTCCCCAATTCCTCTCTGAGCAAGGCTTTACCCCTTGTTTTTAACCAGAGTAAAATAGCCCTCCCGATTCCCACAAAGAAACTCACCGATTCCTCGACCGCTCCGATTTCGACCTCCTATAAATTTCAGGGGTTATTCCATCACTCGCCTGACAGCAGTAAAAGTCTTCGTATAATTCAATATAGCGATGAAGGGGTGTGTGTCTCACCATTATACCAGATCGACATGTTTCTTCACTCGAAAGTGTACCGTTAGCACCGACGTCCCGCTAGTGAATGGGATGGTTTTTCCATGTTCGTTGGCTAAAAGGATTTCCACGGTGTCGAAGGAAAATATGTTCAGTGAGGCTTATCGTAGATCTGAAACACCACGGCGTGATTTCTGTTGAGACAGGCACGCTTCTGAGGAGAGGTACCATCACATCCCGACCGTCTGGGTAAAACGAGATCGCAGTAGACGTAGACATTTTTCGAAACACTTTCCAAGTCCATTGCGCCCACGCTGCAGATATCGGGAGATGCGTCTGTTATACAGGTTGTGGGGAAGGCTAACATGTTTTTCAAAGTGTCGCTTATGGTAACCTTGATCCCTTTTTCGTAGAGTTTCAAGATGGCTTTATTCACCTCCTTTGCGTAAAGGAATCTCATTTTGCCGCTTTAATACCAGCGCTCGACACCTCCTCCTCTTTTATGATCAAAGCATTCAACGCGCCGATGAAAACATCGGGTATCTTGTATAACCCCGGTGCCAGGGTCACGGTGAAGGGAGATCTAACGCGGCAAATTTCGTTGTTAGCGAGAGGTTCGTAACGAATCCAGACATCACCCTTTAATACATTGAAAAAAAAGCGGAAACTGTATCTCCACCAGCGCTATCTCCTACTGCATCGAAATGTCAATGGTCTGAAGGTGTTTAACGAAAATGTGGCCGGGGTTATCATCCTTAAAAATCTTGGGTGTTGGGGTCCACTCGTTATAATGGGACGCCTTTCAAATCCGTGACGAATTGTTTTATGAAGGGTATAGACATCCTGATGACTCAACCATCGATTGTTCTCTTTAAGTACCAGTTTGGTGTTACGTTGCCGCGCCGTTGCACCACTATACGCCCTGGACGACTGGGGTCAAAGTAATGACGTCTCAATATTCTCTCCACCGTTCCCATTTTGGTGTTGGGATTCCGCTCCTCCTTTTTTTAGGTCTCAGTTTATACGTGGTTACCTGCGGAGTGTTTTCATTATTTGTCTTTGGGGTTTCCGCTCTTGGTGTCTTGGTCTGCTTTGGTGGTACCCCGATTGCTGGTGGTGGGGAAGGTGTTTTTTCTGTTCACGTGTTGCGTTCAATGAGATCGACCGAGCCCAATGAACGTCGTTTATACTGCGCCAATCTAGTTAAATACTGATGCAGAGCAAGTTGGTACACTCTGGCCTTATCAACGGGTGCTAAATCATCGTGGACTAGGATACGTTGCACTTTATCATCTAAATCTCTCAAGTTGTCATTGATCGCCTCGGGTGGGGTATACGTGCTAGTAGTCTGTTTAAGACCCTCGAGCAATCTAGGATCAATCAAAATAATTTTTGTTGGTCATTATTATGCACCTAGTACTCCACCGAGAACACTTAATATAGGTCGGATCATAGCACCTATGAATCGGTTTGTGGAATCTCTTTCCGCTGCTTTAGAGTCGGTTTCTGTTTAGTGAGAAGTCTCAACTTGTTCTTGTGTCGACGTAGCTCGCACTTCTGTCGCTGAGTGAGTCAAACATTACCTTTTAATATGTTATGACAACACTCGCACAAAAAGTTAATGAGTTTGGGAGAGGCTGTTTTCAATATGGCTCTTAAACCGCTCGGTGTGGCGGCGCGCATACATTTCAACATTTCACCCGGTATCGTCTAAGTGATTCATCGTACATTTTTGTTACTTTGGGACGTAGACGTCGCCTGTTAACCAGAACCTCAACTACACGCCACCTCTTGTTAACCAGAACCTCAACTACACGTCACCTCATGTTAACCAGAACCTCAATCTTGTTAGCCAGACGAAAGATCATGCAGTCAGCATGGATGTCCAGGGTGATTCAACAGACTCACCAATTACCTATCCCATCTTTGATCAAAGTTTTGTCAAAATGGAGGGCAGTTGTGTTTTGAACGCTAATCAACCTTCCTATGCACCTGTGTTTGGAAGACATTTAACACAAACAGACAGTACCACCAAACAGGAGGGAGGAAGCCCAGGCGGTTAAAATTAATAAATTCATCAACCGGACAGTAATATATTTTCAAATATCTGTTCTCTGCTGTATTAATAAAAAAGCTGTGAAATTAAATATAGAAAGTATTTGTTTTATTTGACTTGTTTTAACTTGAATGTGAAGAGAGAGAGAGAGAGAGAGAGAGAGAGAGAGAGAGAGTACATGTGGGTGGTCATGGTGATGATGACGATGAGAAGAACAATCAAAAGGGAAAACACCCCTTTTCGCCATTTTTAGAATCTTCACAACCAACACGTTATTTAAATTTCCACAACTGGTCTTATGGTTACCCGATATCAGCATACAGATACCTTAAGGGATAATACTCAACCACACTTACACCCAAGATAACAACTGAATCAGGTACTCCTTTCCTCAAAATATAAACACATAACACACAACATATTCACCACTGCAATACCGCTTTCCCCAAGTTTTATAACCGCGACACGGTAATAGATTTGAAGAGAAAACATTCGCCTTACAGCACGTCGCCGTCCCCCCGGTGGTCAGTGAACCCAATCATATACGCGTTACTTGTCATGTGTTCAGCTGATAGAGGCCTACGATGTAAGTTCCGGCCAGTTCATAGCCCACTCTTATACGGGCGGGCTGCATGTTTTATTTAAGAGTAACACTTTAAAACTCTCACTTTTATTATTTCGTTAGAGATCGAAAGTTGTGGATGATCACTCTACACCAACCGGTACTTGATGATGCTGATGAGGGTATGGTATTGATGATGGTACATGACGACATTGATGATGACAATTTATAATACCAACACGGAATGTTGACGGGGCAAAGATACAGGTTAAAGGAGATATTTTATCTAATTATTTATTCAAACACGTGTTACAGTGAAGGACTAACACTAAAAATCTATAAAGAATAAAGTGAGAGAGCATGCGTCAGCATGTTTCCCCGAACACGCGTTTTAATTTTTCCGAGTCCCCCCGTCCCCCCCCCCCCCCCCCCGTCCCCTAACAAGGTCAACGCCACCCGAAGGTATTTAAAATCCATAACAATTCGAGACGCCCTGACCATTCAACCGATCCTGGCCACAGCTGAGCCAGCGCGGATCACCGGATCACGGGTCACGGCCGGATCCAGCCAAAAAAAAAAAAAAAGCACCATTCCAGCCCAACGCCGAACAAAAAAAAGTGTGCGGTCACAGTATAAAATGTTCAGACACTTGTTGTGTAGGCCATATATAAAATGTGGTCGACTTTTGGGGCACGTATACAGGAATTCCTTACTACTTCCTTCTCACTATATAGGGTTCAGCCTTGAAAAAACCTGAGCCGCGATAGCTCAGTGGTTAGTGAACTGGACTACCACGGACAAGGGGGAGGGTTCGATCCCAACCGACGGCTTCCGGGTTCACCCAGCCTTAAATGGGTACCGGATTTTTTTCTGGGAAAGTAAAGCAGCACGGGCGTAATACTGACCACATTACCCCAAAAATCAAGTGCTGAAGGTCTGTAAAATATAGGGTCACTAACACCATATTTCCCTATACGCCACTTGGCGTGACGGGGGTACTTTACTTTACTTTACTTGAAAAAAACCTATGAATTCTGTTTTAAAAAAGAATATTTTCCACCGCCTGTCGTGGGAATCAAAACACACACACACACACACACACACACACACACACACACACACACACACACGCACGCACACACGCACACACACGCACGCACACACACACACGCACACACACACACACACGCACACACACACACACACAAACACACACACACACACACACTCACACTACATCACACACTCCAAAGCTCCAGCTCAAACAAAAAGCTGACAGATTCATAGTCCTAGCGGCGCTGCAAAATCTACAAGTCATCTATTATTGACGGATGCTGCTGCTGCTACTGCTACTTCTAGTGTTATGTATAAAATGGCCCAATATGCGTGTTCTCTTAATAACATTCAAATACCATCCTTTTTTTATCTTCACGTCTTTAAATATGCTTTTGTTGCTTCTTTTGTCTATCCGGATATTTTGATAACTCTCCGAAGTATCATAATTCCAAAGTCTAGATTCCTTGCTTTATCTAGCTCTTGAGTTAAGTGACCCGGTCTCGTGCAATCAAAAAGCTATGGTCCCTGAGTGGTGATCATTTGGTGGTACAAGTCTTGTTTCCCATCGTTGTGTTCTTACTGTTTACCTTTGTCAAAGCATTGTTAATTTCTTCTCAATGTCTTGTTGGGGATGAGTGATCATAAATATTGAAGCTTGTTGGCAATGTGCAGCTCATAGTCTTTGAAGCGTTATTTTATTGAAGGTTTCTTGTTTGATATTATTTGTGTATTCTCTATTCTTAGGTACCTGTTATGTGAATCGAAATGTAGAATTGTCACCCTGCATTAGCAGACTGCTTTATGGTGTACTTTGTATTAATAAAGAAAGAAAGTAACACATTTAGAATTCTTAAAGACAAAACGGCCACAATAGTGAGATTGACTACTAAATGATTGAATGCTTGACTGATTGATTATTGATGAGTTGTGTCTCATGACTCATAGTTGCAATCTCATAGATCCTATTGATGTAATGAGTCAGAAAAAACGTTATTGATTTCAATTCCTGATGCAGAAAATTGACTTCTCCCCTTCCAGTGAATCATCATCTATATCAGCTCTTCTCATAAACGTGCTTTCCTGGTTCCAAATTCTCATTACCCAATCTGTTGCGTTAAAAACAATTCCTAGAAAGAGGTAAAGTCTTAATCCACTTTGGGTCGCTGACCATACCAGCAAACAAAATATCGTCTAATTCTTTGAACCCAGGAGATTAAAGATTAAAGACAAACTGATATTATTAAGACGCGCTTTTAGAAAGTAGCTACGAGTGCAGCTAAACATTCCTTTGACTGGAGACCGCATTGAAACATAAGAGTTTGTTGGCTGAAAGAAAATGAAGCATAGGTGAGTGGATGATATAACCGAATTAGTGGTAATCTCGTGCATCAGCAATGCACTCTGAGATGAGGGTAGCCCACAGGACTTCGACAACCATGAGTCCACATCACTCCGCCGGATGAAAGAGATGGGAGTTAAGATGGACACACCCAGAAACGAGAAACCTAGTTGACGTGTAAGAAGACTTATCAACCAACACAGAACTGGAGTCGTTAATCGCTGGATACTGCGGGACTTGCCGAGGAGGGAATCTGAGCACCTACGGACATGTTCGCAGTGCAATGGTGCTGACCCGCAAATAACTCAATAACTCGTGAGTGGAGACAAATATAACAAATGGTTGGACATCAATTGTATCATCATGTGGTGATATGGAAACAAAATAAAGATGACCGCGCCAGGTCGCATTTACTTCCCAGTAAAGTATCTGTACCCATTTAAAGTGTCAGATAGAACGCCTAAGCCTGGACGGTCTAAAATACAGATCAACAAATGTTATTTCTGGAAACTGAACTCGATTCCTTCTGATGTGGAAATGAGCGAACTAACCACACAATGACAATGGTTTTGTCATGTTTTGCTTCCGTTAGATCAGGTTTCCTGTTTTCAGCAAATTTTTATGATAGAATAATTGTCTCCAAATAAACAAAAATAGATGACAATTTCTTCTTCATTCCCTCGTCTTCCTTTTCTTCGCCATCTTCTTCTTCTACCTCTGTATCCTGTTTTCTATCTTCTTCCTTTCAACTCCCTATGAAGCATAGATCTTCAACACTCTCCAAGTTCTCCTCTATGACAGCACAAAGTCAGACCTCATATTCTAGAGATTTCTTAGTTTGAGAATTGGCGAAACAAAGCTGATAAATCCCACTCTCATGCGTTGATTCATTAACGTGATTGCACATTTGGGGGAAGTGAGTAGAAACTAAACAAGGAAAGCAAACTAGGTTTAATATATATGGTAACGAAAGTTGATGTATCGGAAGAAAAGTTGCAAATATTTTAGCCTTGGTGTAAACTGCTGTACATTGTAACGAGCGTTCTTTTCGGAACAAGACACGAATAGAGAACATGTTCTGGGTCTTGTATTCCAGATCAGCATGTACAGTACTTTCACTTGTGCGGGAACCTTGAGTCAGTGATTCACTTGTGTGGGAACCTTGAGTCAGTGATTCACTTGTGTGGGAACATTGAGTCAGTGATTCACTTGTGTGGGAACCTTGAGTCAGTGATTCACTTGTATGGGAACCTTGAGTCAGTGATTCACTTGTGTGGGAACCTTGAGTCAGTGATTCACTTGTGTGGGAACCTTGAGACAGTGATTCACTTGTGCGGGAACCTTGAGTCAGTGATTCACTTGTGTGGAAACCTTGAGTTAGTGATTCACTTGTGTGGGAACCTTGAGTCAGTGATTCACTTGTGTGTTAACATTGAGTTAGTGATTCACTTGTGTGGAAACCTTGAGTGAGTGATTCACTTGTGTGGGAACCTTGAGTCAGTGATTCACTTGTGTGGGAACCTTGAGTCAGCGATTCACTTGTGAGGGAACCTTGAGTCAGTGATTCACTTGTGTGGGAACCTTGAGACAGCGATTCACTTGTGTGGGAAACTTAAGTCCGTGAGCTGACTCAGGAGTCTGCATTCTCCAGGTCCTAGATGAAGCATTGTGGTAATTACATAAATTACGAACGGCGATAAAGTGATAGCACGGCTGCAGTACAGCTGGTGAAGGGTTGGGGGACCGGAAAAAAGTAAGCATTTTAATAGCTGTACGGTTTAAAGATACAACAAATAAAAAATGTCACTGTTACGGACAAAAATTTCTACAGGTTGTGACACAGTAATTGGGATAATGTGCCAAAAAATAGTGAAGAAGGGAAAAAAAATGTATGTGTGTTTTATAGCTTGAACAATGCAGTATGTAGGAAATCTTACTTTTAAAAAATGTTAGTTACCATGGAAGATGACACATAGAAATCATCATCATCATCATCATCATCATCATCATCATCGAGTGCCATCTCCGCATCGAAGTGTGGCTACCATGGAGCGCCATTCTGCTCTGTCTCTTGCTTTGGTGGTGCAGGTTGCCATAGGCTGATTTGTCCATCTTTAAATGTTACTCGTCCATGTTAGTCTTGGTCTGCCTCTGCCTCTTTTACCTTGTATTTTCCCCTCCAGGATTACTTTTAGTAGGCTGTTGTGTCTTTTAACATGGCTCAAAAATCGCATTTGTCTTGTTTGAATTGTGTTTATTAGTTCTCTTTTCATTTTTAGTTGTTTTTAGACTTCATCGTCTGTTTTCTTTTCCTTCCAACCAATTTTACCTATTCTTCTATGTATCCACATTTCAAAGGATTCAGTTCACTACTCTGTTTTCTTGTCTAATGTCCATACAAAGAAATATTAAATGTAAAAACACATTCACACCTTGTAAATCGCATATGTGCAGTGTTGTGTTAGTGACCATATTCTTTTCCGTTGCCAAAGACACGTTCTAGGGTAATATGGATTGTGCCACGCCAGGGTGCTTTTATTTCAAATGTAAAAAAATATTTGGTAGCCTTTATTTAGAGGCGGAAGGAACCCCAAAGCCTGGACCAAAATCTCGCCATTTCTGTGGACTCGATTCCTTCTGATTTGGAAACAAGAGAATGTTGTTGGAAGCAACATCACTAACTCGAAACAAAGACAAATCTAATAGATCGAAACAAAGACAACTCTAATAGATCGAAACAAAGACAAATCTAATAGATCGAAACAAAGACAACTCTAATAGATCGAAACAAAGACAAATCTAATAGATCGAAACAAAGACAACTCTAACAGATCGAAACAAAGACAACTCTAACAGATCGAAACAAAGACAAATCTAATAGATCGAAACAAAGACAAATCTAACAGATCGAAACAAAGACAAATCTAACAGATCGAAACAAAGACAAATCTAATAGATCGAAACAAAGACAACTCTAACAGATCGAAACAAAGACAACTCTAATAGATCGAAACAAAGACAAATCTAACAGATCGAAACAAAGACAACTCTAACAGATCGAAACAAAGACAACTCTAATAGATCGAAACAAAGACAAATCTAATAGATCGAAACAAAGACAAATCTAATAGATCGAAACAAAGACAACTCTAATAGATCGAAACAAAGACAACTCTAATAGATCGAAACAAAGACAAATCTAACAGATCGAAACAAAGACAACTCTAACAGATCGAAACAAAGACAACTCTAATAGATCGAAACAAAGACAAATCTAACAGATCGAAACAAAGACAACTCTAATAGATCGAAACAAAGACAACTCTAACAGATCGAAACAAAGACAACTCTAACAGATCGAAACAAAGACAACTCTAATAGATCGAAACAAAGACAACTCTAACAGATCGAAACAAAGACAACTCTAATAGATCGAAACAAAGACAAATCTAATAGATCGAAACAAAGACAAATCTAATAGATCGAAACAAAGACAACTCTAATAGATCGAAACAAAGACAAATCTAATAGATCGAAACAAAGACAACTCTAACAGATCGAAACAAAGACAACTCTAATAGATCGAAACAAAGACAAATCTAATAGATCGAAACAAAGACAAATCTAATAGATCGAAACAAAGACAACTCTAACAGATCGAAACAAAGACAAATCTAATAGATCGAAACAAAGACAAATCTAATAGATCGAAACAAAGACAAATCTAATAGATCGAAACAAAGACAACTCTAATAGATCGAAACAAAGACAACTCTAACAGATCGAAACAAAGACAAATCTAATAGATCGAAACAAAGACAAATCTAATAGATCGAAACAAAGACAACTCTAACAGATCGAAACAAAGACAAATCTAATAGATCGAAACAAAGACAACTCTAATAGATCGAAACAAAGACAACTCTAACAGATCGAAACAAAGACAACTCTAACAGATCGAAACAAAGACAACGCTAACGTATAGAAACAAAGACAAATCTAACAGATCGAAACAAAGACAACTCTAACAGATCGAAACAAAGACAACTCTAACAGATCGAAACAAAGACAAATCTAATAGATCGAAACAAAGACAACTCTAACAGATCGAAACAAAGACAAATCTAATAGATCGAAACAAAGACAACTCTAACAGATCGAAACAAAGACAACTCTAACAGATCGAAACAAAGACAACTCTAACAGATCGAAACAAAGACAAATCTAACAGATCGAAACAAAGACAACTCTAATAGATCGAAACAAAGACAAATCTAATAGATCGAAACAAAGACAACTCTAATAGATCGAAACAAAGACAACGCTAACAGATCGAAACAAAGACAACTCTAACAGATCGAAACAAAGACAACTCTAACAGATCGAAACAAAGACAACTCTAACAGATCGAAACAAAGACAACGCTAACGTATAGAAACAAAGACAAATCTAACAGATCGAAACAAAGACAACTCTAACAGATCGAAACAAAGACAACTCTAACAGATCGAAACAAAGACAAATCTAATAGATCGAAACAAAGACAAATCTAATAGATCGAAACAAAGACAACTCTAACAGATCGAAACAAAGACAACTCTAACAGATCGAAACAAAGACAAATCTAACAGATCGAAACAAAGACAACTCTAACAGATCGAAACAAAGACAACTCTAATAGATCGAAACAAAGACAACTCTAACAGATCGAAACAAAGACAACTCTAACAGATCGAAACAAAGACAACTCTAACAGATCGAAACAAAGACAAATCTAACAGATAGAAACAAAGACAACTCTAACAGATCGAAACAAAGACAACTCTAACAGATCGAAACAAAGACAACGCTAACAGATCGAAACAAAGACAACTCTAACAGATCGAAACAAAGACAAATCTAATAGATCGAAACAAAGACAAATCTAATAGATCGAAACAAAGACAACTCTAACAGATCGAAACAAAGACAACTCTAACAGATCGAAACAAAGACAACGCTAACGTATAGAAACAAAGACAACTCTAACAGATCGAAACAAAGACAACTCTAACAGATCGAAACAAAGACAACGCTAACAGATCGAAACAAAGACAACTCTAATAGATCGAAACAAAGACAACTCTAACAGATCGAAACAAAGACAACTCTAACAGATCGAAACAAAGACAACGCTAACGTATAGAAACAAAGACAAATCTAACAGATCGAAACAAAGACAACTCTAACAGATCGAAACAAAGACAACTCTAACAGATCGAAACAAAGACAAATCTAATAGATCGAAACAAAGACAACTCTAACAGATCGAAACAAAGACAAATCTAATAGATCGAAACAAAGACAACTCTAACAGATCGAAACAAAGACAACTCTAACAGATCGAAACAAAGACAACTCTAACAGATCGAAACAAAGACAAATCTAACAGATCGAAACAAAGACAACTCTAATAGATCGAAACAAAGACAAATCTAATAGATCGAAACAAAGACAACTCTAACAGATCGAAACAAAGACAACTCTAACAGATCGAAACAAAGACAACGCTAACGTATAGAAACAAAGACAACTCTAACAGATCGAAACAAAGACAACTCTAACAGATCGAAACAAAGACAACTCTAACAGATCGAAACAAAGACAACTCTAACAGATCGAAACAAAGACAACTCTAACAGATCGAAACAAAGACAACTCTAACAGATCGAAACAAAGACAACTCTAACAGATCGAAACAAAGACAACTCTAACAGATCGAAACAAAGACAACGCTAACGTATAGAAACAAAGACAACTCTAACAGATCGAAACAAAGACAACTCTAACAGATCGAAACAAAGACAACTCTAACAGATCGAAACAAAGACAAATCTAACAGATCGAAACAAAGACAAATCTAACAGATCGAAACAAAGACAAATCTAACAGATCGAAACAAAGACAAATCTAACAGATCGAAACAAAGACAAATCTAATAGATCGAAACAAAGACAAATCTAACAGATCGAAACAAAGACAAATCTAATAGATCGAAACAAAGACAACTCTAACAGATCGAAACAAAGACAACTCTAACAGATCGAAACAAAGACAACGCTAACGTATAGAAACAAAGACAACTCTAACAGATCGAAACAAAGACAAATCTAATAGATCGAAACAAAGACAAATCTAATAGATCGAAACAAAGACAAATCTAACAGATCGAAACAAAGACAAATCTAATAGATCGAAACAAAGACAAATCTAACAGATCGAAACAAAGACAACTCTAACAGATCGAAACAAAGACAAATCTAACAGATCGAAACAAAGACAACTCTAACAGATCGAAACAAAGACAAATCTAACAGATCGAAACAAAGACAACGCTAACGTATAGAAACAAAGACAACTCTAACAGATCGAAACAAAGACAAATCTAATAGATCGAAACAAAGACAAATCTAATAGATCGAAACAAAGACAAATCTAATAGATCGAAACAAAGACAACTCTAATAGATCGAAACAAAGACAAATCTAATAGATCGAAACAAAGACAAATCTAATAGATCGAAACAAAGACAAATCTAATAGATCGAAACAAAGACAAATCTAACAGATCGAAACAAAGACAAATCTAATAGATCGAAACAAAGACAACTCTAACAGATCGAAACAAAGACAACGCTAACGTATAGAAACAAAGACAAATCTAATAGATCGAAACAAAGACAAATCTAACAGATCGAAACAAAGACAAATCTAACAGATCGAAACAAAGACAAATCTAATAGATCGAAACAAAGACAAATCTAACAGATCGAAACAAAGACAAATCTAATAGATCGAAACAAAGACAACTCTAACAGATCGAAACAAAGACAAATCTAATAGATCGAAACAAAGACAAATCTAATAGATCGAAACAAAGACAAATCTAATAGATCGAAACAAAGACAAATCTAACAGATCGAAACAAAGACAAATCTAATAGATCGAAACAAAGACAACTCTAACAGATCGAAACAAAGACAAATCTAACAGATCGAAACAAAGACAAATCTAATAGATCGAAACAAAGACAAATCTAATAGATCGAAACAAAGACAAATCTAACAGATCGAAACAAAGACAAATCTAACAGATCGAAACAAAGACAAATCTAATAGATCGAAACAAAGACAAATCTAACAGATCGAAACAAAGACAACGCTAACGTATAGAAACAAAGACAAAGTTACCTTTCGGAAATAGCGACGGAACATGAAGCTCTCATCGAGTATGTCCAGACTTTGTAGCTTTCCTTTTGCGTGCATTTTAAAGTACACTTCTAGACTTGTCTGTTTCCATACAAACTGATCCACCTGATTGACAAACTCTTACTTTGTCATCAATCGCCGCCCACTCACCAACAAGTGATGACAGAGTCATCAGTCACCGTTCCATTCAGCAATAAGTGATGACAGAGTCATCAGTCACCGTTTCATTCAGCAATAAGTGATGACAGAGTCATCAATCACCGCCCACTCATCAACAAGTGATGACAGAGTCATCAATCACCGTTCCACTCAACAATAAGTGATGACAGAGTCATCAATCACCGCCCACTCAGCAACAAGTGATGACAGAGTCATCAATCACCGCTCCACTCAGCAATAAGTGATGACAGAGCCATCAATCACCGCTCCACTCAGCAATAAGTGATGAGAAAGTCGTCAATCACCGCCAAGTCAGCAATAAGTGATGACAGAAAAAGCAAGAGCCTCCAACACAGATCTCTTGTTGAAGTTTTATGAAATGAGAGAGGGTTGGGTGGGCAGTGGGAGTGGTGGGCAACCGAACTTAAATCTGCCGATGAGAGTTCCATCAAGGAGAATGTGGAAAGACCGTGTGAGTGTATGTTCTAACCTGAACGTGA
Source organism: Megaustenia siamemsis (assembly GCA_032433765.1). Lineage (NCBI taxonomy): Eukaryota > Metazoa > Mollusca > Gastropoda > Stylommatophora > Ariophantidae > Megaustenia > Megaustenia siamemsis. The sequence continues at coordinate 73,105,829 of JAVIAB010000108.1, forward strand.
GCAGAATCAAATCATGTGAACACCAGGACATCCCATTTCGTAATCATGATTTATTTAGTTCTATTTAATTTTTTTTGAGCACTATGCGTTGTTACTTAATTTTTGTTCAGTGATATTTTGTGTTATTTAATTTTTGTTGAGCTCTATGTTTTGTTATTTAATTTTTGTTTAGTTGTATTTAATGTTTGATTAGTAGTTAAACTTTCTAGTTTATAGATTTTACTGTTTAAAAAAAAAAAAATCTCAGCGTCAGCAGTTTAGCTTGTCCTGCATTCTGAAAGAGCTAAATTATTGCCAGATAATTCACTAATATAATTGTATGCTCACAATTTCAAAATAAAAGTAATAGTAAGTTAATTTTAAGACACAACAACAAAAGAGCAAAATTCAATGAGTTGAAGTTCCACCAATGTGAAAAAGCCCAAAAACAAAAATATTTGGATGCGTATCTCGATTGTCTGACCTGGTGGGTAACAATTCTTACAAGGAGATGGTACGGGAGCAAGAAGGAGTGGCTGGCAGAGACAGCGGTGGTAAGGTGACATCACAGAATGAACTGCAGTCCCAAAGAATGAGTGAAGATAGAGAGAAAAGAAACCGTTGATTAAGTCTGACAGTGGTGCCCCATGGACACCTTGGGTAATGAGATGAAGAGAAAGAATAAAAAGTAGCGCCACAGTTGATGTAAACTACAAAACAACGCATATGCGCCCATATAACGCCCCTTTTAAATTGGACGGTTAGAGGATTGAAGAGTGCTTGTTTCGCGAATGTAGATGAAGACCATATCACTTGGAGACCGCATACTTTTATTTAGCGAACTGCTGCGGGTCCTCGAGCCTTAATTTGGGAACCATAAATGTTGGGATAGATGAATGCACTTGAACATAACAACAGTAGGAGATAGTTCGCAGTCAGGGGAATGAAAGATAAGGCGCGAAATATAAAGGGAATGCCAGCAGTGGAGGGACATGCCAGGAGTGGAGGGAATTCCAGCAGTGAAGGGACGTGCCAGGAATGGCGAACACACGTACGTCCACAAACACAAACAGATATACGAACCAAACAGTTTGGTAGAAGAAATCACACATAGGGGGTAATGGAAAGAAGGTAATGTACATTAAGTGTGTAACAAAATAATTGCATGAAGAGGCGGACGAAAAGATGTTCACAGAATGTAACGAAGTGTGAAAAATCAGTTTAAAAAGACAGAAACAGAAAGAAACATGATAGAAAGAAAGAAAGAAAGAAGTGAGAAATATTACTACCCATCGTCATCATCATCGAGCGCCGTCTCCGCAACGAAGGTTGGCTACCATGGAGCGCCATTCTACTGTCTCTTGCTTTGATGGTGCAGGTTGCCATAGGCTGATTTGTTCATCTTTTGATGTTACTCGTCCATGCTAGTATTGGTCTGCCTCTGCATCTTTTACCTTGTATTTTCCCCTCCAGGATTACTTTTAGTAGGCTGTTGTGTCTTTTAACATGACCCAAAAATCGCATTTGTCTTGTTTGAATTGTGCTTAGTAGTTCTCTTTTCACTTTTAATTGTTTTAAGACTTCATTGTTTGTTTTCTTTTCCTTCCATACAATTCTACCCATTCTTCTATATATCCACATTTCAAAGGCTTCAATTCTCTGTTCTGTTTACTTTTTTGCCATTCCTATTCTTTTGTTTCTTTCAGTTGTACATTTTCCATCACTGGTTATAGTATATCCAAGGTAGTTGTAGCTCTGAACTGTCTCCTCATCGTAATGGGAGTGAAATAATAGTTTTCTATTAGGGGCTTAGAACGGTCAAGAAACGATCATTTCAGAATCAGAGCTAAATTCAATTCAAGAGAATTTCGATCCGAAGTCTGAATGATGCTTCTAAGTTCGAACTGGCATGAGTTGTAAATAAAAAAAAAATTGGCTAACTATACAAGAACATCATAAACTTCACAATTAGCAGCAAGAAGATAAAGAAAGGAAATGTCTTCTGAGGAAAAATACGGCTCATTGGCTTTGTTGAGATTTAAGTATATTAATTATGTATAGTTTATCGAATTGTGGACAGTAGACAAACAAATATAAAGACGATTAGAAACCACAGAGATGAGATTAGAATAGAAGAATGTTAAGAGTCTCCTGGAAAACTAAACAGATTAAGATGGTATTCTCAAAGAGGCCGGCACAAAAAGGGAACTCATATTAACATCGGAAAGAAACAATCGACAATTTTTGGGCATATCATGAGAAGAAGAAATTTGAAATACTTGGTTGAAACTGGGAACACAAAGGGAAAGAGAGATCGTAGGCGTCAATGAGAGAAGATACTAGATAGCTTGGAAAGCAGTTAAGAGAATTGATACGATGTACTGTGGATAGAAAATTGTGGAAGCACATGATCGCCTTCATCTATCTGTATGATGATGATGAATTCTAGAGAGGAGCACTGACTTGCTAATATACATCGTGATGAGATAGTTTAGGAGCATTGACTTCCTAAAATACATCAGTGATGAGATAGTTTAGGAGCACTGACTTGCTAATATACATCAGTGATGAGATAGTTTAGGAGCACTGATTTGCTAATATACATCAATGATGAGATAGTTTAGGAGCACTGACTTGCTAATATACATCGTGATGAGATAGTTTAGGAGCACTGACTCGCTAATATACATCAGTGATGAGATAGGTTAGGAGCATTGACTTCCTAATATACATCGTGATGAGATAGTTTAGGAGCACTGACTTGCTAATATACATCGTGATGAGATAGTTTAGGAGCACTGACTTGCTAATATACATCAGTGATGAGATAGTTTAGGAGCACTGACTTGCTAATATACATCAGTGATGAGATAGTTTAGGAGCACTGACTTGCTAATATATATCGTGATGTGACAGTTTAGGAGCACTGACTTGCTAATATACATCAGTGATGAGGAAGTTTAGGAGCACTGACTTGCTAATATACATCAATGATGAGATAGTTTAGGAGCACTGACTTGCTAATATACATCGTGATGAGATAGTTTAGGAGCACTGACTCGCTAATATACATCAGTGATGAGATAGGTTAGGAGCATTGACTTCCTAATATACATCGTGATGAGATAGTTTAGGAGCACTGACTTGCTAATATACATCGTGATGAGATAGTTTAGGAGCATTGACTTCCTAATATACATCAGTGATGAGATAGTTTAGGAGCACTGACTTGCTAATATACATCAGTGATGAGATAGTTTAGGAGCACTGACTTGCTAATATACATCAATGATGAGATAGTTTAGGAGCACTGACTTGCTAATATACATCGTGATGAGATAGTTTAGGAGCACTGACTCGCTAATATACATCAGTGATGAGATAGGTTAGGAGCATTGACTTCCTAATATACATCGTGATGAGATAGTTTAGGAGCACTGACTTGCTAATATACATCGTGATGAGATAGTTTAGGAGCACTGACTTGCTAATATACATCAGTGATGAGATAGTTTAGGAGCACTGACTTGCTAATATACATCAGTGATGAGATAGTTTAGGAGCACTGACTTGCTAATATATATCGTGATGTGACAGTTTAGGAGCACTGACTTGCTAATATATATCGTGATGTGACAGTTTAGGAGCACTGACTTGCTAATATACATCAGTGATGGGATAGTTTAGGAGCACTGCTTTGCTAATATAGATCAGTGATGAGATAGTTTAGGAGCATTGTCTTGCTAAATAACATCGTGATGAGATAGTTTAGGAGCATTGTCTTGCTAAATGACATCTTGATGAGATAGTTTAGGAGCATTGTCTTGCTAAATAACATCGTGATGAGATAGTTTAGGAGCATTGTCTTGCTAAATGACATCGTGATGAGATAGTTTAGGAGCATTGTCTTGCTAAATGACATCTTGATGAGATAGTTTAGGAGCATTGTCTTGCTAAAAAAAATCGTGGTGAGATAGTTTAGGAGCATTGTCTTGCTAAATAACATCGTGATGAGACAGTTTAGGAGCATTGAGTTGCTAAATAACATCGTGATGAGACAGTTTAAGAGCATTGTCTTGCTAAATGACATCTTGAGGAGATATTTTAGGAGCACTGTCTTGCTAAATGGCATCGTGATGAGATAGTATAGGAGCATTTCTTGCTAAATGACATCGCGGTGAGATAGTTTAGGAACTTGCTAAAAGATATATTGATGAGATAGTTTAGGAGCATTGTTTTGCTAAATGATATCGCGGTGAGATAAATTAGGAGCATTGACTTCTAATATACACACATAGAGAGATAGATTAGGAGCATTGTCTTGCTCAATGACATCGTGATGAGATAGTTTAGGAGCATTGACTTGCTAAATGACATCATGATGAGATAGTTTAGGAGCATTGTCTTGCTAAATGACATCTTGATGAAATATTTTAGGAGCACTGTCTTGCTAAATGGCATCGTGATGAGATAGTATAGGAGCATTGTCTAGCTAAATGACATCGCGGTGAGATAGTTTAGGAACTTGCTAAAAGATATATTGATGAGATAGTTTAGGAGCATTGTCTTGCTAAATGACATCGTGATGAGATAATTTAGGAGCATTGACATGCTAAATGACATCAATATGAGATAGTTTAGGAACATTAACTTGCTAAATGACATCGTGATGAAATAGTGTTGGAGCATTGACTTTCTAATATACACCCATATAGAGATAGATTAGGAGCATTGTCTTGCTCAATGACATCGTGATGAGATAGTTTAGGAGCATTGAATTTCCCATTGCCATCGTGATGAGATAGTTTAGGAGCATTGACTTGCTACATGTCATCGTGATGAGATAGTTTAGGAGCATTGACTTGCTACATGTCATCGTGGTGAGATAGTTTAGGCCATTGTCTAGCTAAATGACATCGGGAAGAGATAGTTTAGGAGCATTGACTTGCTCAATGACATCGTGATTGTATAGTCTAAGAGCATTGACTTGCTCAATAACATCGTGATGAGATAGAGCATTGACTTGCTTCATATCATCGTGAAGAGATAGTCTAGGAGCATTGACATGCTAAATGACATCGTGATGAGATAGTCCAGGAGCTTTGGCATGATAAATGACATCGTGATGAGCTAGTCTAGGAGCATTGACATGCTAAATGACATCATGATGAACTAGTTTAGGAGCATTGACATGCTAAATGACATCGTGATGAGCAAGTCTAGGAACATTGGCATGATAAATGACATCGTGATGAGCTAGTCTAGGGGCATTGACATGCCAAAAAACATCGTGATGTACTAGTTTAGGAGCATTGACATGCTAAATAACATCGTGATGAGCTAGTCTAGGAGCATTGGCATGATAAATGACATCGTGATGAACTAGTTTAGGAGCATTGACATGCTAAATGGCATCATGATGAACTAGTCTAGGAGCATTGACATGTTAAATGAAATCGTGATGAACTAGTTTAGGAACATTGACTTGCTAAATGACATCGAGATGAGCTAGTTTAGGAACATTGACTTGCTAAATGAAATCGTGATGAGCTAGTTTAGGAACATTGACACGCTAAATGACATCGTGATGAGCTAGTTTAGGAACATTGACTTGCTAAATGACATCGTGATGAGCTAGTTTAGGAACATTGACATGCTAAATGAAATCGTGATGAGCTAGTTTAGGAACATTGACATTCTAAATGAAACCGTGATGAGCTAGTTTAGGAACATTGACCTGCTAAATGACATCGTGATGAGCTAGTTTAGGAACATTGACCTGCTAAATGAAATCGTGATGAGCTAGTTTAGGAGCATTGACATGTTAAATGAAACCGTGATGAGCTAGTTTAGGAACATTGACATGCTAAATGAAACCGTGATGAGCTAGTTTAGGAACATTGACTTGCTAAATGACATCGTGATGAGCTAGTTTAGGAACATTGACCTGCTAAATGACATCGTGATGAGCTAGTTTAGGAGCATTGGCCTGCTAAATGAAACCGTGATGAGCTAGTTTAGGAGCATTGACTTGCTAAATGAAACCGTGATGAGCTAGTTTAGGAACATTGACATGCTAAATGAAACCGTGATGAGCTAGTTTAGGAACATTGACTTGCTAAATGACATCGTGATGAGCTAGTTTAGGAACATTGACCTGCTAAATGACATCGTGATGAGCTAGTTTAGGAGCATTGGCCTGCTAAATGAAACCGTGATGAGCTACTTTAGGAACATTGACATGCTAAATGAAACCGTGATGAGCTAGTTTTGGAAAATTGACTTGCTAAATGACATCGTGATGAGCTAGTTTAGGAACATTGACCTGCTAAATGACATCGTGATGAGCTAGTTTAGGAACATTGACATGCTAAATGGCATCGTGATGAGCTAGTTTAGGAACATTGACTTGTTAAATGACATCGTGATGAACTAGTTTAGGAGCATTGGCATGCTAAATGGCATCGTGATGAGCTAGTTTAGGAATTGACTTGCTAAATGACATCGTGATGAACTAGTTTAGGAGCATTGACATGCTAAATGGCATCGTGATGAGCTAGTTTAGGAACATTGACTTGCTAAATGACATCGTGATGAACTAGTTTAGGAGCATTGGCATGATAAATGACATCGTGATGAACTAGTTTAGAAACATTGACTTGCTAAATGACACCGTGATGAACTAATTTAGTAGCACTGACATGCTAAATGACATTGTGATGAACTAGTTTATGAGCATTGAGATGCTAAATGACATTGTGATGAGCTAGTTTATGAGAAAATTTAGTCATAAATATAATTTGATAGTTTAGGAAAATTGCATCGGAAAGTTTTTTTCACCATAGAGAAGTGTCAATTAAACAGGAACCGTTAAACAATACAGCTTGGATGTAGAAGACACTGTTGACCTTACAGTTATTCGAGCGTTTATTGACGGGGACTCTTTTAGATGGAACTTTTCTCTTCCTTTTCATCAGCCACTCAGGGCATCACAATTCATTTATTTCATTAAATAGTTGTGACTTATCTTATTGATTGTTTTCATGGATTATTGAGGACATTTATTTGTGGCTTTCTAACATGTCTAACTTATATTCTATGTTGTTAACTCCAATGCTGTTTAAAATCAAATGTTGGCAAATTCAGCCACGAAAGAAGTGTTCAGAAAAAAAAAAACAGCATAACGCATAAGACACTAATATTTTAGCAAACTACTGACTAATCATACTTGCTACCAACTGTCTGTCAAGACGCCAAACGACATATATATGATTATTTATTTTATCCATATTCTTATTATAATCATTGCTTATAGTCCGAGAACGGATTAATAACCGTTCTTCTAAGAAGGAAAATTGATGCGGACTTCGAAAAATGCATTGTTCGAGCGGTTTGTTAGAACGAGTCTATATATATATATATATAATATAAGAGTATATATATGTGCTAGGTTAAAGCTACGACTGTCGTGTGCTATCTCGGGTATAAGCGATAGATTGCATAAATCAGAAGTATTGTAGATAATACGCTTTGCTACTATAAGGCAAATGGGAACCGCGATAGCTCAGTGGGTACTGAACTGCACTACTAAGGACAAGAAGTCGGGTCCAATCTTGATCGACGGCTTCCGGGTTCAACCAGCCTTAAGATGGGTACCGGATTTTTTTCTGGGAAGGTAAAGCCACACAGGTGTAATACAGACCACATAACCCCAAAAAATCATGTGCCAAAGGTCTATAAAAATTATAGTCACTAACACCATATTCCCCATACGCCACTTGGTGTGTATCTGACACATACTTGCATCTGATATTATGTCCTTTTGCACCTGGCTATACAAATATTTCCTTATTTGACATTGCAATAATTTAAGTCAAACTTGGATGATAAAGAAGCACAGGAATTGAAGAGTTTAGAGAAAAGACATCAATATCTGGTTCATTTCAATAAGGACTCAACAGGTCGTATCTCGTTTGCAGGACGTTGTATTCACCGCAACACGTCTGAAAGAATTTCTGTCTCTAGCCAGATCTCCCACAGAACGTTACATTCACCACAACACGTCTGAAAGAATTTCTGTCTCTAGCCAGATCTCCCACAGAACGTTACATTCACCACAACACGTCTGAAAGAATCTCTGTCTCTAGCCAGATCTCCCACAGAACGTTACATTCACCACAACACGTCTGAAAGAATCTCTGTCTCTAGCCAGATCTCCCACAGAACGTTACATTCACCACAACACGTCTGAAAGAATCTCTGTCTCTAGCCATATCTCCCACAGAACGTTACATTCACCACAGCACGTCTGAAAGAATTTCTGTCTCTAGCTAGATCTCCCACAGAACGTTACATTCACCACAACACGTCTGAAAGAATCTCTGTCTCTAGCCAGATCTCCCACAGAACGTTACATTCACCACAACACGTCTGAAAGAATCTCTGTCTCTAGCCATATCTCCCACAGAACGTTACATTCACCACAACACGTCTGAAAAAATCTCTGTCTCTAGCTAGATCTCCCACAGAACGTTACATTCACCACAACACGTCTGAAAGAATCTCTGTCTCTAGCCAGATCTCCCACAGAACGTTACATTCACCACAACACGTCTGAAAGAATCTCTGTCTCTAGCCAGACCTCCCACAGAACGTTACATTCACCACAGCCCGTCTGAAAGAATCTCTGTCTCTAGCCAGACCTCCCACAGAACGTTACATTCACCACAGCCCGTCTGAAAGAATCTCTGTCTCTAACCAGATCTCCCACTTCATCTGTTGTCATGTTCACGATCTCCTTGAAGTCTTGAAACTACCATTTTCCTGACCTTCCCCTTATGCTCTGCCCAGTAACCACACCTTCCATTATTGTTCTTTTCATCCCACTGTGCCTTTTGGCGTGCACACGTCATGTAATTTCACTTGTAGAACCGTCTTTGTCAGGGAATTTATGTAATTGTTCAAATCTGTTAATATGCCGTCAGTTCTCTTGTTCATTACCCAAGGTATTTTAAGGATTTGTATGTAGCATTTTGTTTCGATTGAATGGATTCTCTTCCTTGCTGTTTGCGAACCTACCAACCATAACATATTAGCAGACTAAGCCCCGAGAGAAGTTACTCGCCGATTTACGACAAAAAGAGCCTGGCTGATTGACAACAGCCTGTTTCTAACCGTCTGTAAAGATGAAAAAGATCATAAATATAGTAGACGTTGATCCCGTCAGCGTAACAGTTCATCTCTGATGTTATCTGCCAACGCCGTATGTTTGCTTGCGTTATCAACCCGTGCAATCGCATCTGTACTTCGCATCGTGCTTTGCTACGTTTAGTCATAATAATAAAAATATCATAATCGTAATACGACATGCACACTGGCTTTGGCGTCCATGGAGCTCCGTATCTCCCGGTCATTATTATAAGTCAGCTATTTGGGATACTCTTAATTCAAACAATCTCACACTATCGAATATTTTCTCCTGTTGACGTCAACTGCGTGGTTTTCACAGGAATTTTGCATGACGTCACACTCAATGTAAACTTAAATCAGGCATGCCATAAGATTTAGCGTCGGGCTCAAAAAGCATGTCACAGGAAACACGGTGGAAGGAAGATTGAGAGATAGGCATTGGAGAAAATGGATAGAGAGCAGAGTCTCAATAGGAAAAGTATTCAATCATAGCGTGGGGTTGGGGGGGGGGGGGGAGAGAGAGAGAGAGAGAGAGAGAGAGAAAGAGTTAGAGAAAGATTGTGAACATTGGATGGTTGTGGTGTCATGAATGTTGCAATGAAACAGCAGGCTTACTTCATTCACTCAAAAATAGTTGTTGCTATACTTCTTCAATGTCTCATATACCCTCATCAGAATCACGTCTAATAGAAAGTTCAAGATCCAGCGTTTGTGACAGCTTATGTAATTGCCATGTGGGCTGCTGTATAGCTCCCTTAATCCTGGCACACCATCTTAATCTGGTCTTATCTCGAGTTCTGCGATTTTCTTCCCACATTGTCTACGCCTTGTTTGGCAATGAATCACATTTTCTGTCTAAGTTAATAAACTATTTTTTTTAAATTTCTTGATATTGAAGATTTATTCTATGATACCCTTTCTCTCTTAGTTTAATTTCTAATTTCATTCTTTGTGTTTGGAAAAATAAATAATAATATTTTTTGTTTTATTTCATTAAATAAATACATCTGCTATATTTTGCTGTTGCACTGACTATTTTCGGGAGCCGCGAAAGCTCAGTGGTTAGTGAACTGGATTACAAAGGACAAGAGGTAGGGTTCGATCCAAACCAACGGCTTTCGATTCACCCAGCCTTAAATAGGTACCGGATTTTTTTCTGGGAAAGTAAAGCGGCACGGGCGTAATACCGACCACATTACCCCAAAAATCATGTGCCGAAGGTCTGTAAAATTTATGGTTCCTAACATTATATTTTATTTACGCCACTTGGCGTGACGGGGGTACTTTACTTTCTTTTTTTAATGACTACTTTCAACACATTTTTTCATAAACTTTAAATTCATCATCAAGTTCTGATAATGTAATGATTTCAAATATTACACATGACAAAATATGACAATACTAGCCAGCTGATGTCGCAATCAACATGTCTTCGTGAAGCGAGATACTCTAAGCTTGTCATGTAATCAATAAATGTCAAACTTGCCATTTAAATTGACATCTTCCAGAAAAAAAGAACATTCTCCTGAATTTATTCTTGTCACGGACAAAAGACACCGAGTTTACATTTAAAAAAGTTAAATCCAGGAAGTTGTCAACATTTCATAAGGAATAACGATCCAGACCGGGATTAAGCCACACAGACTATACAGAAGCTAGTTAGACATCAGAGAAACCAGTCAGACAGCGTAGAAATAACACATGCATCATAGAACAAGCACAGACAACATAGAAATAGCACATACACCATAGAACAGGGAAAGACAACATAGAAATAGCACATACATCATAGAACAAGGACAGACAACATAGAAATAGCACATACATCATATAACAGGGAAAGACAACATAGAAATAGCACATACATCATAGGAGAAGGACAGACAACATAGAAATAACACATGCACCATAGAACAAGGACAGACAACATAGAAATAGCACATACACCATAGAACAATGTCAGACAACATAGAAATAGCACATGCACCATAGAACAAGGACAGACAACATAGAAATAGCACATGCACCATAGAACAAGAACAGACAACATAGAAATAATACATGCACCATAGGAGAAGGACAGACAACATAGAAATATCACATACACCATAGAACAAGCACAGACAAAATAGAAATAGCACATACACCACATAACAAGGACAGATAACATAGAAATAGCACATACACCATAGAACTAGAACCGACATTATAGAATTAGTACATATATCATAGAAAAAGACCAGACAACATAAAACAAGTACAGACAAAAGAGACAGCTTTCAAGAGAGTAATCGCACAAAGCAACACCGATTCAGAACAATAACTAAAATAGGACGTGACAAAAGCAGCTGAGAAAAGTAATCAAATGAGGAAAAAATGTACATACAATACCTGAACAACACACATACTACCAACACTACCAACACATTACAATTAAAACTGAAACAGCACACACACAGCACAGCACACACACACCTAATTATGACAAACAATTCTGAAACAGGACACCATCATAATCAGCAAATACCATGCCTGCAGGCGTAGGTGATCATGTCAGTAGTATACAAGGGTGTATTTGATTTATCATTTAGGCGCTAAATTAACAAAGATATATAGTAGGCGCGCGGAGCGCCTAATGTACCGTAGGCGCAGGGGGAGTTAACCGTGACATTTCGTATCGAGGTGTTGACCTCTAGTCCCGGTGACCCCGGAAGTGACGTGTTTATGTTTGGTATAGGCTGACTTTGGAGTTCTTGATCGACAGTGATAGGTTAGTAGATTATACAACATCAATGAAAAACGATCAATATAAGACAGAAGACAAAGATATATTTTATTCTTTTATTATCTCAATAGGTGTATAACATACATTGATATTATATAACATTACAAAAATATTCAGTACATTGAGTCAATATATAGTACAAGTATAACATTTATTTATAGATAGGTAATTGGGTGTCTGCTTAGCGTTGTGTCATAAATGAATCATAAGGGGTGAAACTGTTAGAGATTGCTGGTTAGGCTAAGCGGGTAGTGTAAAGAGTTAAATATCTAAAGGCATAGTCGAGACGTTATCATCAGCTACCTTTCTTTTTATATAGAAATAGGAAAGAGCATTTCTTGTTTGACTGTAGGAAAATATGGAATTATTTAAGACTTTGAAACCTACATTTTTCCCACCCTTGGCCTTTTGTGTGGCGAGAACCTCTAAAAACATATCTTTATCTAATTTGTTGTGTTGCTTGCTTAACCCTTTACAACTGATTTTATCGTAATCCCCACTACAATGGTACGTCTTACTACATAAGCTAACAAGAGCTGTCCCTTCGTACTCTAGTTTAAAAAGCCCGGCGTTCGTTTGGTGTACGCTTTAACACCCTTACAGTTTATACAGTCTGTCTTGCTAGTATGTTCATCGCAGCGATGGGTATTGGAGGTCGTCTAGTGTGCCGTGACGGGTCAATGGAGGTCGGCTAGTATGTCGTGATGGGTGTACGGAGGTCGTCTAGTGTGTCATATTGGGTGTATAGAGGGCGTTTAGTGTGTCATGAGGGCTGTATGTCTATTGTCTAGTGTGCCATGATGGGTGCATGGAGGTCGTCTATTGTGTCACGAGGGCCGTATGCCGGTCACCTAGTGTGGCATGAGGGCTGAATACCGGTTGTCTAGTGTGTTGTGATGGGTGTACGGAGGTCGTCCAGTGTGTCATGATGGGTGTATGGAGGTCGTCTAGTTCATCGTCATGTATGTATTTGTCGTGACGGGTGTATGGAGGTCGTCTAGTGTGTCATGATGGGTGTATGGTGGTGTCGTCTAGTGTGTCGTGATGGGTGTATGGAGGTCGTCTAGTGTGGTATGAGGGGTGTATGGAGGTCGCCTAGTGTGATATGAGGGCTGTATCCCGGGCGTCTAGTGTGACATGATAGTTGTAGGTAGAATGTCTGGTATATCATACTTTTATACAACCAATAAGAAAACATGAAAAAACGAAGGAATTCAACAATACTTATCTTAACAACTTTACATCAATACAGTTGAATAACCTGTTATCGTTAACCCTTACCATACTTTAAGAGAAAACATTCAAACTTACAGTATAAAATATAGTCTCAATCATCTACAATGAATATAACCTATTATCGATAAGCGTTAACATACTTTAAGAGAAAACAAGCCAACTTACTGTGCAAAATATAGTCTCAGCTAGAGTGAACAGTAACTTTCCTTGAATCAACCAAACTTATAACACAAAGTCTCGCATGAGACTAGTTTAAATATAGCCTGGTAGCAGATTTTAACCAATCAGCGAGTGAGTACGTCAACATCGCTTGATATCGGGATTAACCAATCAGAGAAGAGTATTAGTATAGGAGGCGGGGCAAAGAAATGACTGACAGCTGGATTAACCAATCAGAGAAGCGCGTTAGCTGAAGCGTAGGTAGTGGCTGTCGGGTCAGTGGTGGGGGAAAAAATGCGGGGTGGTGGATTACTTGAACTCATTTTGACCCCTGAACCAATTCCAGAAGAGTTCTATGACCTCATTTTGACCGCTGAAGGCTTTAATACCAGTGTTTCCTACGTCAATGAACGACATACATCATTAAAGGTGATTACCTCAGCTCTTAGACTTTAGAGTTCCATATCTTTAGCACTTGATTGAGTGACAGACAACAGTAAAGATGATCATTTCAGGTAAGAAAACGTAGTTCCAAACACTAAAATTTTGGTTCATACTCACAAAGTTGAACACAAACTCTACAAATTTAGGCCCAAAGTTGTAATTGTTAGACACGAAAGTCGTAAATGTTATATGCAAAGTCCAAAAGTTTGTCAAAAAGACAACCTAAACGCAAAATAGTTAGACACAAAGCCCAACAATTTATAGGCAAAGTCCAAAAAGTTATTCCAAAAGACAACTAATATAACACTTAATCCCAAAATTTCGTCTCATAACCAAAAAGTTGAACTCAAAACCCTAAAAACTTAGTCCCAAAGTGGTACTAGTTCACCACAAAAGGCGTAAATGTTATATTCAAAGCCAAAAGTTTGTCAAAAAGACAACCTAAACTCAAAATAGTTAGACACAAAACCCAACAATTTATAGGCAAAGTCCAAAAAGTTACTCCAAAAGACAACTAATGTAACTCTTAATCCCAAAATTTCATCTCATAACCAAAAAGTTGAACTCAAAACCCTAAAAACTTAGTCCCAAAGTGGTACTAGTTCACCACAAAAGGCGTAAATGTTATATTCAAAGCCAAAAGTTTGTCAAAAAGACAACCTAAACTCAAAATAGTTAGACACAAAACCCAACAATTTATAGGCAAAGTCCAAAAAGTTACTCCAAAAGACAACTAATGTAACTCTTAATCCCAAAATTTCATCTCATAACCAAAAAGTCAAGAGTTTGTCAAAAAGACAACCCAAACTTAAATGTTTGTCGAAAAGACAACCCAAAATCAAAATAGTTAGACATGAAAGGTCAAAAAGGTATACGCAAAGTCCAAAATGTTACTTCAAAAGACAACTAATATAACATCAAACCCTAAAATTTCGACTCATATGCACAAACTTGGGCACAAAACCCTACAAAATTTAGACCCAAACTCAAAATAGTTAGACACGAAAGACCAAATAGTTATATACAAAGTCCAAAAGTTTGTCAAAAAGACAACCTAAACTCAAAATAGTTAGACACGAAAGGTCAAAAAAGTATATGCAAAGTCCAAAAGGTTACTCCAAAAGACAACTAATGTAACACCATTACACAAAAATTTAGTTGCGTAACCAAAAAGTTGAACTCAAAACCCTACAAAATTTAAACCCAAAATCAAAATAGTTAGACACGAAAGACCAAATAGTTATATTCAAAGTCCAAAAGTTTGTCAAAAAGACAACCTTAACTCAAAATAGTTCGTCTCATAACCAAAAAGTTGAACTCAAAACCCTAAAAAGTGTCCACTTATCAACCAAAGTCTTTAATACAGCTGAGAAAACCCTAATAAATAATTACAATTTACTAAAAATGTTGCACTTGATGATAGTTGCGACTGTGTCTAAATTATTATTGAAAATATTCATAGAACTCTAGTAAAAGCCAAACACACTAAAACACCACATTGAAAGAATGAACTTAAAGTTCACGCCCCTGTCACAACTCTGCTAAGAAAAGTACTGCAAAGCATGAAAGTTATGTCCCCTGCTATAACTCTACTAAACGAAAGTATTACCAAACACGTAGGTTACACTCCTACCATAACCCCACTAAGAAAAACAAGATTTTACTTAAAATACCACATTTATGATTGTTACGCCCCTTGACCCTTTATGAGGGGTACGCCCATGAAACTGTTAGAAATAGTAAATTTACACTCTAGGGTTACTCCAAACTTTACATTAGACATCCCCATAGCAAAAATTTACTTAAAAGTCACTTTTATGGTTGTTACGCCCCTTGACCCTTTATGAGGGGACGCCCATGAAACTGTTACAAATAGTAAATTTACACTCTAAACTTACCCCGAATGTTATTTTAGACATCCCCATAGCAAAAATTTGCTTAAAAGTCACTTTTATGATTGTTACCCCCTTGACTCTTTTTTAGGGCTACGCCCATGAAACTGTTAAAAATAGTCAACTTAACATCTAGACATACCACAAACTTTATTTTAGTCACCCACATAGCAAAAATTTACTAAAAACCACTTTTATGAGTGTTGCCCCCTGTACCCATTTTTGGTGGTTACGCCCATGAAACTGTTAAAAATAGTAAATTTAACATCTAGACATACTCCAAACTTTATATTAAGCATCCCCATAACAAAAATTTACATAAAAACAACTTTTGAAATTACTACCCCTGTACCCATTTTTGGCGGTTACGCCCATGAAACTATTAAAAATAGTCAATTTAACACCTAGACATACCCCAAACTTTATATTAAGCATCTCCATATCAAGAATTTACATAAAACCAACTTTTGAAATTACTACCACTGTACCCATTTTTGGCGGTTACACCCATGAAATCGATAAAAAATTGAAATTTAACACCTAGACATACCCCAAACTTTATATTAAGCATCCCCATAACAAAAATTTACATAAAAACAACTTTTGAAATTACTACCCCTGTACCCATTTTTGGCGGTTACGCCCATGAAACTGTTAAAAATAGTCAATTTAACATCTAGACATATCCCAAACTTTATATTAAGCATCTCCGTATCAAGAATTTACTTAAAAACAACTTTTGAAATTACTACCCCGGTACCCATTTTTGGCGGTTACGCCCATGAAACTGTTAAAAATAGTAAATTAACCTATTGGTATACCTCAAACATAATATTTGACACTCCCATGTATCAAATTTACATGAAAAATCAACCAAAAATTAGTAGTATATATCCAGTGATTGACCGGGTAGACTCTCATATAAGGAAAAACGGCACCAAAATTGTGCCTCGAACTGCGTGTAGACTATTTATATAAGAATTTATGTGCCATCAAAGACACATTCCACGGTCCTACCACTAGATCTATACTACTAATTTTTGGTTGATTTTTCATGTAAATTTGATACATGGGCGTGTCAAATATTATGTTTGAGGTATACCAATAGGTTAAATTTACTATTTTTAACAGTTTCATGGGCGTAACCGCCAAAAATGGGTACCGGGGTAGTAATTTCAAAAGTTGTTTTTAAGTAAATTCTTGATACGGAGATGCTTAATATAAAGTTTGGGGTATGTCTAGATGTTAAATTGACTATTTTTAACAGTTTCATGGGCGTAACCGCCAAAAATGGGTACAGGGGTAGTAATTTCAAAAGTTGTTTTTATGTAAATTTTTGTTATGGGGATGCTTAATATAAAGTTTGGGGTATGTCTAGGTGTTAAATTTCAATTTTTTATCGATTTCATGGGCGTAACCGCCAAAAATGGGTACAGTGGTAGTAATTTCAAAAGTTGGTTTTATGTAAATTCTTGATATGGAGATGCTTAATATAAAGTTTGGGGTATGTCTAGGTGTTATATTGACTATTTTTAATAGTTTCATGGGCGTAACCGCCAAAAATGGGTACAGGGGTAGTAATTTCAAAAGTTGTTTTTATGTAAATTTTTGTTATGGGGATGCTTAATATAAAGTTTGGAGTATGTCTAGATGTTAAATTTACTATTTTTAACAGTTTCATGGGCGTAACCGCCAAAAAATGGGTACGGGGGTAGTAATTTCAAAAGTTGATTTTATGTAAATTCTTGATACGGAGATGCTTAATATAAAGTTTGGGGTATGTCTAGGTGTTAAATTTACTATTTTTAACAGTTTCATGGGCGTAACCACCAAAAATGGGTACAGGGGGCAACACTCATAAAAGTGGTTTTTAGTAAATTTTTGCTATGTGGGTGACTAAAATAAAGTTTGTGGTATGTCTAGATGTTAAGTTGACTATTATTAACAGTTTCATGGGCGTAGCCCTAAAAAAGAGTCAAGGGGGTAACAATCATAAAAGTGACTTTTAAGCAAATTTTTGCTATGGGGATGTCTAAAATAACATTCGGGGTAAGTTTAGAGTGTAAATTTACTATTTGTAACAGTTTCATGGGCGTCCCCTCATAAAGGGTCAAGGGGCGTAACAACCATAAAAGTGACTTTTAAGTAAATTTTTGCTATGGGGATGTCTAATGTAAAGTTTGGAGTAACCCTAGAGTGTAAATTTACTATTTCTAACAGTTTCATGGGCGTACCCCTCATAAAGGGTCAAGGGGCGTAACAATCATAAATGTGGTATTTTAAGTAAAATTTTGTTTTTTTTTTAGTGGGGTTATGGTAGGAGTGTAACCTACGTGTTTGGTAATACTTTCGTTTAGTAGAGTTATAGCAGGGGACATAGCTTTCATGCTTTGCAGTACTTTTCTTAGCAGAGTTGTGACAGGGGCGTGAACTTTAAGTTCATTCTTTCAATGTGGTGTTTTAGTGTGTTTGGCTTTTACTAGAGTTCTATGAATATTTTCAATAATAATTTAGACACAGTCGCAACTATCATCAAGTGCAACATTTTTAGTAAATTGTAATTATTTATTAGGGTTTTCTCAGCTGTATTAAAGACTTTGGTTGATAAGTGGACACTTTTTAGGGTTTTGAGTTCAACTTTTTGGTTATGAGACGAAATTTTGGGGTTAAGTGCTACATTAGTTGTCTTTTGGAGTAACTTTTTGGACTTTGCATATAAATTGTTGGGCTTTGTGTCTAACTATTTTGAGTTAAGGTTGTCTTTTTGACAAACTTTTGGACTTTGAATATAACTATTTGGTCTTTCGTGTCTAACTATTTTGATTTTGGGTTTAAATTTTGTAGGGTTTTGAGTTCAACTTTTTGGTTACGCAACTAAATTTTTGTGTAATGGTGTTACATTAGTTGTCTTTTGGAGTAACCTTTTGGACTTTGCATATACTTTTTTGACCTTTCGTGTCTAACTATTTTGAGTTTAGGTTGTCTTTTTGACAAACTTTTGGACTTTGTATATAACTATTTGGTCTTTCGTGTCTAACTATTTTGAGTTTGGGTCTAAATTTTGTAGGGTTTTGTGCCCAAGTTTGTGCATATGAGTCGAAATTTTAGGGTTTGATGTTATATTAGTTGTCTTTTGAAGTAACATTTTGGACTTTGCGTATACCTTTTTGACCTTTCATTTCTAACTATTTTAAGTTTGGGTTGTCTTTTCGACAAACTTTTGAGTTTGGGTTGTCTTTTTGACAAACTCTTGGACTTTGAATATAACTATTTGGTCTTTCGTGTCTAACTATTTTGACTTTGGGTTTAAATTTTGTAGGGTTTTGAGTTCAACTTTTTGGTTACGCGACGAAATTTTCGGGTTAAGTGTTACATTAGTTGTCTTTTGGAGTAACTCTTTGGACTTTACATATAAATTTTTGAGCTTTGCATCTAACTATTCTGAGTTTGGGTTGTTTTTTGACAAACTTTTGGACTTTGCATAAAACATTTACGACTTTTGTGTCGAACCAGTATCACTTTGGGACTAAATTTTTTTAGGCTTTTGAGTTCAACTTTTTGGTTATGAGATGAAATTTTGGGATTAAGAGTTACATTAGTTGTCTTTTGGAGTAACTTTTTGGACTTTGCCTATAAATTGTTTGGTTTTGTGTCTAACAATTTTGAGTTTAGGTTGTCTTTTTGACAAACTTTTGGCTTTGAATATAACATTTACGCATTTTGTGGTGAACTAGTACCATTTTGGGACTAAGTTTTTAGGGTTTTGAGTTCAACTTTTTGGTTATGAGATGTAATTTTGGGATTAAGTGTTATATTAGTTGTCTTTTGGAGTAACTTTTTGGACTTTGCCTATAAATTGTTGGGCTTTGTGTCTAACTATTTTGAGTTTAGGTTGTCTTTTTGACAAACTGTTGGACTTTGCATATAACATTTACGACTTTCGTGTCTAACAATTACAACTTTGGGCCTAAATTTGTAGAGTTTGTGTTCAACTTTGTGAGTATGAACCAAAATTTTAGGGTTTGGAACTAAGTTTTCTTACCTGAAATGATCATCTTTACTGTTGTCTGTCACTCAATCAAGTGCTAAAGATATGGAACTCTAAAGTCTAAGAGCTGAGGTAATCACCTTTAATGATGTATGTCGTTCGTTGACGTAGTAAACACTGGTATTAAAGCCTTCAGCGGTCAAAATGAGGTCATAGAACTCTTCTGGAATTGGTTCAGGGGTCAAAATGAGTTCAAGTAATCCACCACCCCGCATTTTTTCCCCCACCACTGACCCGACAGCCACTACCTACGCTTCAGCTAACGCGCTTCTCTGATTGGTTAATCCAGCTGTCAGTCATTTCTTTGCCCCGCCTCCTATACTAATACTCTTCTCTGATTGGTTAATCCCGATATCAAGCGATGTTGACGTACTCACTCGCTGATTGGTTAAAATCTGCTACCAGGCCAAATTTAAACTAGTCTCATGCGAGACTTTGTGTTATAAGTTTGGTTGATTCAAGGAAAGTTACTGTTCACTCTAGCGGAGACTATATTTTGCACAGTAAGTTGGCTTGTTTTCTCTTAAAGTATGTTAACGCTTATCGATAATAGGTTATATTCATTGTAGATGATTGAGACTATATTTTATACTGTAAGTTTGAATGTTTTCTCTTAAAGTATGGTAAGGGTTAACGATAACAGGTTATTCAACTGTATTGATGTAAAGTTGTTAAGATAAGTATTGTTGAATTCCTTCGTTTTTTCATGTTTTCTTATTGGTTGTATAAAAGTATGATATACCAGACATTCTACCTACAACTATCATGTCACACTAGACGCCCGGGATACAGCCCTCATATCACACTAGACGACCTCCATACACCCCTCATACCACACTAGACGACCTCCATACACCCATCACGACACACTAGACGACACCACCATACACCCATCATGACACACTAGACGACCTCCATACACCCGTCACGACAAATACATACATGACGATGAACTAGACGACCTCCGTACACCCATCACAACACACTAGACAACCGGTATTCAGCCCTCATGCCACACTAGGTGACCGGCATACGGGCCTCGTGACACAATAGACGACCTCCATGCACCCATCATGGCACACTAGACAATAGACATACAGCCCTCATGACACACTAAACGCCCTCTATACACCCAATATGACACACTAGACGACCTCCGTACACCCATCACGACATACTAGCCGACCTCCATTGACCCGTCACGGCACACTAGACGACCCCTATACAGCCCTTATACACACTAGACGACCTCCAATACCCATCGCTGCGATGAACATACTAGCAAGACAGACTGTATAAACTGTAAGGGTGTTAAAGCGTACACCAAACGAACGCCCGGGCTTTTTAAACTAGAGTACGAAGGGACAGCTCTTGTTAGCTTATGTAGTAAGACGTACCATTGTAGTGGGGATTACGATAAAATCAGTTGTAAAGGGTTAAGCAAGCAACACAACAAATTAGATAAAGATATGTTTTTAGAGGTTCTCGCCACGCAAAAGGCCAAGGGTGGGAAAAATGTAGGTTTCAAAGTCTTAAATAATTCCATATTTTCCTACAGTCAAACAAGAAATGCTCTTTCCTATTTCTATATAAAAAGAAAGGTAGCTGATGATAACGTCTCGACTACGCCTTTAGATATTTAACTCTTTACACTACCCGCTTAGCCTAACCAGCAATCTCTAACAGTTTCACTCCTTATGATTCATTTATGACACAACGCTAAGCAGACACCCAACTACCTATCTATAAATAAATGTTATACTTGTACTACATATTGACTCAATGTACTGAATATTTTTGTAATGTTATATAATATCAATGTATGTTATACACCTATTGAGATAATAAAAGAATAAAATATATCTTTGTCTTCTGTCTTATATTGATCGTTTTTCATTGATGTTGTATAATCTACTAACCTATCACTGTCGATCAAGAACTCCAAAGTCAGCCTATACCAAACATAAACACGTCACTTCCGGGTCACCGGGACTAGAGGTCAACACCTCGATACGAAATGTCACGGTTAACTCCCCCTGCGCCTACGGTACATTAGGCGCTCCGCGCGCCTACTATATATCTTTGTTAATTTAGCGCCTAAATGATAAATCAAATACACCCTTGTATACTACTCATGTCTCTCCACAACTCTACCAACACATTACAATTAAAACTGAAACAGCACACACACACACACACAGCACAGCACACACACACCTAATTATGACAAACAATTCTGAAACAGGACACCATCATCATCAGCAAATACCATGCCTGCTGGCGTAGGTGATCATGTCTCTCCACAACTCTCGATCTCGACAGTTATTTATCATTTCTGTTGTCATGACCTTCTGCCAGGCCATTCTCTTAAGTTGTCTGGTATATTTTCTCTTTGCTTCCCTCTATCTCTTTGTCCATTAACTTTCTCAGATATTACAATATATTCCAGCTGTTCCCTTCTCATTACATGGCCAAAAAATGATGATTCTGATTAATATTAGAAAATAGCTCTGTCTTTACTTTGGCCAATTTCAGAACGTTTTTATTATTATTCTTAGCTGTCCATGGTATTCTCAACATTCTTCTGTAAAACCACATTTCTACAGCCTCCAGATGTAGTGGAACAGTCCAACTACCCTATGGGAGAGACTTCTTAGTCAAAGGCTATCGGAGTCAGTCGTAAACAAACCGACGGAAGGCAACAGAAAACCACCGTCCTAACTTCTTTGTATAATTATGAAATAGGACAACAAAAGTGTAAACATCATGAGCTATGCAGAAGTCAGTATTGACAATGTCGAAATGGAATAGGCAATATAGAAATCTTGCAGACAATACTGAAGTTGCCATGACCTTGCCAAAGTAAACTAAACATAAAATGGTGGAAATCAGCAAAACTGAAATCATCCCCTGTGCAGTCGAGTAGGACGTGTATGGAGCGAACTTCAAAAGAAGACATTTACCGATGCATTTTGGGAAATGTTGTGACAAGTGGTGCAGAGGTTATGGGGAATTCCTCACTGCAGTGACATTGAGTTCATGGATATCATAGAGAGACAGAGTACGGCATTTCAACAACAGCCTTTATCAGGTAAGTAAAGTAAAGAGCCCCCATCACGCAAGTGGCGTACAGGGAATATGGTGTTAGTGACCATAAATTTTACAGACCTTCGGCACATGATTTTTGGGATAGTGTGGTCGGTATTACGCCCGTGCTGCTTTACTTTGCCAGAAGAAAATAAGGTACCTATTAAAGGCTGGGTGAACCCGAACCCCGTCGGTTGGGATCGAACCCTACCTCTTGTCCTTTGTAGTCCAGTTCACTAACCACTGGGCTATCGCGGCTCCCCCTTCATCAGGTACTAAACACGAACTTTTCCAAAAACAGCTCAGAAATCCAAACACGAAGACCAAACAGTTGTTAACACTGATCTGAAAAATGGCGGAAAGAAACGGTGGCCAGGATTTACGTTGCCAAAACCATCAGGGACAAAGAGAAATTTGCACAAACAAAATTAAAATGTAGGAGGCAATGAGAAAATTATACAACAATATTAAAACGATACAGACAGAGAGAAGACAGCACAGACAAACGAGATAAAAGAGAAAGTGGAGCGATTATATAACAATATCCTAGCTGTATAGACAATAGTCACAATGTAGAGAGAAACACCGCTGTCCCACAGTCAAGGCATACTTAAAAAGCCCTCGCACGCGACTCGTGTAATTACAATAATACGAGCAATAAACAAAAAGCACAATAGCTCATTCTAATCTAAATTTGGAACTTTAATTACTCCCATAGTAATAGGCCAACGACCGAGCGTGGAAACATCATCAATGTGTTGTATTATCTAAACATTTTATAGCCAATACATCAGTGATGTGCATCTGCAGATTGTGACATCTCAGGAAAATATAATTTTTTTTAAATAATTTATTTTGATGTTTTAAAAGAAACAGAAAATATGTGGACGTCTGTACAAATGTGGAGAAGTAAAGAACAAATTCAACAGAAGCTGAGTAGAATATGTTACTATCACAGTACAAGTGTATTTAATCACTTACTTTATGCTCCTTACTTTATTCGTGATTCTTTTTTTTTCTCAATTAAATTGACGTTATTGTGTTCTGTCGCTGGTTTACGACAAAGTCGTAATCTAAACTATATTTACGACACATAGTACCATTGCTGGTGCATGTCGAGGGACACACGATAGAACCTGAGGGATAAAGGCCGCTTGGTCAAAAAAGTTGCCGCGACGTGTGCGACTCGTAATCTAAACGACATAGTAAGGTCTGCGTCTTTGGCTCAGTATATCCGTCTTCGGAACAAGTGGATTTACTGAAAACTTGTGTTCCCTGGTGGTGAATAATCTGGGTTATTATTTTCAATTGTTCAATTCCAAAGGTTTTTTTTTTAATGGACATATTTGTCAATCTTTGATATTTTGGGTGCGAGCATTAACTACGCAGGTCATAAATAAGTATTGACTTTCATCATCATGTGTCATACCGGTTGGAGTAAGCGATCATGTCCTTCCACTATTCTCTATCCACAGTGCATTGTATCAATTCTGTTGTTGACTGTTTGCCATGCCTTGAAACAAAGGCATTTAGTGTCTTCTCTTTTTGTCGTTCGTTATCTTTCTTTTCCTGTATTTTGCCAGTTGTAACCAAGTATTCCAACTTTCCTCTTCTCATGTTGTGCCCGAAAAAAAGTTGATTGTTTTTTTCTGATGTTTCTTATGAGCTCCCTTTTTGTGTTTGCTTCTTTGAGAATTTCCTCGTTGGTCTGTTGCGCTGTCCAGGTGTCTCTGAACATTCTTCAGAGCCACATCTCTGTGACCTCTAATCGTCTTTCCATTTCTTTGTTTACTCACTTTCTGAAATGCTGTCTTGGCCTGAACTTTTATCTCCGTGGAGTGTCTTCCAAAATTGACTTTAGCGAGAAATGTTACAATTTGTGTCTGGTGTCACAAGTTTAAACCACTTCTTTAAAGTACGTCTTTTAAAAATGAGAAGAATGTCTTAGGCTCAGAGCATCTTCATTCATAAATGTTCCAAAACGTAACAAGATTATAACTAAAATGACACTTTCAAATGAAAAAAAAACAAGAACCACTGATGTGAATTACAACGCATGTATGAAGTACAACTCTCATTACAACATGAAGCAGCAGCGGCTAAGTGGTTGCTGTTCTAGTTTGAGATCAGAAGTCTCCGAGTTCTATTCTCAAAACGAGCTGAATTTTTACTGATCGATAGAGCTTTGAAGTTTATCAACCTTTGAAAATGGGTACAAGAGCTTCCGATCCGAGAATCTTTGGCGTGATACCAACTCTATCACCCTTACAATATTACGTTAGACTTTTAAAAATATGCACACAAACACCATATCCTGTCTACGTGTTAAGGTATATAATTTATATATATATATATATATATATATATATATATATATATATATATATATATATATATATGTTGTGAGTTCAACCCCGGCTGAACCAGTTGAAATTTGTATTTGTGATTTCTCTCTGCGGCAACCACCCCTGGTCTCAACAGCGAGACTCGGCTTGAAACGTTAATTACTCCACGCAAAAAATATATTATACCTCTGAAGAAGGAGTTATCTGCCTGTGAGGCGAGGGAATATATTTTGTTTTCTTTTGTTCTGCATTCGCCAGCTTTCCCCACTGGCAAAGTTCCTAGACACTAGGAACTGAATTTTGCGTGTTAATCCGTTTTTATCTGACAGCCATGTGCACAGGGATTCTTCGCAGCACAGGCAGATAACTCTGTCTTTGGAGGTGCTCATATTTTTTCCCGTGAATGAATAGTTAACGTTTCAAGCCGGACCTCTCTGATGAGACCAGGGGTGGTTGCCGCAGAGAGAAATCATAAATAAAAATTCCAGCTGATTCACACGGGATTTGAAATCACAACCTCTCTGTCTCGAGGCCAGCGTCTTGCCTCGAGACCAACCAGTCCCAATGCATATATATATATATAAAGTTGTGTTTTAAAAGTTCCCTGGAAAGCCTAAAAGTCCAATGAGGAAATTCTCAAAAAGACCAACACCAAAAGAGAGCTCCTAAAAAAAATTTCAGATATAAATGTCCAATTTTTATCGGGCACATCATGAAAAAAGGAAAGATGGAATGCTTGGTTACAACTGGCAAAATAAAAGAAAAGAGCGATTGCGGACGACAAACAGAGGAAATACTGAATAGCTTGGTGTCATGGCATGGAAAACTGTCAACAACAGAGCTGATACGATGCGCTGTGGATAGAAGATTGTGGAAGTAACTATCTATCTTACATGATCGCCTACGCCAACTGGTATGGCACATGATGATGATGTGAAATATATATAAAATGTTAACTTACATAAAACTGACCGCTAAATCGACCCATAGCTGGACAGGAAGGCAGGCAGACAGGTAGACAGATAGACAGACAGACAGATACAGATACAGATACAGATACAGATAGACAGACAGACAGATACAGATACAGATAGATAGATAGATAGATAGATAGATAAATAGATAGATAGATAGATAGATAGATAGATAGATAGATAGATAGATAGATAGATAGATAGATAGATAGATAGATAGATAGATAGATAGATAGATAGATAGATAGATAGATAGATAGATAGATAGATAGATAGATAGATAGATAGATAGATAGATAGATAGATAGATAGATAGATAGATAGGACGGATAGACAGATAGACAGATAGACAGATAGATAGATAGATAGATAGATAGATAGATAGATAGATAGATAGATAGATAGATAGATAGATAGATAGATAGATAGATAGATAGATAGATAGATAGATAGATAGATAGATAGATAGATAGATAGATAGATAGATAGATAGATAGATAGATAGATAGATAGATAGATAGATAGATAGATAGATAGATAGATAGATAGATAGATAGATAGATAGATAGAACACAAATAAATTGATTTAATAAAGCAGGAAAGAAATCACAAGAACAGGCAAGAAATCACACCCCGCGGATATGTAATGTCAGGAAAGCTGATTTTCCAGAGGGGAAACATTTCGCAATGTCTGGAGTAGATCCCTTCATTTGCATACAAAGTGCCCGGAATCTAAGCAAGACTAGACAGAATGGAGAAAATCGTCAGAAATAAATTTATCATTTCTAGCTAGCACTGTTCAAAGGCCTGGTCCTAGCACGAATTTCAACAAGAAAGATAGACAGAAACAGTGCAACCTCCAAATAAAAGATGTGGCGAGTTCCTAAGGAAGGAACTTAATTTTGTACCGTCGTGGCTTGTCAATGCATTTGAACAGGATATTGGGTCTCGCGAGAACAAGTTGCTTTCGCGAATACGAGATCGCGAGAAGGAATAATGATAACAGTATAACAGTACAGTGGTGGATGGTTTCCGGGAAATTGTGAGAGGATTGTGGGTATCATGAGATATACTCGAGAAATTGTATTAAATTGGGGGGACGGAAATTTATGAAATAATGTACAGAATACGGAATTTTCTTCTCATGAAATAATGAACAAAATCATCAAAGATTGTACACAATTTCAGATGATAAGATCGTCAAAGATTGTACAGAATTTAAGATGACAAGATCGTCAAAGATTGTACACAATTTAAGATGATAAAGTCGTCAAAGATTGTACACAATTTAAGAAAGTCCACAAAGATTGTACACAACTTAAAATGATAAAGTCGTCAAATATTGTACTAATCAAGAAACTCATGGAATTTTATATACAGCGAAAGTATGTGCAATCTGTACCCAACGTTTGGCGTGGCACGAACTTAACATTGACTCCACTGAACGACATTTGAGTGATAATCGACGACATTTAAGTGATAATCGACGACATTTAAGTGATAATCAACGACATTTGAGTGATAATCGACGACATTTGAGTGATAATCGACGACATTTGAGTGATAATCGACGACATTTGAGTGATAATCGACGACATTTGAGTGATAATCGACGACATTTAAGTGATAATCGACGACATTTAAGTGATAATCGACAACATTTGAGTGATAATCGACGACATTTAAGTGATAATCGGCGACATTTAAGTGATAATCGACGACATTTGAGTGATAATCGACATTTGAGTGATAATCGACGACATTTGAGTGATAATCGACGACATTTGAGTGATAATCGACGACATTTGAGTGATAATCGACAACATTTGAGTGATAATCGACAACATTTGAGTGATAATCGACGACTTGTGACTGATAATCGACGACATTTGAGTGATAATGGACGACATTTGAGTGATAATCGACGACATTTGAGTGATAATCGACAACATTTGAGTGATAATCGACAACATTTGAGTGATAATCGACGACTTGTGACTGATAATCGACGACATTTGAGTGATAATGGACGACATTTGAGTGATAATCGACGACATTTCAGTGATAATTGACGACATTTGAGTGATAATCGACGAAATTTGAGTGATAATCGACGACATTTGAGTGATAATCGACGACATTTGAGTGATAATCGACAACATTTAAGTGATAATCGACGACATTTAAGTAATAATCGACAACATTTGAGTGATAATCGACGACTTGTGACTGATAATCGACGACATTTGAGTGATAATGGACGACATTTGTGTGATAATCGACGACATTTCAGTGATAATGGACGACATTTGTGTGATAATCGACGACATTTGTGTGATAATGGACAACATTTGAGTGATAATGGACGACATTTGAGTGATAATCGACGACATTTCAGTGATAATGGACGACATTTGTGTGATAATCGACGAGATTTGTGTGATAATGGACGACATTTGTGTGATAATCGACGACATTTGAGTGATAATCGACGACATTTGAGTGATAATCTACGACATTTGAGTGATAATGGACGACATTTGAGTGATAATGGACGACATTTGAGTGATAATGGACGACATTTGAGTGATAATGGACGACATTTGAGTGATAATGGACGACATTTGAGTGATAATCGACGACATTTGAGTGATAATGGACGACATTTGAGTGATAATCGACGACATTTGAGTGATAATGGACGACATTTCAGTGATAATGGACGACATTTGTGTGATAATCGACGACATTTGAGTGATAATCGACGACATTTCAGTGATAATCAACGACGTTTGTGTGATACTCGACGACTTGTGACTGATAAACGACGAGATATGAGATCTGATTCATTCATATTCTCACACTGTGCCGTCTTCGCATCAAACATTTTACTGGCAGGAAGTGACAATATACTCTACCCTTTCCCCTGATGTTTCACTCAGTGATTGATTCCTAAACCCATATCTGGGGTCAGTCACATTTAGTCCCTGCATTGTTGTTCATTCAGACTTAACTGTCCACATTCTTTTTATAGTTGTCTTTCTTAAGTTGAAACTTTATGAGATGTTTGTATTTACTATCAATTCATCATTAATTTTCCAGTATTTAGAAACACCATTTATAATATACTTCACAGCCCACCCAATTCTTCACTTCCTTTTCTACTAATCCATTGCTCTGTCCTATCCGTAGAATGTGTTTTATAGCGGTCAGTAGTTCCCCAAATACGCTCCACCAGTTGTCACAGTATTTCCCAAAATTCATGTGTAGATTCTGTTTACAAGGTCACTCCGTGCACATTCTACTCCACCACACAGGCGAAGAACGTAGCATTCACTACAGCCCATCTGAAAGAATCTCTGTCTCTAGCCAGGTCTGCGGAAGAACATTACATTCACAGTAGCTTGTCGGAAAGAATCTCTGTCTCTAGCCAGATCTACAGAAGAACATTGCATTCACAGTAGCTTGTCTGAAAGAATCTCTGTCTCTAGCCAGATCTCCCACAAGACGTTGCATTCACCTCAGCTCGCCTGAAAGAATTTCTACTTCTAGCCAAATTTCCCACAGAACGTTGCATTCACCACAGCCAGTGTGAAAGAATCGGTGTCTTTATATATATATATATATATATATACATATATATATATATATATATATATATATATATATATATATATATATATATATATATACATATATATATCCAAGGTGTTCACTAAAAACACCCTTTGATTTCCAACATTTACCAAATGTTTGTTAAATATGGTAACCACATATACATACATTAGCACTTACATATTTGTGCTCTCTGTCACAAAATATAGGAAATCTCTTCGCAAGCACCTGCCATACAGATGGGTAGGCCCTGATGGATAAAAGAACCAGGTGTTCTATAAGCGGTCCCCGAGATCACCACACCGAACGGTTTTTGGACTTTTTTTTTCTTTTGAGTGGATGAAGTACAGGGTGTATGTACCTCTACTAATCTCAGCAAACCAAGGATGTTCAACAAAAACGAATCGCTGGAGCTGCAAACTCATCCACGCCCGATAAGCGCAGAGTGTCTCGTCCTAGCTAGATTATCGCATCGATATTTGCCGAGTAACAGCTGAGGCGCACATCGAGTGTGTGTGTGTGTGTGTGTGTGTGTGTGTGTGTGTGTGTGTGTGTGTGTGTGTGTGTGTGTGCGTGCGTGTGTGTGTGTGTGTGTGTGTGTGTGTGTGTGTGAGTGTGTGTATGATGGCAGCTGATGCAAAATGGAACTTTACGAGTTGATGTAACTCTAGCCACCGATGTATAAGAATATTCCAAAATTAAGTTTTGATTTTATAACTCATCATTATCATCATCATGTACCACACCGGTTGGCGCAAGCGATCGTATACTCCCAGAACTTTCTATCCACAGTGCAACGTATCAAATTTGTGGTTGACTGTTTTCCATGCCATGGCACCAAGCTGTCCAATATCTTCTCTATCTATGGTACGCGATCTCTCTTTCCCTCTATTTTTCAAGTTGTAACCAAGTATTCCATTTTTCCTCTTCTCATGATGTGCTCGCAAAATATTGTATTTTTTCTGATTATCTTTTAGAAGCTCTCTTTTTGTGCTAGTCTTTCAAATGGTGTCCCCGATGTTCTTTCTATCTGTCCAGGGAACTCTCAACATTCTTCTAAACAATATCATCTCTGTTGCTTCTAATCGACTTTTCATTTCTTTGTCCACTGTCCCTGTTTCCTTACCTGAGGTCAGAAGTTTATAACATCTTGTATCAAAAAGTGTTTTTGCGGACACCCTGTATATACTTTCTATGACAAAATCTACTTTTTACTTGTTCGCTCCCAGCACAACAATAACTTGTGGCTTATGTCACGATGGACTGTCTTTACACACACAGAAATCGTTTTAACAGGCCGATTATAAACAGCAAAACAAAATCTTCGATTGGCTTTTCTGTCAAAATTGTCCACTTTGAGGCTCTGAAAGCGATTGATCCCGAATAATTCTTGGTTACTTTCCACAGTAATCTGCTATGATATAAGAGGATCTGAAGTCTAAGTCTTATAGTCTGGACAATATACATGCAGCTTGTGTCTGTCACTGACCGCGACTAACGTCTTAATCCTTCCGCGTCCAGACATTTCTACGAGTAATTGTCGCCCTTGTTTCTAGTCAGGAAGTAAACCGTACAGAAGAACAAGAGAGTTTCATTTCTTTGTTAACCTCTCTTTTCTCTTCTCGTCGTTTGTTGTTTGTTGTTACCAGACGTTATTTAGATGACTAATCTGAGTCATCCGCCCTTAAAGCGACGTGGTACTTGCATTATGTTACAATGAGAGAGAACAATGGAGAAGGTTGATGATGCTCTGTCTGTATAGGGAGGAGGAAGGAGGGAAGGAAGGAAGGAAGGAAGGTAGGAAGGTAGGAAGGATGGAAGGATGGAAGGAAGGAAGTGATTGAGGAAGGGAGGGAGGGAGGGGAAGGAAGGAATGAAGGAATGTAGGAATGAAGGAATGAAGGAAGGAAGGAAGGAAGGAAAGAAGGAAGGAAAGAAGGAAGGAAGGAAGTGATTGAGGAAGGGATGGAGGGAGGGGAGAAGGAAGAAAGGAAGGAAAGGAGGGAGGGGGGAGGGACGGAGGGAGAAAGGAAGGAAGAAAGGAAGGAGGGAGGGAGGGAGGGAGGGAAGGAATGAAGGGAGGGAGGAAGGAAAGAAGGAAAGAAGGAAGGAAGGAAGGAAGGAAGGAAGGAAGGAAGGAAGGAAGGAAGGAAGGAAGGAAAGAAGGAAAGAAGGAAGGAAGGAAGGAAGGAAGGAAGGAAGGAAGGAAGGAAGGAAGGAAGGAAGGAAGGAAGGAAGGAAGGAAGGAAGGAAGGAAGGAAGGAAGGAAGGAAGGAAGGAAGGAAGGAAGGAAGGAAGGAAGGAAGGAAGGAAGGAAGGAAGGAAGGAAGGAAGGAAGGAAGGAAGGAAGGAAGGAAGGAAGGAAGGAAGGAAGGAAGGAAGGAAGGAAGGAAGGAAGGAAGGAAGGAAGGAAGGAAGGAAGGAAGGAAGGAAGGAAGGAAGGAAGGAAGGAAGGAAGGAAGGAAGGAATTCCCTTACATTACCACTACAGAAATAAATGGAGATTGATAATGAAGTCCGGAAAGAAAAAAAACAAACGATCAAAACGATGTCTTAAAACATCTGAAAATGAAAACAGAACTACTAAACACATTTCAAACAAGACAAAAGAGATTCTTGGTGGATGTTAAAAGACTCAGCAGTCTACTAAATGTAACCTTGGAAGGTAAAATACAAGGTGAAAGAGGCAGGGCAGACCAAGTCTAACTTGGACGAGTAGCATCAAAAGATGGACAAAACAGCCTGTAACAAAATGTATCTTCAAATCAAGAAACAGGGCGGAATGACGCTCCATGGTAGCCGATGCGGAGACGGCGCTGAGTGATGATATTGTGCCAATAACTTTACTTCCATTGGGACAGCTTTCTTAGCCTCATTCATTCACATCAGATAGTAGATGATGTCAGCACAGTACGCGCATTATGTTGCTTGTGTGACCGCACACAACATTTCATGATAAAAACATACCCGCACTGTTTCCCACTTCAAAGTGTCAACAGTTCTTCCGCAAAATATCATATCACTATCCCTCATTTATCAAGTTAATACAGCTAATATAATTGTCACAACCTCTCATTGTATCAAGTTAATACAGCTAATATAATTGTCACAACCTCTCATTGTATCAAGTTAATACAGCTAATATAATTGTCACAACCTCTCATTTACCAAGTTAATACAGCTAACATAATTGTCACAACCTCTCATTTATCAAGTTAATACAGCTAATATAATTGTCACAACCTCTCATTGTATCAAGTTAATACAGCTAATATAATTGTCACTACCACTCATTGTATCAAGTTAATACAGCTAATATAATTGTCACTACCACTCATTGTATCAAGTTAATACAGCTAATATAATTGTCACTACCACTCATTGTATCAAGTTAATACAGCTAATATAATTGTCACTACCACTCATTGTATGTCTGTATGATCCCGATTGTTTCTCCATTATTTTGGCTCTGAGCACTGTTGTGTGTAACAGAAGAGAGGAAGAAATAAATGAAATACTATTTGCAGACGACCAAGTTCTGATACATGAAACAACTGAGGACCTACAAGAACATATCAACAGGCTAAACAACACTTGTAAACAATACAACATGAAGATCAACATAAGCAAAACCGAAGTAATGGCAATAGCGAGAAAGAAAGAAAAACTAAACATCATAATATATAATACAACCTTGAAGCAAGTAGACAATTTTAAATATCTGGGTAGCACGTTAACACAAGACAATAACCAAGAGACAGAGATAGATATAAGGTGTAACAAAGCATGCCAAGTTATAGGCCAAGTATCAACACTATTGAAAAACAAAACAATAACTACGGAAGCAAAAACGGCAATATACAAATCAATGTTTCTACCAACTCTGAGTTATCAGTGCCAGAATTGGACGCTGGACTCTAGAACAATAAGAAAGATAACGACCACCGAAATGAAATGTGTCAGAAGAATGACAGGAAACAGCTTAAGGGACAGAGTAAGAAACACCAACCTGAGGAAGAAACTCGAAATTGAACCAGCTATTGAATACATAAAGACACGACAGATAAATTGGTTCGGCCACATAACAAGACAAAAAGAACTAACAATGACTCAAAGAGTCTTAAATAAACGCTACGAAAACGCCAGATTAAGAGGAAGACCGAGAAAGAGATGAATAAAGGGAATACTAGAATCACTAGGAGGAATAACATCAGAAGAGGCCAACAGAAGAGCAAAGAATCGCAGATTGTTTCTCCCCTCGACGCCAACGGCAGCAGAGGAAGGATAGAAGAAGAAGAATAAGATTCATTGTATCAAGTTAATACAGCTCAACATAATTGTCACAACCTCTCATTGTATCAAGTTAATACAGCTCAACAAAATTGTCACAACCTCTCATTGTATCAAGTTAATACAGCTCAAAATAATTGTCACAACCTCTCATTGTATCAAGTTAATACAGCTCAACATAATTGTCACAACCTCTCATTGTATCAAGTTAATACAGCTCAACATAATTGTCACAACCTCTCATTGTATCAAGTTAATACAGCTAACATAATTGTCACAATCTCTCATTGTATCAAGTTAATACAGCTAACATAATTGTCACAACCTCTCATTGTATCAAGTTAATACAGCTCAACATAATTGTCACAACCTTTCATTGTATCAAGTTAATACAGCTCAACATAATTGTCACAATCTCTCATTGTATCAAGTTAATACATCTCAACATAATTGTCACAACATCTCATTGTATCAAGTTAATACAGCTCAACATAATTGTCACAACCTCTCATTGTATCAAGTTAATACAGCTAACATAATTGTCACAACCTCTCATTGTATCAAGATAATACAGCTAACATAATTGTCACAACCTCTCATTGTATCAAGTTAATACAGCTCAGCATAATTGTCACAACTTCTCATTGTATCAAGTTAATACAGCTCAACATAATTGTCACAACCTCTCATTGTATCAAGTTAATACAGCTCAACATAAATGTCACAACCTCTCATTGTATCAAGTTAATACAGCTAACATAATTGTCACAACCTCTCATTGTCTCAAGTTAATACAGCTCAACATAATTGTCAAAACCTCTCATTGTATCAAGTTAATACAGCTCAACATAATTGTCACAACCTCTCATTGTATCAAGTTAATACAGCTCAACATAATTGTCACAACCTCTCATTGTATCAAGTTAATACAGCTCAAAATAATTGTCACAAGCTATCATTGTATCAAGTTAATACAGCTCAACATAATTGTCACAACCTCTCATTGTATCAAGTTAATACAGCTCAACATAATTGTCACAACCTCTCATTGTATCAAGTTAATACAGCTCAACATAAATGTCACAATTTCTCATTGTATCAAGTTAATACAGCTAACATAATTGTCACAACCTGTCATTGTATCAAGTTAATACAGCTAACATAATTGTCACAACCTCTCATTGTATCAAGTTAATACAGCTAACATAATTGTCACAACCTCTCATTGTATCAAGTTAATACAGCTAACATAATTGTCACAACCTCTCATTGTATCAAGTTAATACAGCTAACATAATTGTCACAACCTCTCATTGTATCAAGTTAATACAGCTAATATAATTGTCACAATCTCTCATTGTATCAAGTTAATACAGCTAACATAATTGTCACAACCTCTCATTGTATCAAGTTAATACAGCTCAACATAATTGTCACAACCTCTCATTGTATCAAGTTAATACAGCTCAACATAATTGTCACAACCTCTCATTGTATCAAGTTAATACAGCTGAACATAATTGTCACAACCTCTCATTGTATCAAGTTAATACAGCTAACATAATTGTCACAACCTCTCATTGTATCAAGTTAATACAGCTCAACATAATTGTCACAACCTCTCATTGTATCAAGTTAATACAGCTCAACATAATTGTCACAACTTCTCATTGTATCAAGTTAATACAGCTCAACATAATTGTCACAACCTCTCATTGTATCAAGTTAATACAGCTCAACATAATTGTCACAACCTCTCATTGTATCAAGTTAATACAGCTCAACATAATTGTCACAACCTCTCATTGTATCAAGTTAATACAGCTCAACATAATTGTCACAACCTCTCATTGTATCAAGTTAATACAGCTAACATAATTGTCACAACCTCTCATTGTATCAAGTTAATACAGCTAACATAATTGTCACTACCACTCATCGTGTCGTTATATTTTCCTTCATCTTATCATGCCATTACCACTCATCGTATCATGTATTAATAACCATCTTATAATTTCATTGCCACACATCTTATCACTTCATTACGCCTCATATTATAATGCAATTACCGCTTATCTTATAATGTTATTACACCTCATCTTATCAAACCAAAATCGCTCATCGTATTATATCATTACCAAATATCGTGTCGTGCTATTACCAATCTTCGTGCATTACCACTCATCGTGTATTACCACTCATATAAAGAACACTCATATTATATCATTATCACTAATCTTTTCATATCATTACAACTAATTTTATCATATAATTACCACTAACCTCATAATACCATTACCGTTCATCTTATCATATCATTGCCACTTATCTTGTCATGTCATTTTTACCACTCATATTATAATGTCATTACCACCGCCCCTCTTATTATAATTGTATCACTGTCTCACAATTAATACTTCACAACCACCTCTCAATCTATCATCTCATTATAGGTTACCATACCTTTACCTCAACACCTCCTCTCTTATTAATACCAAACTACCTCTCTTCTCTATGTAGCCTCTCTAACACCACTCTTGATATAACTGCATCCCCTCCACTCTTATAATCACCAAACTACTTCCTCTCTTATTTTCACCTATTCACCTTACCTCTCATTATGACTAATCTACCTCCACTTTTATTATCATCTATTTCCCTCCTCTCTCTGATTGCCACCTAACCACTTCTCCTCTTACTGTCATCTAACTGCCTCCCCGTTTGTCTACCTCCTCTCTTATTATCACCTAACTACCTCCTCTGATATTATCACCTAACTACCTCCTCTCTCTCTAGGAGCCGCGATAGCTCAGTGGTTAGTGAACTGGACTACAAAGGACAAGGGGTAGGGTTCGATCTCTACAGACGGCTTCCGGGTTCACCCAGTCTTAAATGGGTACCGGATTTTTTTTCTGGGAAAGTAAAGCAGCACGGGCGTAATACCGACCACATTACCCCAAAAAATTATTTTCTGAAGGTCTGTAAACCTTGGCGTGACGGAGGTACTTTACATTTTTACTTACCTACTCTCTTATTATAACCTATCAACCTCCTCTCTTATTATCACCTAACTACCTCTTCTCTTATTATCACATATTAACCTTCCCAATTATTATTACCAAACTACCTCACCTATTAGTATCACCTATGTACATCATCACGTATTATCACCTATCTCAATTCTAATTATCACATATGTGCCCCCTCTCTTATTATCACATATTAACCTTCCCAATTATTATTTTACCAAACTACCTCACCTATTAGTATCACCTATGTACCTCCTCTCTTATTATCACCTATCTCAATTGTAATTATCACATATGTACCTCCTCTCTTATTATCACTTATCTCAATTCTAATTATCACCTATATACCTCCTCTTTTATTATAACCTATCAACTTCCTCTCTTATTATCACCTAATTGCCTCTTCTCTTATTATCACATATTAACTTTTCCACTTATTATTACCAAACTACCTCACCTATTAGTATCACCTATGTACCTCCTCTCTCATTGTCACCTATCTCAATTCTAATTATCACCCATCTAAGTCCTCTCTTATTATCACATATTTACCTCATCTCTTATTATCACCTACCTCCCTCCTCTCAAGAACGTGTAGCAGTGATTAAAGAGTGTACGATAAGATGGGAGTGAGATAGGAGAAATCGTGGGGAAATGAGAAAAGTCAACTAAGAGAGAGTCATTGAGTCCACGGGAAAAAGTGAGTAGAAGAAAGGAGGATAGACACATCGTGACTCACGGGAAACGTGAAACACAATCAGGAACGAGGCAAAAGTGTAAAACGGGGAGTGATTGGTTGAAGGACAGAAGGTTAGACAAAGGGTGAGTAGGAACAATTCATTCTAGATTGAACGAGGGCTCTATTCGGACGGTTGTGTGTTTTTTGTGTGTTACAACCGGTACCGTGAGCAGAGTGTTAGTACACAACAAAGTCGGAGATCCAGGCAGTTTGTGCGTAGTAACTGCATGGAACGGACAGTATTCCTGGAGCAGGGACAAGTGGAACGTGTGTTAGCGTAATTGATAGGATAGTTATGGAAGTTATCAGCACCAACCACTTCAATGACAGTCAGTGAGATAGTTTCACAGAGTAAGTTTCATCTGTAGCATGAAGTTAGAAGGTAGTTGTGCAGTTAGCAACAACGAACAGTTAAGTGTTGAGCCGTGAAGGAGTGTTCACAACGTTTAGGCTTAATTAGGAGCATGAAGTTAGAGAATAGTTCTGCAGTTAGCATTAACGAACAATTTCAGTGATAACCCGTGATATAGTTACAAAGTTTAGGCTTCATTAGGAGCATCAAGTTAGAAGGTAGTTCTGCAGTTAGCAGCAACGATACGTTCAGTGACAATCCGTGACATAGAGTTCACAAAGTTTAGACTTCATCAGGAGTATGAAGTTAGAGTGTAGTTCTGCATGTGGCAGCAACGAACAATTTCCAGTAAGAATCCGTGACATAGAGTTCACAAGGTGTAAAATTCATCAGGAGTATGAAGTTAGAGTGTAGTTCTGCAGGTGGCAGCAACGAACTAATTCAGTGATAATACACGACATAGTGGTAACAAGTGTAGGCTTCATCAGAAGCATGACTGAGAGTGGAGTGTGCAGTCATCGACAACGAGCAAGTTAGGTGGCACGGTGCGAGTGAGATTCGCAGTGTTCCTGTCCACCAGGAAGGTGCACGATTACAGAGTATGACACTCCAAGACACAACAGGACAGGAAAAGTTGAGCGAGGTCAATATCGCCAACTTACGAGTCAGCCGTGGACTGCTGAGGTGAAATAGTGGGAAATTCACGATAACTATTATTCAGAGGAAGGTCGGAGAGACATAGGGGCGTGGAGAAAGAGAGCGTGGTAGTAGCCTACTGCAGCGCTGTAGTTAATACAGGGGGATGTTGGGTGAATAGCAAGCAATGTGTGGAAGGCCGCTAACCTGCGGTTGTAGTTGTAATTGTGAACTTGTGTGTGAGGTTGACGTTTTGAAATTAAACCTCAGGTGTAATTTACTTGGTGTTCATTGAGTAATTCCTCATATGCTAGCTGTATCTGTCTGGGCCTAGCGAAGAACGACAACTGGGAGAGGCTAGCATGCCAGCTAGTAGAAACACAACTGTCTACACGAAGCAGCGCGGAGTACCAAGGAAGACGATCACGACCGACGGACAAGGGGGTGTCCGGGCAATACTGAGTCACCACCAGGCAAGCAGAAAGCAGATCAGAGGCTATAGAATTACCTAGGCCAGTCCATCACACTCGGTCTGGGGCTGACACGGGTCACGACGTGCTGTCCCGTGCAAGACACCTCCAGACAATCTGAGTGCCTGCAGCTCAACACAGGGCGTGAAGGCAAACGCCAATCGTTAAGGTCAGCGGGTTCAAGTCCAGCACAAGAGCAGACGGGAGCAAGTGTTATGCCTTAAGTTCTGGCATGCTAGCCTCTCCCAGTCTATGTGGTTTAAGAAACACGCGACCTGTTATAATTATCACCTAACTGACTACTCTCTTATTATCACATATTAACCTTCCCACTTCTTATTACCAAACTACCTCACCTATTAGTACCACCTACCTACCTCCTCTCTCATTATCACCTATCTCAATTCTAATTATCACCTATCTACCTCCTCTCTCATTATCACCTATCTCAATTCTAATTATCACCTATCTACCTCCTCTCTTATTATCACCTATCTCCGTCCTCTCTTATTATAACCTATCTATCTCCTCTCTAATTATCACCTGTCTACCTCCTCTTTTATAATCGCTATCCGCCTCCTCTCTTATTATCACCTACCTACCTCTTCTCTTATTATCACCTACCTCACTCCTCTCTTATTATAACCTATCTATCTCCACACTAATTATCACCTAACTACCTCCCCTGTTATTATCACCTATGTATCTCCTCTCTTATTATCACCTACCTACCTCTTCTCTTATTAGCACGTATCGATCTCCTCTCTTATTATCACATCCATACTTGCTTTCCCTAAACAATTCATGTACTCCCCTCCCCACACAATATATTGTGTACTGCCCATTCTTCCACAGACCGCCCTTATCTCCACGCTCTCAGTTACAGCAACCGGAATCCATCTTGCCAGGAAAAAAACATTTCTCCTTTTTAATTCTGAAAAACCTAACAGGCAGAGATTTTAAAAGCTTTCGGGTCACGTCCCTAGCGACCGCTTGTCGCTGTATCTCTGGTCCGCGAGAGTATTTGGATGCGACAGCAGCGACACGAGAGGACGAGGCAAAAGCTGAGATAAATCGATTCTCGGCAAACGGATCGATATCATAGTGATACCGCGACGCCAAGTCAAGGAACGAGAAATCAGACCGCAATTATCAAAATGGTGGTTGGTGTTATATTTGAACAAATGAGAAGAGGGATATATTTTTAAGTAGGGGAGGGGGACTGATAATAGTGGCAGAAGATATGGTTCAGTGTGCACGATTTGCCGTCGCTTGTTTTTTTACGCACAAATTGTTTAAACATGACATGTCGATAATATTGACACCTTCTCCTGGTTGAACTCGTTTTCTACGCGGAATTATCTGAATAGTTAATGTTGAATTGAGAACAGGATTTGTACATAAAGAATGGAGATGTTACGAGTTCTGAAAAGAAGGATTAGAAATGTTACGAGTTTTCGAAAGAGGGAAAGAGAATGTTGCAGGATTTGTAAAGAAGGAATGAAAATGTTACGAATTATGTAAAACGAAAAAGAATTGAAATCTAAACTATTTTGTAAAGACAGAATGAAATTGCTACGAATTTCGTAAAGAAGGAATTAAAATGTTACGAAATTTGTCAAGAAGGAATGAAAATGTTACGAGTTTTGTATAAAAAAAAAGAAGGTGTAATATTCCGAATTTTGCAAAGAAGTTCGAGAGTTCGAGATCCATAAGGTATTGCAAATTACCCCCCCCCTCCCAACTCCAAAGACCCAATCATCTACAATCTATACTGATGGCTTGGTCTCAAGTGGTGTGCGGGGCAGCTGGGGTTTTCTTATGTATTCCAGTGGAAAGTTGATAGAGAAATGTGCAGGTGCCTACACGACTACTACCTTCAGCTCATGCATAGAGATTGAGGCTGTGACGAATGCTGTCACATGGCTGGTTAAAATGCCAACAAAATATACAGTCCATGTTGACAGGTTCACAAAGCATGCTAACTGGGTTGACAAGAATAAGCTTCACAGAGTGTGGGTGCACCTACTTGACGTGTCTCATGTTAACATCCTAACGTGGATCCTCGTGCACTCGGGAGTTCGTGGAAATGAGATGGCGACATGTTTGCGTCGTCTGGCATTGCACGGGGGACCTTACTAATTGACATGAATGCCAATTTTATGGCCTTTAGAGAGCACCTCTCACAGGAAGACGAAAACAAAGCGGAGGATAACCCGTATGCCAAAGGAATGGTGGAACGTGACGCCGACGAAGGAATGATGGAACATGGTGCTTCCAAAGGAATGATGAAACATGGCGCTGCCAAAGGAATGGTGGAACGTGGCGCTGACGAAGGAATGGTGGAACGTAGCGCTGACGAAGGAATGGTGGAACGTGGCGCTGCCAAAGGAATGGTGGAACGTGACGCTGCCAAAGGAATGGTGGAACATGGCGCTAACAAAGGAATGGTGGAACGTAGCGCTGCCAAAGGAATGGTGGAACATGACGCTGCCAAAGGAATGGTGGAACGTGGCGCTGACGAAGGAATGGTGGAACGTGGCGCTGACGAAGGAATGGTGGAACGTGGCGCTGACGAAGGAATGGTGGAACGTGGCGCTGACGAAGGAATGGTGGAACGTGGCGCTGCCAAAGGAATGGTGGAATGTGGCGCTGCCAAATGAATGGTGGAACGTGGCGCTGCCAAAGGAATGGTGGAACGTGGCGCTGCCAAAGAAATGGTGGAACGTGGCGCTGCCAAAGGAATGGTGGAACGTGGCGCTGACGAAGGAATGGTGGAACGTGGCGCTGCCAAAGGAATGGTGGAATGTGGCGCTGCCAAAGGATTGGTGGAACATGGCGCTACTAAGGGTGAAAGCAGGAAAAAAAAAACATGTTTAACCGAAAAGATCGCAACACGGTCAACCACTGAAGGACAGAAAAAATCATATACAAACCCTTCGATGGTTTCTGGAAAGAAGGGCTCACCGGATAGCACATAAAACTAGTGTAAAATAGCACATGAAGCTAGTCTAATATAGCACATAAAGCTAGTCTATTATAGCACATAAAGCTAGTCTAATATAGCACATAAAGCTAGTCTAATATACCACATAAAGCTAGTCTAATATAGCACATAAAGCTAGCCTAATATAGCACATAAAACTAGTGTAATATAGCACATAAAGCTAGTCTAATATAGCACATAAAATTAGCGTAATATAGCACATAAAGGTAGTCTAATATAGCACATAAAGCTAGTCTAATATAGCACATAAAGCTAGTCTAATGTAGCATATATAGCTAGTCTAATGTAGCACATAAAGCTAGTCTAATATAGCATATTAAGCTTGTCTAATATAACACACAAAGCTAGTCTAATATAGCACATAAGCTAGTCTAATATAGCACAGAAAGCTAGTCTAATATAGCACATAAAGCTAGTCTAATATAGGACAGAAAGCCAGTCTAATATAGCACACAAAGCTAGTCTAATATAGGAAAGAAAGCCAGTCTAATATAGCACAGAAAGCTAATCTAATATAGGACAGAAAGCCAGTCTAATATAGCACATAAAGCTAGTCTAATATAGGACAGAAAGCCAGTCTAATATAGCACATAAAGCTAGTCTAATATAGGACAGAAAGCCAGTCTAATATAGCACAGAAAGCTAGTCTAATATAGCACATAAAGCTAGTCTATTATAGAACATAAAGCTAGTCTAATATAGCACACAAAGCTAGTCTAATATAGCACATAAAGCTAGTCTAATATAGCACATAAAGCTAGTCTAATATAGCACACAAAGCTAGTCTAATATAGCACATAAAGCTAGTCTAATATAGGACAGAAAGCCAATCTAATATAGCACATAAAGCTAGTCTAATATAGGACAGAAAGCCAGTCTAATATAGCACAGAAATCTAGTCTAATATAGCACATAAAGCTAGTCTAATATAGCACATAAAGCTAATCTAATATAGCACACAAAGCTAGTCTAATATAGCACATAAGCTAGTCTAATATAGCACAGAAAGCTAGTCTAATATAGCACATAAAGCTAGTCTAATATAGGACAGAAAGCCAGGCTAATGTAGCACAGAAAGCTGGTTTAATGTAGCACAGAAAGCTAGTCAAATATAGGACAGAAAGCCAGTCTAATGTAGCACAGAAAGCTAGTCTAATGTAGCACAGAAAGCTAGTCTAATGTAGCACAGAAAGCTAGTCTAATGTAGCACAGAAAGCTAGTCTAATGTAGCACAGAAAGCTAGTCTAAAGTAGCACAGAAAGCTAGTCAATGTAGCACAGAAAGCTAGTCTAATGTAGCACAGAAAGCTAGTCTAATATAGGACAGAATGTCAGTCTAATGTAGCACAGAAAGCTAGTCTAATGTAGCACATAAAGCTAGTCTAATATAGCACAGAAAGCTAGTCTAATGTGGCACAGAAAGCTAGTCTAATATAGGACAGAAATTCAGTCTAATGTAGCACAGAAAGCTAGTCTAATGTAGCACAGAAAGCTAGTCTAATGTAGCACAGAAAGCTAGTCTAATGTAGCACAGAAAGCTAGTCTAATATAGGACAGAAAGTCAGTCTAATGTAGCACAGAAAGCTAGTCTAATATAGGACAGAAAGCCAGTCTAATGTAGCACAGAAAGCTAGTCTAATATAGGACAGAAAGCCAGTCTAATGTAGCACAGAAAGCTAGTCTAATATAGGACAGAAAGCTAGTTTAATGTAGCACAGAAAGCTAGTCTAATATAGCACAAAAGCTAGACTAATATAGCACAAAAAGCTAGTCTAATATAGGACAGAAAGCTAGTTTAATGTAGCACAGAAAGCTAATCTAATATAGCAGAAAAGCTAGACTAATATAGCACAAAAAGCTAGACTAACAAAGTAAAGAAAACTATAATACGGCACAGAAAACTAGCCAGAGATTGAAGAAAATTCGCCACAAAAAGATGAAGGCTGCAAACACAAGACCAACAAATATCTCTACGACATTGTGAAGCGTCATGTGTGGATAGATGAAGTCAGAGTCTAGTATCTCAGCGGTTCTTGCTGAACATTTGCCTTTTTATCTTCAATCCCAAACATTGAATTCTGGCCGCATCCACGTCAGCGAGTAAGTTCATTAAAAACTCATAATTATTGATTAATTTGTTTCATGAAATAATTTCATTGTTTAATATCACGAGTAAATGAGGAAGTGATGGTCACATGACACAATAGTGAACTCATGGTCACATGACACAATAGTGAACTCATGGTCACATGACACAATAGTGAACTCATGTCATGTGACACAATAGTAAACTCATGGTCACATGAGACAATAGTGAACTCATGGTTACATGACACAATAGTGAACTCATGGTTACATGACACAATAGTGAACTCATGGTTACATGACACAATAGTGAACTCATGTCTTGTGACACAATAGAGAACTCATGGTCACATGACACAATAGTGAACTCATGGTCACATGACACAATAGTGAACTCATGGTCACATGACACAATAGTGAACTCATGGTCACATGACACAATAGTGAACTCATGGTCACATGACAATAGTGAACTCATGTCATGTGACACAATAGAGAACTCATGGTCACATGACACAATAGTGAACTCATGGTCACATGACAAAATAGTGAACTCATGGTCACATGACACAATAGTGAACTCATGTCATGTGACCAAATAGAGAACTGATGTTACTGTTTTATATAACGGACTGTTA
The DNA here is from genome assembly GCA_032433765.1 of Megaustenia siamemsis. Taxonomy (NCBI): domain Eukaryota; kingdom Metazoa; phylum Mollusca; class Gastropoda; order Stylommatophora; family Ariophantidae; genus Megaustenia; species Megaustenia siamemsis. The sequence continues at coordinate 73,150,827 of JAVIAB010000108.1, forward strand.
TTCTCATGTGTAATAGACTGTTACTATCTTATATAACGGGCTGTTATTGTCATGTGTAATAGACTGTTACTATCGTATATAACGGACTGTTACTATCTTATATAACAGGCTGTTATTGTCATGTGTAATAGACTGTTACTATCTTATATAACGGGCTGTTATTGTCATGTGTAATAGACTGTTACTATCGTATTTAACGGGCTTTTATTGTCATGTGTAATAAACTGCTACTATCTTATATAATGGACTGTTATTGTCATGTGTAAAATAGACTGCTACTATCATATATAACGGGCCGTTATTGTCATGTGTAATAGACTGCTACTATCGTATATAACGGGCTGTTATTGTCATGTGTAATAGACTGCTACTATCTTATATAACGGACTGTTATTGTCATGTATAATAGACTGCTACTATCTTATATAACGGGCTGTTATTGTCATGTCTAATAGACTGCTACTCTCTTATATAACGGGCTGTTATTGTCATGTGTAATAGACTGCTACTCTCTTATATAACGGGCTGTTATTGTCATGTGTAATAGACTGCTACTATCGTATATAACGGGCTGTTATTGTCATGTGTAATAGACTGCTACTATCGTATATAACGGGCTGTTAGTGTCATGTGTAATAGACTGCTACTATCTTATATAACGGGCTTTTATTGTCATATGTAATAGACTGCTACTATCTTATATAACGGGCTGTTATTGTCATGTGTAATAGACTGCTACTATCGTATATAACGGGCTGTTAGTGTCATGTGTAATAGACGGCTACTATTGTATATAACGGGCTGTTAGTGTCATGTGCAATAGACTGCTACTATCGTATATAACGGGCTGTTAGTGTCATGTGTAATAGACTGCTACCATCTTATATATAACGGACTGTTATGGTCATGTGTAATAGACGGCTACTATCTTATATAACGGACTGTTATTGTCATGTGTAATAGACTGCTACTATCTTATATAACGGACTGTTAGTGTCATGTGTAATAGACTGCTACTATCTTATATAATGGGCTGTTATTGTCATGTGTAATAGACTGCAACTATCTTATATATATAACGGTTTGTTATTGTCATGTGTAATAGACTGCTACTATCTTATATAACGGACTGTTAATGTCATGTGTAATAGACTGCTACTATATTATATAACGGACTGTTACTATCTTATATAACGGGCTGTTATTGTCATGTGTAATAGACTGTTACTATCTTATATAACGGGCTGTTATTGTCATGTGTAATAGACTGCTACTATCTTATATAACGGACTGTTATTGTCATGTATAATAGACTGCTACTATCTTATATAACGGGCTGTTATTGTCATGTGTAATAGACTGCTACTCTCTTATATAACGGGCTGTTATTGTCATGTGTAATAGACTGCTACTATCGTATATAACGGGCTGTTATTGTCATGTGTAATAGACTGCTACTATCGTATATAACGGGCTGTTAGTGTCATGTGTAATAGACTGCTACTATCTTATATAACGGGCTTTTATTGTCATATGTAATAGACTGCTACTATCTTATATAACGGGCTGTTATTGTCATGTGTAATAGATTGCTACTATCGTATATAACGGGCTGTTAGTGTCATGTGTAATAGACGGCTACTATTGTATATAACGGGCTGTTAGTGTCATGTGCAATAGACTGCTACTATCGTATATAACGGGCTGTTAGTGTCATGTGTAATAGACTGCTACTATCTTATATATAACGGACTGTTATGGTCATGTGTAATAGACGGCTACTATCTTATATAACGGACTGTTATTGTCATGTGTAATAGACTGCTACTATCTTATATAACGGACTGTTAGTGTCATGTGTAATAGACTGCTACTATCTTATATAATGGGCTGTTATTGTCATGTGTAATAGACTGCAACTATCTTATATATATAACGGACTGTTATTGTCATGTGTAATAGACTGCTACTATCTTATATAACGGACTGTTAATGTCATGTGTAATAGACTGCTACTATATTATATAACGGACTGTTACTATCTTATATAACGGGCTGTTATTGTCATGTGTAATAGACTGTTACTATATTATATAACGGACTGCCATTATCTTATATAACGGGCTGTTATTGTCATGTGTAATTGACTGTTACTATCTTATATAACGGGCTGTTATTGTCATGTGTAACTGACTGTTACTATCTTATATAACGGGCTGTTATTGTCATGTGTAATTGACTGTTACTATCTTATATAACGGGCTGTTATTGTCATGTGTAATTGACTGTTACTATCTTATATAACGGGCTGTTATTGTCATGTGTAATTGACTGTTACTATCATATATAATGGGCTGTTATTGTCATGTGTAATTGACTGTTACTATCTTATATAACGGGGTGTTATTGTTATGTGTAATTGACTGTTACTATCTTATATAACGGACTGTTATTGTCATGTGCAATAGACTGCTACAATCTTATATAACGGACAGTTACTATCTTATATAACGGACTGTTATTGTCATGTGTAATAGAGTGTTACTATCTTATATAACGGACCGTTACTATCGTATATAACGGACTGTTACTATCTTAAATAACGGACTGTTACTATCTTATATAACGAACTGTTACTATTTTATATAGCAGCCTATTACTGTCTTTTATAACGGAATATTACTGTATTATATAACGGAATGTTACTATCTTATATAACGGATAGTTACTGTTTATATAACGGAATTTTACTATCTTATATAACGGAAAGTTACTGTTTTATATAACGGAATTTTACTATCTTATATAACGGAAAGTTACTGTCTTATGTAACGGAAAGTTACTGTCTTATATAACGGAAAGTTACTGTCTTATATAACGGAAAGTTACTGTCTTATATAACGGAATTTTACAATCTTATATAACGGAAAGTTACTGTCTTATATAACGGAAAGTTACTGTCTTATATAACGGAATGTTACTTTCCTTTATAACAGAAAGTTACTGTCTTATATAACGGAATGTTACTATCTTATATAACAGCCTTTAACTGTCTCTTATAACGGAATATTACTTTCTTATATAACGGAATGTTACTATCTTATATAACAGCCTATTACTGTCTCATATAACGGAATGTTACTGTCTCATGTAACGGAATGTTAATATCTTATATAACAACCTATTACTGTCTCATATAACGGAATGTTACTGCCTCATGTAACGGAATGTTAATATCTTATATAACAGCCTATTACTGTCTCATATAACGGAATGTTACTGTCTCATAAAACGGAATGTTACTATCTTATATAACAGCCTATTACTGTCTCATATAACGGAATGTTACTGTCTCATATAACGGAATGTTACTGCCTCATGTAACGGAATGTTAATATCTTATATAACAGCCTATTACTGTCTCATATAACGGAATGTTACTGTCTCATATAACGGAATGTTACTGCCTCATGTAACGGAATGTTAATATCTTATATAACAGCCTATTACTGTCTCATATAACGGAATGTTACTGTCTCATATAACGGAAAGTTACTATCTTATATAACAGCCTATTACTGTCTCATATAACGGAATGTTACTGTCTCATATAACGGAATGTTACTGTCTCATATAACGGAATGTTACTGTCTCTTATAACGGAATGTTACTGTCTCATATAACGGGATGTTACTATCTTATAAAACAACCTATTACTGTCTCATATAACGGAATGTTACTGTCTCATATAACGGAATGTTACTGTCTCATATAACGGAATGTTACTGTCTCATATAAGGGAGTGTTACTGTCTCATATAACGGAATGTTACTATCTTATATAACAACCTATTGCTGTCTTTTATAACGGATTGTTACTGTCTCATATAACGGAATGTTACTGTCTCATATAACGGAATGTTACTGTCTCATATAAGGGAATGTTACTGTCTCATATAACGGAATGTTACTGTCTCATATAACAGAATGTTACTATCTTATATAACGGAATGTTACTTTCTCATATAACGGAATGTTACTGTCTCATAAACGGAATGTTACTGTCTCATATAAGGGAATGTTACTGTCTCATATAACGGAATGTTACTATCTTATATAACGAAATGTTACTATGTTATATAACGGAAAGTTACTGTCTTATATAACGGAAAGTTACTGTCTTATATAACGGAATTTTACTATCTTATATAACGGAAAGTTACTGTCTTATATAACGGAAAGTTACTGTCTTATATAACGGAATGTTACTTTCCTTTATAACAGAAAGTTACTGTCTTATATAACGGAATGTTACTATCTTATATAACAGCCTATTACTGTCTCATATAACGAAATGTTACTGTCTCATATAACGGAATGTTACTATCTTATATAACAACCTATTACTGTCTCATATAACGGAATGTTACTGTCTCATATAACGGAATGTTACTATCTTATATAACAGCCTATTACTGTCTCATATAACGGAATGTTACTGTCTCATATAACGGAATGTTACTGTCTCATATAGCGGAATGTGACTGTCTCATATAACGGAATGTTACTGTCTTATATAACGGAAAGTTACTATCTAATATAACAACCTATTACTGTCTCATATAACGGAATGTTACTGTCTCATATAACGGAATGTTACTGTCTCATATAACAGTCTATTACTGTCTCATATAACGGAATTTTACTTTCTTATATAACGGAATGTTACTATCTTATATAACATCCTATTACTGTCTCATATAACGGAATGCTACTGCCTCATGTTACGGAATGTTAATATCTTATATAACAGCCTATTACTGTCTCATATAACGGAATGTTACTGTCTCATAAAACGGAATGTTACTATCTTATATAACAGCCTATTACTGTGTCATATATTACGGAATGTTACTGTCTCATATAACGGAATGTTACTGCCTCATGTAACGGAATGTTACTATCTTATATAACAGCCTATTACTGTCTCATATAACGGAATGTTACTGTCTCATATAACGGAATGTTACTATCTTATATAACAGCCTATTACTGTCTCATATAACGGAATGTTACTGTCTCATATAACGGAATGTTACTGTCTCATATAATGGAATGTTACTGTCTCATATAACGGAATGTTACTGTCTCATATAACGGAATGTTACTATTTTATATAACAACCTATTACTGTCTCATATAACGGATTGTTACTGTCTCATATAACGGAATGTTACTGTCTCATATAACGGAATGTTACTATCTTATATAACGGAATGTTACTATCTCATATGACGGAATGTTACTATCTCATATAACGGAATGTTACTATCTTATATAACGGAATGTTACTATCTTATATAACGGAATGTTACTGTCTCATATAACGGAATGTTACTATCTTATATAACGGAATGTTACTATCTCATATAACGGAATGTTACTATCTCATATAACGGAATGTTACTATCTCATATAACGGAATGTTACTATCTCATATAACGGAATGTTACTATCTCATATAACGGAATGTTACTATCTCATATAACGGAATGTTACTATCTTATATAACGGAATGTTACTGTCTCATATAACGGAATGTTACTATCTTATATAACGGAATGTTACTGTCTCATATAACGGAATGTTACTATCTTATATAACAGCCTATTACTGTCTTTTATAACAGAATATTACTTTCTTAATTTAGCAATGACGGTCTTCTACTCTTCGATGTGTCGGTGGGTGGGGGTGGGGGTGGGAGTACTGTGTCGCCACAGATTTCTCTTAGCCTGCCCACACTGAGGGGACACCGACCAATAGTTGTGACGTTTCCAGCATTGCGAGCAGGGGCGGTTGTGGGTTAAATGAGGTCAGCCGTCTGTTAGCTCGCAACGTCACGCGTATTTGGTTGATTTCGGAAAGATCACCCCGGGGGAGGGGGGCGGAGGCTCAGAGATACCGCTGGCGACGCCTTGGCTATACATTTCAATGACCAACAAAACATTATGTGGGTGGTGTGGTCGGTACCACGTAAATCCGCCCTATTTTATCATAATTATCTGAGTTTCTCATTACAAAAAGAAAGTCATTTTTTTTAATGCGAGTACAAATAGATGCCTTCACCTTTCTTCAAAATGGTTTTTACATTTTATTTGTTGTTGTTGATGCTTTAAAAATGGCAATTATCGTAGAGACTGTTACAACAGTAACCCCTGGATGGGTGACACAGGTGGTGTATGTAAATTAGAGTGAAGTTTGATACCCTCCAAGCTTCTAGACTGAAAATAAATAGGTACCTTACTCAATCAGTTGTTGAGGTAAACAACAACGAGAAAGCACACTGGCCCCATTACTCTAAATGATATAGCAGCACAGCAAGGTCTCATACTTAGCCACTATATTTCCACTCTCACCCCCCCCTTTCCCACATTGCACCGACGACGATCCTCCCTCCCCCATAACTCCTTAGTCGTCTATACAATAAATTACCATTATACAGAATACAAATAATAAATATATTCTTAATGCAGGATCTCTATCAGAAATAATTTATAATATATAATCAATGCAGTAAAATACTCTAATACAGAATCTCTACAAAAAAAAATAATTATAATATGGATAGAATCAATACAATAAAATAATCTAATATAGATAGAATCAATACAATAAAATAATCTAATATAGATAGAATCAATACAATAAAATAATCTAACATAGATAGAATCAATACAATAAAATAATCTAATATAGATAGAATCAATACAATAAAATATTCTAATATAGATAGAATCAATACAATAAAATAATCAAGTATAGATAGAATCTATACAATAAAATAATCTAATATAGATAGAATCTATACAATAAAATAATCTAATATAGATGGAATCAATACAATAACATAATCTAATATAGATAGAATCTATGCAATAAAACAATCTAATATAGATAGAATATATACAATAAAATAATCTAATATAGATAGAATCTATACAATAAAATAATCTAATATAGATAGAATCTATGCAATAAAACAATCTAATATAGATAGAATATATACAATAAAATAATCTAATATAGATAGAATCTATACAACAAAATAATCTAATATAGAATCTCTGCAATAAAAATTGTCTTATACAAAAGATATACAATACAAACTGTTGTAATAAATACTGCTTGTATTTATTTATTATTAATTCAAATAATAATAATATAAATAATAATAACAATAATAATAATAATATTAATACTCTTTTATTCAAAATGTGAAAGCCCTTTATAGGCTCCAGAAATCAATATGTGATGGACTTGAAGGTGATAAATCGAAGTATTCGTGGCCGTGATATCTAGAATATTGTACAATCGGACGGGAATTGTAACAGGGACGTACAGGAAGCGGTAACATAAATGTTTGTATCTCTTGTGTTATTCGTCTATTGCTGGTGAAATGAAGACCACTAGTTTAATCCAGGTTTAGATGAATCTGCTTGTTTCAATGTGACCGTTAACCCCAATCAGTTCCGTGTAATCTAGAGAAACGTTTCTTAAACTGTGGTCCGCAACTCCCGAGAGATCCGTGGTGCCGTCACAGGGGGCACGTCAAGGTTTGAAAAATAGTATATTTAGTAGCTAAATGGAAAGAGAGAATAAATGAATGTAGCACAAATGAAAATAAATTGTAAATTGAGTTGAAGTTGAATCCTGGAGGTCCGCGACGACAAAATGCTTTTAATGGGGTCCATAGTAAAGGAATGTTTAAGACCCGCTAATCTAGACTAGCGTGGACATCGATGCTGATGGCAGCTGGGGATCGCTTATTTGTGTGATTTCTGCCTTTTATGGAAACAACAAATCAACTGGTTTGCTCATCTAAACAAAAAATGCCACGAGAGATTCACTTCCATACAAAGTATATATTATAAGAGGGAGATGAGCAAGAGATAGACCCAGAATAAGATGGGAAGAAAACATTAAAAAGTGCAACAACAACATCAGTTGATAATGAGTGGTACCGCAAAAAAGAATGAGAACCAAAACTTTGTATCTCCTTCGACACCTGAATGGATACAAGGGAAAGAATGAAAGAAAGATTGAAAGGAAGGAAGGCAGGAATGAAAAAAGAAAAAAGAAAGAAAGAATGCCTTCTGCTGTTGCTTGGCTATTGCCCTTTTGTCTGTGTCATAGAGTGTAGCACTACATGGAAAGAATGTAAACAACAAGTTCTTTGTGTCATAGAATGTAGCACTACATGGAAAGAATGTAAACACCAAATTCTTTGTGTCATAGAATGTAGCATTACACGGAAAGAATGTAAATAATACGTTCTTTTTTGTGCTACATTCTTCAATGCATCACAGTAAATATAGAAGGCTTTTAATGAGGTTGTTTGTGTTTCTTTTCTTCTTTTTTCCTCCTTTCCATTGTTTAAATTTGTGCCACTCTCTTTATAATAATATTTTGCGCAGTCGGTAGTTTGGACTATATGACCGGTCCATATGGTCAATACGAGCATCATAAAGTATATCAATTTTGGGAATATAATACATCAGCTGAATTTCTTGTAGATATACACAGGAAGCGCAGAATAAAAGGATGGAAATGGCAGGACAAAATCGCTAACTTAGACATACTGGAAACTGCCAGTCAAACATCAATGGACAGAAAGATACAATGAAGACGATGGCGCTCGATAGGACGCTAACTGAGAGATGCCAATTGAGAGGTATACACGACAGGCTTGATTGGAATCCTTAGGGGAGGGGACAAAGAGGAAGACCAAAATATTCTTGGAGAAGACAGATGGAAGCAGAGATGAAGATGATGGGGAAGATTCACAACGATCTTAAAAGAATGGCAAGAAACAGAACGGCTTTGTAAGTGTTTGTTGAAGATCTATGCTCACAGGGAGTTGAAAGTATTTGTTGAAGATCTATGTTCACATGGAGTTGAAAGTGTTTGTTGAGGACCTATGCTCCACAGGGAGTTGAAAGTGTTTGTTGAAGATCTATGTTCACATGGAGTTGAAAGTATTTGTTGAAGATCTATGTTCACAGGGAGTTGAAAGTGTTTGTTGAAGATCTATGTTCACAGGGAGTTGAAAGTGTTTGTTGAAGATCTATGCTCACAGGGAGTTGAAAGTATTTGTTGAAGATCTATGTTCACATGGAGTTGAAACTGTTTGTTGAGGACCTATGATCCACAGGGAGTTGAAAGTGTTTGTTGAGGACCTTTGCTCCACGGGTAGCTGAACGTGTTTGTTGAAGACATATGCTCCACAGGGGGTTGAAAGTGTTTGTTGGAGACATATGCTCCACAGGGAGCTGAAAGTGTTTGTTTGAAAACCTATGCTCCACCTGGAGCTGAACGTGTTTGTTGAAGACCTATGCTCCACAGAGAGTTGAACGTGTTTGTTTGAAGACCTATGCTACACGGGGAGCTGAAAGTGTTTGTTGAAGACCTATGCTACACGGGGAGCTGAACGTGTTTGTTGAAGACCTATGCTACACGGGGAGCTGAACGTGTTTGTTGAAGACCTATGCTCCATATGGACCTGAAAGGAAGTGAAAGTAGAAGAAGACACAGCAGTTCGCTCGTCCATAGTCAGCTATAGATTTACAAAGGCCAGCGGGCAGAAATTTAAACCGGAAACCCCACCTACAAGCGTGACGTTATCAGCTACTTGAGCTATAGACGGCTAACGTCACTCTATCCATAACCTCCCTGCTCGTAAAGCTGGAAACGTCACGTTAGTTGGAGTCTTTCTGGGATTTTTCTGTTAGCTCATATGCCTTTGTAAATCTGTAGTTGGCTTTGAAGTGTCAGTTGTTGATGAAGGTCATGCTGCCTATATTCACTGATAAAGTGGCTTACGATGCGACTGATGAGGTTATCACCACAGCCGTCAATTATAGTAAGGTCAATTGACAGAGAGAGAGAGAGAGAGAAATCCGAGAAAACGCTACAAACGTGACGTTATCATCTGTGCGAGCTATAGACGGCTGACAAAAGTCAATCGAGAACCACTCCTGCGCGCAGAGCTGACTGCAACAAAATTCAGGAAATACCGCTCTACCTGCTGGCCTTATAGCTATAGATGGTTGTGGGTTAACACGTACCCTAAGTGTCAGCTGCAATAAAGGCACGGACGTGTTGAGTGTGGACCTGTCATGGAGGACGATGTGTTGAAGCATGCCTTGCTGAGTGATCGTGGTAGATAAAAATAATGTGGTTATTTTATTCCCCTAATTTTGGTTTATTATTTTATTTGACAGGAGATGACGAAATAGACAGCAACCACAAAGGCTGTCGTTCAGCAAATAATAGTAACGCTGATTCCATCAAAGGTTTAAAAAATAATCGGTAAAAAGAAAAAAAAAAGATTATGCCACGAATGCATTTGATTACAGGTGTTTGTTGGTGATGTTTTAGTAGTTTAAGGAAATGTTCTCAGTTCTGAGACATAACTAGAGTATAATTCTGCTTTCTGTACTTTAACAATAATCATAAGAGACGCTATCAGTTAAATTTGTAGAACGTTTGTGGTTAAATTATGGTTATTTTAAACAAGAAAGGGTTACATTTGTCAATTTTTGAAATTATTTATTTTCATGAACCATTTTATATCAACTATTCTAGAATAGTCATATGTTTGTTCAGTATTCCAAATGTGAACCACTCCAAGAAAATATCAAGATCAAGAATGAGTTGGATGTAGTTGTAGTTAGTCGAAGGCCCCGGTATCACTACAAACCAATTAAAATCCATAATTGCTCAACCGTCCGTGCCAGTGGAATCATCCGAATTAACCTTTCATCTCATTGAAGGATCCAAACAAAGAAAGGCAGCTGCAGTCCCCATCATTGCAGCCATAGCACACGCCAAAGAACATGAGGCATGGCGGCACCGAAAGTAAACGCAATCGAACTGTTTTCCGTCATACAATATCATCATTCATCGTAATCAATCGGAATATCAAAACATGATCCCGATTAAAAACACAGCTCTCGGTGTGCACAGAGCACTAAACTCAGTAGCTCCGGTAGCAAGCCGGACTTGGAATATGAGGAAATTGCCGCAAGGAACTCTTTTCAGATAAAACCTCAACGGTTCCTGCTGCCTATCCGCCATGTTGACCGCATGTCCAAGTGTAATGTAGATTCCTAGGAATGTCTTCAATCATACGTGTAGAAACGTTTTTATGATTATAACTAAAATACGACTTTGAGATAGAAGCAAACAGCTGTTTTGAGCATATGGTGCATCCCATCCCTCTCCAGCACACCTAAAAAAATAAATTGGATAAATATGTTATAGAGTGAGCTAGTGAAAGCATTGGGGCAGGTAACTTAGTTGTTGCCCGCTTCTCAATAGACAATAGCAGTAACAGATGGTAGCGACCAGCAGTAGTTAGGACATACATTTAAAGTATGTAAAAATTTCCAGCCAGAATAACAAGTTAGGAGATAATAGAAGTTCACATAGGGGGTAGGGGATACACAGAAAGTGGGAAGGAGATAAGGTCCAGAATTACTGGACGACACGATGATGAGTTTAGGTTCATGGAAATTTCCACTTCAACCAAGTTTGTGCATGTGAGAGTAGGCGCAGATTTCCACAACAGCAGGTTGGGGAAATAACAATATAGCATGCGTTGGCCCATAACTTTGGCTGTCTGATAAATAAGTTGTCATCCAACTACCAAGAAAGGTCATTGTCATGAGGTAATCATGAATTTAAATAGGATATAGAGATTCACGAAAACAAGGTGTTTTCATCAAACCATGAGAATAGTTCAATTTTCGATCACAGAATGACGAGGAGTGATCAACTCAAGTGATCAGAAGAGTACAAATTGTCACTTTGCGACAGTATGATTGGCTGCTGATTTTCAGACGAAGAGTCTGAGGTTGGAATATTTAAACTTCAACACAATAGGTTTGAGACAGAGATTAGACGAAGTCAGAATGTAGACTAAGTAAGTTTAGTCCGGCTTCGGCCGAACTGCCGAAGGCAATTAGTAGAAGTTAAGTTAAGATTAGAAAGTTGAGCCAGTTAGTTAGGAAGTTAGAATCTTCAAGTTGTAGTTTCAAGTCAGTTGAGAAGTTATTAAGTAAGTTGATAGAGAGTAGTAGGGATAGCAATGAACATTATGAACTTTAGTTTTGAAGTGTCTGAGAGTTTTCAAGTTGTGTTTCATATTCTGATATACGTAAGTAAGTGATAGAAAGATTGAATGCAAGATATGCACTTGAGACTGATCATATCCACCGACTATTTGTCTCAGAGAAGTCCCGTATTAATTACAATTAATTTAGCATAAGTGCATCCACTACAGAACGATCATATGCCAAGATTAATAATAGAGATCAATAAACTGATTATGATTATAATAAATGAGGGAACTCTGTCATAATTTACCTGTTGTGATAAATGTAATGTGCTGTGAACAATAACATCAAGATATAATTACAATAAAGACTATGTGGTTACTATAACAAATATAATACATTACAATTGTATTTCTATGACCTTAAGACAATAAGCTCTAATGACTTCAATTTGGTATTTCAAATTTCTGACACAGACAGAACCCAATCTTCTCAATTATATGACATTTCAAAGGACATTTATAATGACAGTTGGTAGATACGTCAGTAAGTCGTATACTTTTAACATCGAAATAATATTTGATAACCACTAGACGCTTTCAAAGATACATTATACTGTAACTCTTTCCTTGTATATAATACTTTAAGATTATTTCCCCATATCGTTTTGTTTCCTTATCAGCTATGCCTGCAGGCGTTGGCGATCATGTCACCAGTGTTTTATTTTTTTTTCAAATTATATTTACCTGTCACCTCGTTCCGAGCCAGACTGTTGAGCTTTTCCAGAATGTTCTATATTTTGTATTTCTTTGCTTCTCTCTCCTTCCATCTTTGCAAATTGTTTAAATATTTTCAAATTTCCCTCATTCAAGTACGGCAACAGCGAAAGTGTTTCTCCAAAGTACTTGCTACAACTTGTTTGTGTGCACTGGCCTCATCAAATACCCCCAGCATTAATCTGCCATGGCGTCCGTGGTATTATAATCAACATTGTTGTTGTTAACTTCCTCTTCCTCTTCTTCTTCTTCTTTCCTTCCTCATCTGCCTTTCAGCGTCGAGGGGAGATATAATTTGCGGTCTTTCGCTCTTCTGTTCGCCTCTGCTGCTGTTATGTTTCCTAGTGCTTCTAATATTACATCGATCCATCTTTTACGTGGTCGACCTTTGGGTCTGGTGTTCTCACAACGTTTGTTGAAGGCTCTTTTTTTGTGTGTTTTGTTCTTTCTGCCTTGTCACGTGGCCAAACCATTTTATCTGTTGTTTCCTTATATATTCTATGGTGGGGGCTATTCCAAGCTTTTTTCTCAGTTCTTCATTTCTGATCTTATCTTTCAGACTGTTTCCTGTCATTCGTCTAACACATTTCATCTCTGTAGAGGTTATTTTCCTTATTGTTCTTGCATCTAGGGTCCAGGTCTGGCATAGGTAGCACAACGTTGGGATGAAGATTGTATTGTAGAGTGCTCGTTGTTGTTAACGTTATTAATATTATCAGAATTATTATTATTATCGACATTATTATTATCATCAGCATTATCCATATTATAATTATTATCAACAACATTATTCATCATCATCGCTGGGTGCCGTCTCATCAGCGAAGCTTGGCTACCACTGAGCGCCATTCCACTCTGTCTCTTGTTTTGATGTTGCAGGTTGTCATACGCTGACCTGTCCATCTTTTGATGTTACTCGTCTAGGTTAGTCTTGGTCTGCCTCTGTTACCTTGTATTTTCCCATCCAATATTACTTTTAGTAGGCTGTTGCGTCTTTTAACATGCCCAAAAAATATCATGTCTTGTTCTAATTGTGTTTAGTAGTTCTCTTTTCATTTTTAGTTGTTTTAAGACTTCATCGTTTGTTTTCTTTCCTTCCATCCAATTCTACCTATTCTTCTATATATCCACATTTCAAAGGCTTCAATTTTCTGTTCTTTTTTCTTGTCTAATGTCAATGTTTCTGCACCATACATGAAAATTGAGAAGATATAATATTTTGCTATTTTTAATTTTAGTCCTGGTGTTATTTACGTTATTTTTATCAACAACATCATTATTATCAACAGCATTATCATTATCAAGATTATCATTTTAAACATCATTATAATCAAAATTATAATAATAAACATTTTTACTTTCTACATTGATATTGTTATCAACATTATTATTATCAACATTATTATCATCAACATTATATATTATTAACAACACGCTTTAGTAACATTACAATTCTATCGCAATCTATAATCTTGTTCTTTAACTGAGATTGTTTATTTCCCTGTGACATGACATGATATGACATGCCATGACATGACATGACATAATCTACAGAACAAGTCTCGTGTCTTTAAAGAATTAGAAAAGAGAACACAAAAAGAGAACACAAAGAGAGAACACAAAAAGGCGAACGTTTTCTGGTATCTTTACGAAGTTCTAGAAGATAATTTTAGACCATAAATTTTAGAAGCAGTGATCTCTGCAATATGTGCCATTTTGGCATGCAAGGTTTCTGTATTTGAGATTGTGGTTCTGCCCTATGTGCCGTCTTCGTCTCGAAAAGAACAAAAATAGATAGATAGACAGACAGACAGACAGACAGACAGACAGACAGACAGACAGACAGACAGAATGACAGACAGACTGACAGACAGACAGACAGACAGACAGACAGACAGATAGACAGATAGACAGATAGATAGATAGATAGATAGATAGATAGATAGATAGATAGATAGATAGATAGATAGATAGAAAATAATTAACCGATTGTGACACATACAGTCACATATCAGGTATGACGTCATTAGAGATGTCATGGATATACTAATGGTACCGACCTCCCAATCGTTTCTTTAATGTTTGTCGACCTGACATGTGGATGATGATGCAGACAATGTTGCGGGAGACACTGATCAAAGTTTGTTATCTCTTGTCATATATAACAAAATAACAAGTATTCAACATGCAAAATACCAAGTGTTCCTCATATAAAATGCCAAGTATAGCCCATGCAAAAATATAAAGTATTTCTGCTACAAAAATACCAAATACTCCACATACAAAAATACACAATTTCCTCAAACAGAAATAACAAGTATTCCTCATACAAAAATACCAAGTATTCCGCATACAAAATAGCAAGTAAGACTACAATAACACATCTAAATTCACCACAATTGTTACTGTCAATTGTACTCTAATATAACCAAGTTAGCAGTTTGAGGATGAACGAAATGTGCAGCACCAAGAAGGAATTACCCCTAAAGATGCAAACCAATGTTATCCGCGAAGCTAAAATGTTCTATTTTTAGCTATTTCATTGCACCCGGGACTGACCTCATTTATTTTTTGATCCCCTCAATCGCGCGGACAAAATGTTTCCACGGATTCTCCTCGTGATTTGACTTTATCTTTTCCACGAGTCGATGAAAATAAACAATAAAAACGAAGTATTGTTTTTGTGTGAGAGTTACAAATGATTCCAGGGGGACAATCTGAAAGTAGGGAGACTAGATTGAGGGGACAAAACCATTCTTTTTTTTTTTTTTTTGGATGTGGACCCTGAGAAAAAAGTAATTTTAATGTCATGAAAAATATACTCACATCAAAATAAACAACACCAGGGCTAAAACTTAAAATAGCAAAACGTTGTGTCTTCTCAATATTCCCGTATGGTGTAGAAACATGGACATTAGATAAGAAAACAGAACAGAAAACTGAAGCCTTTGAAATGCGGATCTATAGAAGAATAGGAAGATCTGGATGGAAAGAAAAGAAATCAAAAGATGAAGTCTTGAAACAACTAACTATGAAAAGAGAACTACTAAACATAATTCAAACAAGACAAACGAGATTTTTGGGGCATGTTTAAAAGAGACAGCAGCCTAATAAAAGTAATCTTGGAAGGGATAATACAGGGCAAAAGTGGCAGGCCATGGCTAACATGGACGAGTAACATGAAAAGATGGACAAGTTAACAAAGATGACAACCTGAACTATCAAAGCAAGAGACCAAACGGAATGGCGCTCTTCGCCAACCTTCGATGCGGAGACGGCACACAATGATGATGATGATGATAATAGTTCCAGAAAACATGAAATATGAATGATGTAGTGAATAGCTTCATGTGAATATAATTAAGTCTATGATGCTTTTGGGAGCCGCGATAGCTCAGTGGTTAGTGAACTGGACTACAGGGAGCCGCGATAGCTCAGTGGTTAGTGAACTGGACTACAGGGAGCCGCGATAGCTCAGTGGTTAGTGAACTGGACTACAGGGAGCCGCGATAGCTCAGTGGTTAGTGAACTGGACTACAGGGAACCGCGATAGCTCAGTGGTTAGTGAACTGGACTACAGGGAACCGCGATAGCTCAGTGGTTAGTGAACTGGACTACAGGGAGCCGCGATAGCTCAGTGGTTAGTGAACTGGACTACAGGGAACCGCGATAGCTCAGTGGTTAGTGAACTGGACTACAGGGAGCCGCGATAGCTCAGTGGTTAGTGAACTGGACTACTAAGGGACAAGAGATCGCGTTCGATCCTCATCGACGGTTACATATAAGTAACTATATAACTAACTAACTATACAACTAACTAACTATACAACTAACTAACTATACAACTAACTAACTATACAACTAACTAACTATACAACTAACTAACTATACAACTAACTAACTATATAACTAACTAACTATACAACTAACTAACTATACAACTAACTAACTATATAACTAACTAACTATACAACTAACTAACTATACAACTAACTAACTATACAACTAACTAACTATATAACTAACTAACTATACAACTAACTAACTATACAACTAACTAACTATACAACTAACTAACTATACAACTAACTATATAACTAACTGTATAACTAACTATATAACTATATAACTAACTGTATAACTAACTATATAACTATCAATATAACTAACTAACTATATAAATAACTATATAACTAACTAACTATACAACTAACTATATAACTATACAACTAACTAACTATACAACTAACTATATAACTATATAACTAACTAACTATACAACTAACTATATAACTATATAACTAACTGTATAACTAACTATATAACTATATAACTAACTGTATAACTAACTATATAACTATCAATATAACTAACTAACTATATAAATAACTATATAACTATCTATATAACTAACTATATAACTAACTAACTATATAACTAGCTATATAACTGACTATATAACTAACTAACTATACAACTAACTATATAACTATATAACTAACTGTATAACTAACTATATAACTATCAATATAACAAACTAACTATATAAATAACTATATAACTATCTATATAACTAACTATATAACTAACTAACTATATAACTAGCTATATAACTGACTATATCACTAACTATATAAATAACTATATAACTAACCATATAACTAACTATATAACAAACTAAATACATAACTATCTATATAACTAACTATATAACAGACTAAAAATATAACTATCTATATAACTAACTATATAACTAATTAACTATGCAGCAACTAACTATATAACTAACTATCTATACAACTAATTAACTATATAACTAACTATCTATACAACTAACTAACTATATAACTAACTAACTATATAACTAACTATATAACTAACTATATAACTAGCTATATAACTAACTAACTATGCAGCAACTAAATAACTATATAACTAACTATCTATACAACTAACTATATAACTAACTAACTATATAACTAACTGACTGTATAACTAACTATATAACTAACTAACTATGCAGCAACTAACTAACTATATAACTAATTAACTATATAACTATATAAGTAACTAACTATATAACTAACTATCTATACAACTAACTATATAACTAACTATCTATACAACTAACTAACTATATAACTAACTAACTATATAACTAACTAACTATATAACTAACTAACTATATAACTAACTATCTATACAACTAACTAACTATATAACTATATAACTAACTAACTATATATCCAATTAACTTTATAACTAACAACATAACTAACTATATAACTAACTAACTATATAACTAACTAACTATACAACTAACTATATAACTAACTAACTATATAACTAACTATATAACTATCTATATAACTAACTATATAACTAACTATATAACTAACTATATAACTAACTAATTATATAACTAACTATATAACTAACTAACTATATAATTAACTAACTTCATAACTAACTAACTATATAATTAACTAACTATGTAACTAACTATATAACTAACTATCTATATAACTAACTAACAATATAACTAACTATACAACTAACTAACTATATAACTAACTATACAACTAACTAACTATATAACTATGTGACAAAATGACTGACTAACTGAAACTAAATAACTAATTAGCTAACTAACTGACCAACTGATCGCTCGACTAACTGGACGACTGACTGACTAATTGACTGACCAGCTGATTGACTAACTAATTAACTGTCTGAGTGACTAACTAACAGACGTACAGATAGACACAGAGACAGATAGTAAGATGGGTACACATACATACAGTAAGGTAGACACACAGAGACAGACATTACGGTGTACACAGACAGACAGTAAGACTACAAATTAGTAGACACACTGACAGACAATAAAGTAGAAACATACCGGCAGACATACAGCATTTAGGTAGATACAAAGACAGACAATAACGTAAGCACATAGACAGCTAGGTAGACAGACAGACATTTATATAGACACATAGACAGACAGTTAGGCAGACAGACTGTCAGGCAGGTAGGTAGACACACAGACAGACTGGTAGGTAGACACACGGACAGACAGTTAGGCAGACAGTCAGTTAGGTAGACACACAGACAGGCAGTTAGGTAGACAGACAGACAGTTAGGCAGACAGACAGTTAGGTATACAGACAGACAGTTAGGCAGACACACAGATGGACAGTTAGACTGACACACAGACATACAGTTAGGCAGACAAACAGTTAGCTAGACAGAGAGACAGTTACGCAGATAGGTAGGTAGACACACGAATAGACAGGTAGGTAGACACACGGACAGACAGTTAGGTAGACAGACAGACAGACAGTTAGGCAGACAGACAGACAGTTAGGTAGACAGACAGACAGTTAGGCAGACACACAGATGGACAGTTAGACTGACACACAGACATACAGTTAGGCAGACAGACAGACAGTTAAGCAGACAGACAGTTAGCTAGACAGAGAGACAGTTAGGCAGATATACAGACATACAGTTAGGTAGACAGACAGACAGATAGTTAGGCTGACAGACAGATAGGTAGACATACAGGTAGACATACAGACATACAGTTAGGAAGGCAGACAGACAGTTATGCAGACAGACAGTTAGGCAGACATACAGACAGACAGTTAGGCAGACAGACAGACAGTTAGGCAGACATACAGTTAGGTAGACAGACAGACAGACAGTTGGGTAGACAGACAGACAGACAGTTAGGCAGACACACAGATAGACAGTTAGACTGACACACAGACATACAGTTAGCTAGGCAGACAGACAGTTAGGCAGTCATACAGACATACAGTTAGGTAGACAGACAGACAGTTAGGCAGACACACAGACAGACAGTTAGGCAGAGACACTGACATAAATTTAGGTAGAAAGACAGTTAGGTAGACAAACAGACAGACAGTTAGGCTGACACACAGACACACATACAGATAGTTACGTAGACAGACATACTGTTGGGTAGACACACAGACAGATAGACAGACACACAGACAGACAGCTAGGTAGTGTATAATATCAGTTTGTGTGTGAAAACAACAAAAATGTAGAGAAACAACACGATTAGAAAACTTGTCACGGACAACAGTGATATAGCACAGCGGCAGAGGACAATGTAACATATACACAACAGTGCTCAGAGCCAAAATAACGGAGAAACAATCTCGATCATACAGACATAATGTAAATAAAATTGCAACCATAAATATTTGCGGTATCAGAGACAAAGAAGAACAATTAATCGATGCAATGATAAAAAGAAGAATCAAAATACTCGGAGTAGCAGACACAAGACTGAAGGAGAAACAAACAAGGAAAGTGTACATGAATTATACCATAATAAACTCAGGAGTTAACACCAACGAAGTAGCAAAACACGGAGTAGGATTCATTGTAGACCCAGAAACGTCCAAAAACATCATAGAAATACATCAACATTCAGAAAGGATAATTACTCTAAGAGTAATAGAAAACAACGTCAATATAACATACATCCAAATATATGCACCTTGCAACAACAACGACGAAGAGAGCGAAGAATTCTACGAAACACTGAACGAAATCATAAACAAAGTAAATAAGAACGAAGATCTACTGGTGATGGGGGACTTTAACGGGAGACCAGGAAAACGCAATTATGAGAACTCCAGATATCTGGGCCCATTTGGAGATAACACAAATAGAAAGAACGAAAATGGCAACCGAATGCTTGAATTATGCAGTCAACATGAATTATGCATAACTAACACTTTTTTTAAACATAAAGACTCACAAATATACACATGGTATAAATGGAACGATAACAACTGTAAAAGTCAAATAGATTTCATTCTAGCGAGAACACATAGGAAGAGGAAAATCAGAGACAGCAGAGCGGTACCTAACATCACAAATGATACAGACCATAAAATGGTGCTAATAACCATCCAGAAAGCAAAACAAGACAACAAGAACCAACTGAAAACAAAATCATTGACGAAAATAGCAACCGCAATATGTGGAACGAAGCAAAGGAAGGAGGGAAAGATGAGCACTCCATGGTGGAATGATATAGTCAAGAACGCCATAGAAAGAAAGAAAAAAACTATACAAAATCTGGCTAAAAACTAAAAAGCAAAGCGATTATGATATATACACAATAGAAAGAAGAGAAGTGAAGAAATTAATCAAAGAAGAAAAACATAAAGTATGGGTAAAATTTGGAGAAATGATTAGTAACAACCACTAATCAGCAACCAGAGATTTCTATAGAACAATTAAAGCCATAAGACAAAAGAAAGACAATTATGACCCAACTGAAATCATCAATGATAAACGAGGCCAAGCAATAACAAACAAAACGCAAATCTTAACGAGATGGAAAGAATATTTCGAAGAGCTTTTGAATGTAGAAACAGCGAGTCCAAAAACTCACAAAAAGCAACTAATAGTTGGCGATAAAGAACCAAATATACTAATGGAAGAAATAGAACAAACATTACGACTAGCACCAAGAAACAAAGTCCCCGGAATTGATAACATCCCAGTAGAAATGCTAGCAGCAGTGGGAAAGGCAGGATGTAAATGGCTACACAGAATATTCAGCGCTGCATGGATACAACAGCAAGTCCCCGACGATTGGAAACAGTCCATTATATTACAAATATGGAAAAAGAAGGGCAGCAGAAGAGACTGCAACCAATATAGAGGAATATCGCTATTAAGCCACTCAGGGAAGTTATATGCCAAGATAGTTGAAAAAAGATTGAGACCAATTATAGACCCGCAACTAAGCGATGCTCAGATGGGCTTCAGGAGGAACAGAGGTTGCACAGATGCCCTATTTATCATAAAACAACTAGCGGAGAAAACAATAGAGCATAATAAAACACTGTATACAGCTTTTATTGACCAAGAAAAGGCGTTCGATAGGGTGGACAGGGAACAACTGTGGTCCGTATTGCCCTTGTACGGAGTGAGTCACCACCTAGTAGAGATATGCAAGAGCCTCTATGAAAGTAGTCGCACTACAGTAAGATCTTCAGCAGGCTACTCTAAACATTTCACCATTAACTCCGGAGTAAGACAAGGCTGCGTGCTTTCCCCTTTACTTTTCATCACATATATGGACAATATATGCAAATTAGCATGCCCAATCAGAGGAAACATACCAACAAGGATGATAACAAGCGATAACACAAAAGAGAACGAAATATACGTACCAGAAAACAGCAGAAGAGAGGAAGAAATAAATGAAATACTATTTGCAGACGACCAAATTCTGATGCATGAAACAACTGAGGACCTGCAAGAACATATCAACAGGCTAAACAACACTTGTAAACAATACAACATGAAGATCAACATAAACAAAACCGAAGTAATGGCAATAGCGAGAAAGAAAGAAAAACTAAACATCATAATAGATAATACAACTCTGAAGCAAGTAGACAATTTTAAATATCTGGGTAGCACGTTAACACAAGACAATAACCAAGAGACAGAGATAGATATAAGGTGTAACAAAGCATGCCAAGTTATAGGCCAAGTATCAACACTATTGAAAAACAAAGCAATAACTACGGAAGCAAAAAGGGCAATCTACAAATCCATTTTTCGACCAACGCTGTGCTATCAGTGCCAGAATTGGACGCTGGACTCTAGAACAATAAGAAAGATAACGACCACAGAAATGAAATGTGTCAGAAGAATGACAGGAAACAGCTTAACGGACAGAGTAAGAAACACTGACCTGAGGAAGAAACTCGAAATTGAACCAGCCATCGAATACATAAAGAAACAACAGATACATTGGTTCGGCCACATAACAAGACAAAAAGAACTAACAATGACTCAAAGAGCCATAAACAAACGCTACGAAAACGCCAGATTAAGAGGAAGACCGAGAAAGAGATGGAAAAAGGGAATACTAGAGTCACTAGGATGGATAACACCAGAAGAGACCAACAGAAGAGCAAAGAATCGCAGATTGTATCTCCCCTCGACGCCAACGGCAATGGAGGAAGGATAGAAGAAAAAAGAGGAAGAAGATACAGACAGTTAGGCAGACAGACAGACAGTTAGTTAGACGGACAGACAGTTAGATAGACACACAGACAGACAGTTAGGTAGATAGACATTTAGGTAGACATACAGACAGTTAGATAGACACACAGACAGACAGGTAGGTAGAAAAACAGACAGTTAGTTAGACGGACAGACAGTTAGATAGTCACACAGACAGACAGTTAGGTAGAAAGACATACAGTTAGGTAGACACATAGACAAACAGGGAGATGATTTCACCGTATCTCTCTTGAGTACCAGAAGTATCCCCTAATTTCTAAAGACACAGCCAGGCGCCCACTTCTAAACATATTTCCGCTGACGGCCGCGCTATAACAACACGCGCTCAACACGCGATACAAGTAACTAGTTTGTTTATTTTGCTGAAACATCTGACGACAGCAAAGCGAGGGTTTGTTTGATTCGTGTCCACAGACCCCGATTATCGTCCATTTTTTGTTATCAGTTACGTGGAAACCATAACTGTCATCAATTCTGTCATTAATTGAAAAATCTTGTTTGTGTGCGGCGGAATTATTAGTAACTGAAAGAAAGAATTGACTTCGTGGTACTTAGCGTTGTTTCATAGATAACCACAACTTCTTGAGACATGGCGTGGTCAATGTTTTGTCAGTGATACTTTAGTTTAGTTCCTCATTTGTATCTTTCCAAGAAGGTAAAATGACTCTGATCAAATACAATACTTGGTATAGGGTGGAACGAATTCAAAACAAAAGAATAAATTAGAGAAATCGCCAATCAACCACTAATATCTTCAGTAATCAAGAGAAGATGATGGTCATATGTTGAACGTGTGATGAGGAGAGATAATAACCGAATAACAAAGCAAGCCCTCATGTGGGAAACAAAAGGTAAGATGAAAAGAGACCGACCCAGAGATACACTGAGAACATTGATCAGAAAGGCAAGAGCAGCAGAAATCAGCTCCCTCAATGAGATAGAGTTGCTTGCACAGAACAGAGACAAATGGCGAGATTTGATAAAATATCTTTACAAGGATTGAAAACTACGGTTATAATAAAAATTTAGATAAGAGAAAGAGTATCTGGCTCTATGCCCTATGGGCCGGCTACGGCTAGAAAGGTCAATAGATAGATAAAAAAAAATGTCTCTTCTATTGCGCATTAGATGAGGCTTATCTTTAAATAAAATGGTAAGAAACTGTTGTGCTTACAAAGTGAACATTTTATAACCCGGAAACTCCGATTTTCCAATATTTTAGTTACGAGTATTTTCCAATATTTTATTACGAGTAGTTACTACTAATATATCGTTCATAATCATTTACTTTAGTCAAATTATTTTGCATTTTGTAAGTGCTGTCACAAATTGGAACCACTTCGTCAAAATATAAATGTTAAGTATGAGGGGAATGTACTGAACTCATGATATCTTCATTCATAAGTGCTTGCTAAATTTGCAAGATTAGAACCAAAAGAGGTGCGCGTGGCCGTGCGGCTAAAACCACTGTTCCGCTGGCTGAAAAGCTGACGTACGGTGTTCGAAGCCCGCGCTAGACAGAAAGGATTTTTTCTATCGGGGGTGAAATAAAAATCCTGAGTCTCACACGTCGTGGCGACTGCTTGACCAAGCGGCCTTTATCCCTCAGGTTCTATCGTTGCCCCCGTCATACACCAGCAATGGTACTATGTGACGTAAAGATAGTTTTTTTTTTTTAGAACCAAAATACCACTTTGAGGTGAAAATAAGCAGCCGTGTATGAAGTCAGGGACAGAGTGATTGCACATCAGATTGGATCGTTTTCTGCAAAAGACTGTGTTGTAAGAATGGGTACTGAAGCAGTTATGTTGGTATCTGGTGAGTTTGATACATTTGTGTGGAGCAGTTATCGCTATAAGCTCACGGTCAATGATTGTAAACGCGCAAAATTGATGTTCTCGTTATGAATTAAGAGCATACACAGAAGCCTGATGAATGATGAATGCATTCCATATGCGATGACAGAGCTGTATTCTTGGATGGACATAGTGACAAACATAGTGGAGGTCCTCACTCACACATGCTTCCCGAACATCTACACGCTGCTCAAACAACGTAGGTTACGCTGGCTTGGTCACTTACACCGTATGAAAGATGGCCGCATACCAAACGATATACTTTTATGAACAACTAGCAGATGGCAAACGAACTTGGAGGCGGCAAAAACTTCGATTTATAGACGTGTGTAAACGTGACATGAAGACCAAGTATAAAACCTGCAGTCTGGGAAGAGATAGCTGCACACCGAAATCTTTGGAAACAAACCACAACTACTTTGGAGGCTACCACAATCTACTATGACTGATGGAGGCTACTATAGCCATCTATGAAAGACGGAGACTAATACAGACTAATACATAATAATCTATGACTGACGCACGCTACTACAGCTATCTATGACTGACTGAGGCTACTACAGCTATCTATGACTGACTGAGGCTACTACAGCTATCTATGACTGACTGAGGCTACTACAGCTATCTATGACTGACGGAGGCTACTACAGCTATCTATGACTGACTGAGGCTACTACAGTCAACTATGACTGACGGAGACTACTACAGCTATCTATGACTGACGGAGGCTACTACAGCTATCTATGACTGACGGAGGTTACTACAGTCAACTATGACTGACGGATGCTACTACAGTCAACTATGACTGACGGAGGCTACTACAGAAGCATAGAATCATGGAAAAGAACGCGGGAGTCATGTGAATATATATTACAAAACAACAAGATGATCTGTGGAAGTGTGTCCCACCTACTACGGAACCCGGCACTTCCTCGATAATTCTACCACCAACAGAGATATTATAACGACAAGTAAACAGGGGGTCGTTCATTATGTGCGAAATAAAAAGAAATGTGTGTTTGTTACGCCTAATTTCTGTGACACCCCCGCCTGGCGCGCCTCTCTACGGATCTCATTCATTTAGCTGAGGGTGCCTACATTATACGGTTGTTGTTCGTGAGTGTATGTGCACAGTATGTGTGACGTCACACAGGATAGCTGGAAGACGAGTTGGTCTACTGTGGACGAGAAGGTGTCTAGTGGTAAAACCATTGCCGAGTCGGTAGCCAGTGAGATTGACACCCTGTGCTTTTAGCATTTCTCCTTTTTTTCCGTTTGCATTTATAAATTGCAATGTGCTAATTGGACGGAGAATATAAAGACGTGAATAATGATATCTTGAAACTTCATACCTTTGTCAATCAACAGTTTGTCGAGCTGAAGTATGAAAATCGCATAATTCATTCCTGCATTTACATTATTTATGGAAGACAAGGATATTTCATTGAAATAAACGTGTTTTATCATTCAGTCTCCAGGGATAATTAGATTTATATAATTAGGGAAATCAAGGTCTCAGCATCATCATGTGCCATACCGGTTGGCGTAGACGATCATGTCCATCCATAATTCTCCTTACATCATCATCATCATCAAGTAGCAAGCCTGCTGGCGTAGGTGATCATGTCTCTCCACAACTTTCGATCTCAACAGTTATTTATCATTTCTGTTGTTGACCTGCTGTCAAGACATTCTCTTAAGCTGCCTGGTATCTTTTCTCTTTGCTTCCCTCGATCTCTTCATCCCTCAATTTTTCCGGTTGTTACAATATATTCCAGTTGTTCTCTTCTCATTACATGGCCAAAAAATGATGATTGTTTCTTTCTAATATTGGAAATTAACTCTCTTTTTGCTTTGACCTCTTTCAGAACGTTTTCATTACTCTTCTTAGCTGTTCATCGTATTCTCAACATTCTTCTCTAAAACCACATTTCTACAGACTCCAGTGATTTTCTTGCCTGTTGTCCTATTGTCCATGATTCACATCCATATGTTAAAACTGGTTTACATAACATTTAAAAACTTTTTTTCTTGTTTCTGTTTTTCTCTTTACATAGTTCATCTTTTAAATTATGTTGTTGATTGTTTTCGGAGAGACGACACCAAAATATACAGTAACTTCTCTTTTTGTCGTCCGCGACATCTCTTTCCTTGTAATTTGCCAGTTGTAATAACCAATTATCCCTCGATGCTGAAAGGCAAATGAGGAGGGGAAGAAGAGGAAGAACAAGAGGAAGAAGAACAAGACAAAAGAAGAAGAAGAACAAGAACAATAACAAGGAGAAGAAAAAGAAGAAACAGAACAAGAAGAAGAAGAAGAAGGAGAACAAGAACCAGAAGAAGAGGAAGAAGAAGAAGGAGAACAAGAACCAGAAGAAGAGGAAGAAGAAGGAGGAGAACAAGAACCAGAAGAAGAAGAAGATGAAGAACAAAAAGAAGCAGAACAAGAAGAAGAACAAGAGGAACAGGAAGAAGAAGAAGAAGAAGAAGAAGAAGAAGAAGAACAAAAAGAAGAATTAGAACAAGAACAAGAAGAACAAGAACAAGAAGAAGAAGAACAAGAAGAAGAACAAGGAGAACAGGAAGAAGAAGAACAAGAGGAACAATAAGAAGAAGAACAAGAAGAAGAACAAGGAGAACAGGAAGAAGAAGAACAAGAGGAACAATAAGAAGAAGAACAAGAAGAAGAACAAGGAGAACAGAAGAAGAAGAACAAGAAGAGGAAGAAAAAGAAAAAGAAGAACAAGAAGAACAAGAAGAACAAGAACAAGAAGAACAAGAAGAACAAGAACAAGAAGAACAAGAACAAGAAGAAGGAGAAGAAGAAGAACAATAATAAGAACAAGAATATGAACAAGAAGAAGAACAAGAAGAAGAACAAGAAGAAGAACAAGAAGAGGAAGAACAAGAAGGAGAACAAGAAGAAGAACAAGAAGAGGAAGAACAAGAAGGAGAACAAGAATATGAACAAGAAGAAGAAGAACAAGAAGAAGAACAAGAAGAAGAAGAAGAAGAAGAAGAAGAAGAAGAAGAACAAGAAGAAGAACAAGAAGAAGAACAAGAAGAAGAACAAGAAGAAGAACAAGAAGAAGAACAAGAAGAAGAAGAACAAGAAGAAGAACAAGAAGAAGAACAAGAAGAAGAAGAACAAGAAGGAGAACAAGAAGAAGAACAAGAAGAAGAACAAGAAGAAGAAGAACAAGAAGAAGAACAAGAAGAAGAACAAGAAGAAGAAGAACAAGAAGGAGAACAAGAAGGAGAACAAGAAGGAGAACAAGAAGAAGAACAAGAAGAAGAACAAGAAGAAGAAGAACAAGAAGAAGAACAAGAAGAAGAACAAGAAGAAGAAGAACAAGAAGGAGAACAAGAAGGAGAACAAGAAGGAGAACAAAAAGAAGAACAAGAAGGAGAACAAGAAGGAGAACAAGAAGAAGAACAAGAAGGAAACAAGAAGAAGAACAAGAAGGAGAACAAGAAGGAGAACAAGAAGAAGAAGAACAAGAAGAAGAACAAGAAGAAGAACAAGAAGGAGAACAAGAAGAAGAAGAACAAGAAGAAGAACAAGAAGAAGAACAAGAAGAAGAAGAACAAGAAGGAGAACAAGAAGAAGAAGAACAAGAAGAAGAACAAGAAGGAGAACAAGAAGAAGAAGAACAAGAAGAAGAACAAGAAGAAGAACAAGAAGGAGAACAAGAAGAAGAAGAACAAGAAGAAGAACAAGAAGAAGAACAAGAAGAAGAACAAGAAGAAGAAGAACAAGAAGGAGAACAAGAAGAAGAAGAACAAGAAGAAGAACAAGAAGAAGAACAAGAAGAAGAAGAACAAGAAGAAGAAGAACAAGAAGAAGAACAAGAAGAAGAAGAACAAGAAGAAGAACAAGAAGAAGAAGAACAAGAAGGAGAACAAGAAGAAGAAGAACAAGAAGAAGAACAAGAAGAAGAAGAACAAGAAGAAGAACAAGAAGAAGAAGAACAAGAAGGAGAACAAGAAGAAGAAGAACAAGAAGAAGAACAAGAAGAAGAACAAGAAGGAGAACAAGAAGAAGAAGAACAAGAAGAAGAACAAGAAGAAGAACAAGAAGAAGAAGAACAAGAAGGAGAACAAGAAGAAGAAGAACAAGAAGAAGAACAAGAAGAAGAAGAACAAGAAGAAGAACAAGAAGAAGAACAAGAAGAAGAAGAACAAGAAGAAGAACAAGAAGGAGAACAAGAAGAAGAAGAACAAGAAGAAGAACAAGAAGAAGAACAAGAAGAAGAACAAGAAGAAGAACAAGAAGAAGAAGAACAAGAAGGAGAACAAGAAGAAGAAGAACAAGAAGAAGAACAAGAAGAAGAACAAGAAGAAGAACAAGAAGAAGAAGAACAAGAAGAAGAACAAGAAGAAGAACAAGAAGAAGAAGAACAAGAAGGAGAACAAGAAGAAGAACAAGAAGAAGAACAAGAAGAAGAACAAGAAGAAGAACAAGAAGAAGAACAAGAAGAAGAAGAACAAGAAGAAGAACAAGAAGAAGAACAAGAAGAAGAAGAACAAGAAGGAGAACAAGAAGAAGAACAAGAAGAAGAACAAGAAGAAGAACAAGAAGAAGAAGAACAAGAAGAAGAACAAGAAGAAGAAGAACAAGAAGAAGAACAAGAAGAAGAAGAACAAGAAGAAGAACAAGAGGAAGAACAAGAAGAAGAACAAGAAGAAGAACAAGAGGAAGAACAAGAAGAAGAACAAGAAGAAGAACAAGAAGAAGAACAAGAAGAAGAACAAGAACAAGAAGAAGAGGAAGAACAAGAAGAAGAACAAGAAGAAGAACAAGAACAAGAAGAAGAACAAGAAGAAGACGAACAAGAACAAGAAGAAGAAGAACAACAACTTATCGGACCGACAATGCTCCGGGTTTACACAGCCTCTAAAAATAAATGCCTGAGATTTTTCTGGGAAGTAAAGGCGGCCGGGCGTTATACCGACCACAAAGCCATAAATGTGCCGTGGTCATAGAAAGATATGGTCACTAACACCATATTCCCCATATACTTAACAAAGCCTGGAGGGAACCTTTACTTTTAACCAATTATTCCAACTTTCATCTTCTCATGATGTGTCCGTAAAATGTCGGTTGTTCCTTTCTGATGTTTTCTAGAAGCTCCCATTCTGTCTAGATGTCGATTGTTCTGATGTTTTCTAGAAGCTCCCATTCTGTCTAGATGTCGATTGTTCTGATGTTTTCTAGAAGCTCCCATTCTGTCTAGATGTCGATTGTTCTGATGTTTTCTAGAAGCTCCCATTCTGTCTAGTTGTCGATTGTTCTGTCTAGATGTCGATTGTTCTGTCTAGATGTCAATTGTTCTGTCTAGATGTCGATTGTTCTGTCTAGATGTCAATTGTTCTGTCTAGATGTCAATTGTTCTGTCTAGATGTCGATTGTTCTGTCTAGATGTCAATTGTTCTGTCTAGATGTCGATTGTTCTGTCTAGATGTCGATTGTTCTGATGTTTTCTAGAAGCTCCCATTCTGTCTAGATGTCGATTGTTCTGTCTAGATGTCGATTGTTCTGTCTAGATGTCGATTGTTCTGTCTAGATGTCGATTGTTCTGTCTAGATGTCGATTGTTCTGTCTAGATGTCAATTGTTCTGTCTAGATGTCGATTGTTCTGTCTAGATGTCGATTGTTCTGTCTAGATGTCGATTGTTCTGATGTTTTCTAGAAGCTCCCATTCTGTCTAGATGTCGATTTTTCTGTCTAGATGTCAATTGTTCTGTCTAGATGTCGATTGTTCTGTCTAGATGTCGATTGTTCTGTCTAGATGTCGATTGTTCTGTCTAGATGTCGATTATTCTGATGTTTTCTAGAAGCTCCCATTCTGTCTAGATCCAAAAAAACGTGTTTTGCTTTAACTGAACTGAAAACTAAACTGCAAAGTAACAATTTTGGTAACTGATCAACTATATTCATTGTTGATAGGGATAACAATGTTGTTCTTCATTATCATCATCATCATCATCATCATCATCATCACCTGCCATACCGATTGGCGTAGGCGATTAACCCCTTCCTCAATCTTCTACCTATAGTGCATCGTATCAATTCTGTTGTTGACCGTTTTCCATGCCATGACACCAAACTATCGAGTATTTCTCTCTTTGTCGTCCGCGATATCTCTTTCCTTTTATTTTGCCTGTTGTAACCAAGTATTCAATCTTTCCTCTTCTCATGATGAGCACGAAAAATGTTGATTGTTTCTTTCTGGTGTTTTTTTTTTTTTTAGAAGCTCCCTTTTTGTGTTGGCCTCTTTGAGAACTTTCTCAATGGTCGTTTTAGCAGTCCAGGGAACTTTCAACATTTTTCTGAAAAATCCCATCTCTGTGGCCTCTAATCGTCTTTTCATTTGTTTGTCTACTGTCCATGATTCGCTTCCATTGGTCACAATTGGTTTTATATAGCACCGATGAACTCTCTCACTATTTATGTACTTCATAGGTGCTCATGAACCTTCAACAGATAACAGATTGTGTGAGCACTAAGGTAACTCGCTATTTGTGAAGTGACGAATCCAAACTGCGAGTTGTCGTTCTTTCTTATTCGAGATTCTACTCGTAAATTTTGCAACCTCAAGACTGCGCCCCCAGTGAGAACCGTGCTGATTTCTGTCACTGCATACCTTGACAGGCGCCTTCTTGTAAGTTGACCTCTTCTGTTCCCCAACACTTCTAACTTCATCTCTTCTGTTCCCTAACACTACTAACTTCATCTCTTCTGTTCCCTAACACTACTAACTTCATCTCTTCTGTTCCCTAACACTACTAACTTCATCTCTTCTGTTCCCTAACACTACTAACTTCGTCTCTTCTGCTACACCACACTAATAATTTAGTCTATTTTGCTGTATCAGGCTCATTATTTGGTCTCTTCTGCTTCCCCATACTCATTATTTGGTCTCTTCTGCTTCCCCACACTCATTATTTGGTCTCTTCTGCTTCCGCACACTCATTATTTGGTCTCTTCTGCTTCCCCACACTCATTATTTTTTCTCTTCTGCTTCCCCACACTCATTATTTGGTCTCTTCTGCTTCCCCACACTCATTTTTTGGTCTCTTCTGCTTCCCCACACTCATTATTTGGTCTCTTCTGCTTCCGCACACTCATTATTTGGTCTCTTCTGCTTCCCCACACTCATTATTTTTTCTTTTCTGCTTCCCCACACTCATTATTTGGTCTCTTCTGCTTCCCCACACTCATTTTTTGGTCTCTTCTGCTTCCCCACACTCATTATTTGGTCTCTTCTGCTTCCCCACACTACTAATTTGATTATACTTTGTTTCCCTTCCGCCGCTTACCGTAAACATTTGTCGCGTCTAGTCGTCACTTCTGATTTACCATAATGCGAATTGTGACTAGTCGTCACTTCTGATTTACCATAATGCAAATTGTGACTAGTCGTCACTTCTGATTTACCATAATGCGAATTGTGACTAGTTGTCACTTCTGATTTACCATAATGCGAATTGTGACTAGTCGCCACTTCTGATTTACCATAATGCGAATTGTGACTAGTTGTCACTTCTGACGTACCATAATATGGCTACTGACTGTCACTTCTGATTTACCATAATGTGACTGCTGACTAATTGTCACATCTGACCTACCAAAATGTGATTGCTGACTAATTGTCACTTCTAGCTCACCAAAATGTGACTTCTCAGACACCAGTCTCTATAGTAAATCAGTCCTGTTTCACTTTATTGTCAGTCTACTTTTGAGGTCTTATCCGCGTTTCTATTTAGCGATAATCAAAATATCTTAGCCCCTGAAATATAAACCCGGAAATGACGTAATACCTTTTTGGCACAATAACCATTAATTTATTTTCAGAGGGCAGACAGAGAACCTCCTATCAATAGTGGTTTTATCAAAACTATTCTGACATAAAATCGAAACTACCAACAGTCACGGAACAGATGGTTGTAGGTGGTGGTGATTTTGCTACTGCTGAGATGGTGAGGTCGGTATTGGTAGTGGTGGTAGACAGGAAGTTGTGAGAGCACCGAGACGTGAAACAAAACTGTATTTTCCAGTTCATTAGCAGCTGACAAATTGATGATGTCAGAGAACAGCTTTCAAGATGTCCGGTTTCCGTTATGAGCTAAAAAAAAAATGCTTGTGTTCTAAAAACGTAAAGTTTTGACCTTTTTTGTTTTCTTATATCGGCACGGTCTTTATCAGCAAAAGTTTTCTTTTCAATTAAATTTGCTGTTTTTAGCAGTTCATAATTGGGATCACAATAGTCGTGAGTTTAATACAGGCTCTATCTGTCTTGACTGACTCACAAAGCATGGCTTCATCATATTGGCAAAAACGGACTTTGCAAGGGGCTTGGTTGATGCACGTACTCAACATGTATCATGTGAGGAGTCTAACTTGGGCATATTTGCCCTGGACACACGGGGGCTTGTGGCAATGGGGTGACCAACAGACTGGAAATAACTGCTGTTGTATAGGGTATCTTGGAAATAGACAAGGATGTAATGGCGAAGGCTTTAATAGAAAACCTCTAACAGGAAGACAATAACGAAGATGAGTATAGCCCACATGCCAAAGGAGTAGAGGAAAAGTGGCGCAACAATGAACCAAAGCAACAAAAGCATCCTCAGCAGAAAATAACTCAACCCGTTGATTCAAAGCAGGACAAGAGCAATCATTACACGACAACTTCAATAGTTGCTGGCACGGGTGTCAGAGCGGATATGGGAATGTCCAAACTGCTTTCAAGTCAGTCCTAACTAAAGACTATTTGTCCACTTGAAACATAGAGCCACTTCACACACATGGGTTCCATTGTCACTGAAGAATGTTCAATATGAGAAATATTAGCTAGAATGGTACATGCAATAGACTAAACAATCTATGGACAAGCAAAATCGTCTCTCTGAGAACGAAGATCACATTAGAACGAACAAAAGCGACATCTCTATTGTTAAACATGCGCGAATCACTGTTGACCTTGACAGAATAATGCGTGCCTCTAGAAGTGAGGTAAACTAAAAAGGTAAGTAAAGAGCCCCGTCACGGCAAGTGGCGTATAGGGAATATAGTGTTAGTGACCATACATTTTACAGACCTTCGGCATATGATTTTTGGGGTAATGTGGTCGGTATTACTCCCGTGCCGCTTTACTTTCTCAGAAAAATCCGGTACCCATTTAAGGTTGTGTGAACTCGGAAGCCGTCGGTTGGGATCGAACCCTACCTTTTGTCCTTTGTAACCAGTTCTCTAACCACTGAGCTATCGCGGCTCCCTCTAGAAGTAAGGTAGTACAGACAAATCTAGTGTTTATCGTAAATAGGCAACACCGCCAATGAGGAAGCGTGCAACAAAATGTGAGGAAGCGTGCAACAAAATGTGAGGAAACACACAACAAAATGTGTGGAAACATGCAACAAAATGTGAGGAAGAGTGCAACAAAATGTGAGGAAACGCACAACAAAATCCAACGATCTACGTGACCAATAGAGGACTTACAGTCGATGGTAATAGAACGAACATTAAAATGGTACAGGCATGTCACAAGATCTAAAGTCCTTGATTCGATTATTACAACGGGCAAAGTTCCGAGCAAAAGAAGACAAGGCAGAGAGTGGAAGACAAGTTGTGGAAAGACAACATCAGAAAATGGACACCATTAACCTTCGGCACAACTCAGAAATCAACTCTTCATCGTGAGGGTTGGCGAGAAGTGACGATGCCATCCATAGCATCTCAAGCACAGGAACAATCAAGGAATATATGTCGATGAAAAGCCCTGTGGGAACTAAGAATAATTGCGTCATACTGGCTGTGTGTCCTTACATTATATCGTGTTTATCTATATGTACATATGTTTATGTTATCGCACTTTCAGCTTTCATTCCTTTTCATAATCACTCGTTTGTGACGATATGGGTTTTTGAGGCCGTTACAGAACAGTTTTTTTTTATTTTTATTTATTTTAATAACATATTTGTATGTGTGTTGTATGTTTGTTCCTGTTGAAGGCCTTTGCGCAGAAACGTCGTTCTGATTTGTGTTGTCCACTTAATACGTGAAGATTTAGCTATACATTTTTTTTTAAATTTGTGTTTCTATATATATTTTATCATTAAATGAGAACGGAAAGAGGAAGACGGTTATGGCTCACTCTTGCATTTGTTACCTGATGATGGCTGTTGGTGGAGACGTTAATGTTGAATCCTATCATTATTTTCTATAAATTTATATCATATCGGTTTTTTTTTTCTGAGATGCTAATTATGGTTAGTGGATTCAGCCATGTTATGATTGTTAGCGGATTCAGCCATGTTAAGATTGTTAACGTATTCAGCCATGTTAAGATTGTTAGCGGATTCAGCCATGTTAAGATTGTTAGCGGATTCAGCGATATTAAGATTGTTAGCGTGTTCAGCCATGTTAAGATTGTTAGCGGATTCAGCCATGTACAGCCATGTCAAGATTGTTAGCAGATTCAGCCATGTCAAGATTTTTAGCGGATTCAGCCATGTACAGCCATGTCAAGATTGTTAGCGGATTCAGCCATGTACAGCCATGTCAAGATTGTTAGCGGATTCATCCATGTCAAGATTGTTAGCGGATTCAGCCATGTCAAGATTGTTAGCGGATTCAGCCATGTCAAGATTGTTAGCGGATTCAGCCATGTCAAGATTGTTAGCGGATTCAGCCATGTCAAGATTGTTAGCGGATTCAGCGATGTTAAGATTGTTAGCGTATTCAGCCATGTTAAGACTGTTAGCGTATTCAGCCATGTTAAGATTGTTAGCGGATTCAGCCATTTTAAGATTGTTAGCGGATTCAGCCATGTTAAGATTGTTAGCGGATTCAGCCATGTCAAGATTGTTAGTGGATTCAGCCATGTCAAGATTGTTAGCGGATTCAGCCATGTTAAGATTGTTAGCGAATTCAGCCATGTCAAGATTGTTAGCGCATTTAGCCATGTCAAGATTGTTAGCGCATTCAGCCATGTCAAGATTGTTAGCGCATTCAGCCATGTCAAAATTGTTAGCGCATTCAGCCATGTTAAGATTGTTAGCGGATTCAGCCATGTCAAGATTGTTAGCTGATTCAGCTATGTTAAGATTGTTAGCGCATTCAGCCATGTCAAGATTGTTAACGCATTCAGCCATGTTAAGATTGTTAGCGCATTCAGCCATGTTAAAATTGTTAGCGGATTCAGACATGTTAAGATTGTTAGCGGATTCAGCCATGTTAAGATTGTTAGCGGATTCAGCCATGTTAAGGTTGTTAGCGCATTCAGCCATGTCAAGATTGTTAGCGGATTCAGCCATATCAAGATTGTTAGCGCATTCAGCCATGTCAAGATTGTTAGCGCATTCAGCCATGTCAAGATTGTTAGCGCATTCAGCCATGTCAAGATTGTTATCGGATTCAGCCATGTCAAGATTGTTAGCGGATTCAGCCATGTTAAGATTGTTTACAGACAATAGGGCAGGTACGATTTATAGACAATAGAGCAGGTAGGATTTATAGACAATAGGGCAGGTACGATTTATAGACAATAGAGCAGGTAGGATTTATAGACAATAGGGCAGGTACGATTTATAGACAATAGGGCAGGTAGGATTTATAGACAATAGGGCTGGTAGGATTTATAGACAATACTGCAGGTAGGATTTATAGATAATAGGGCAGGTAGGATTTATAGACAACAGGCCAGGTAGGATTTATAGACAATGGGGCAGGTTAGATTTATAGACAATAAGGCAGGTCGGATTTATAGACAATAGGGCAGGTAGGAGTTATAGACAATATGTCATGTAGGATTTATAGACAACAGGGATGGTGGGATTTATAGACAATAGGCCAGGCAGGATTTATACACAATACGTCAGGTAGGATTTATAGACAATATGGCAGGTAGGATTTATAGACAATAGGCCAGAGAGGATTTATAGACAATAAGGCAGGTATAATTTATAGACAATAGGGCAGGTAGGATTTATAGACAATTGGCCAGGTAGGATTTATAGACATCAGGGCAGGTGGGATTTATAGACAATAGGCCAGTTGGGATTTATACACAATAGGACAGGTAGCATTTATAAACAATAGGGCTGAACAAAGAGGTGTTGAAAAGAAAGGAAGTGTCCAAAAACAGGAAATGTGGATGTAGCAAAGTAAGAGCTCAGCACTTGTGACACCCACTCTAGGTCTTCCCCTCGGGGCGACAGCTCAATATTTCCTGGAATAATATCCGATAGATTGAAAACAAATGGTAATATATAGAACAACTTTGAACGCCCACTGCGTCGCTGTCACATCTAATTGTCAATCAATTCACCACTGGCAAAACCACAGAGAAAGTATGTGTACTGTTTCCTAGTGAAACTAATCTTTCCGTCAGAGGTTATCAACATTTATTTTGTTTCGACCTTATGTGATATTGTAATACATAGATTTTGGGTTAGTGAAGGAAAGGATGTCAGACAGTTATCACCACTATTGTCCAACAAGGAATTAACTCTGGAGGCAAAACGAGCACTATACAATACAATCTTCATCCCAACGTTGTGTTACCAATGCCAGACCTGGACTCTAGATGCAAGAACAATAAGAAAATAACCTCTATAGAGATGAAATGTGTTAGACGAATGACAGGAAACAGTCTGAGAGATAAGGTCAGAAATCAAGAACTGAGAAAAAAGCTAGGAATAGCCCCCGCCATTGAATAAGTAAGGAAACAACAGATAAAATGGTTTGGCCACGTGACAAGGCAGAAAGAACAAAACACAACACAACGAGCCTTCAACAAACATTGTGAGAACACCAGAACCAAGGTTCGACCACGTAAAAGATGGGTCGATGGAATATTAGAAGCACTAGGAAACATAACAGCAGCAGAGGCGAACAGAAGAGCAAAGGACCGCAAATTATATCTCCCCTCGACGCTGAAAGGCAGATGAGGAAGTAAAGAAGAAGACGAAGAATAAGAAAGAAAGGAAAAGATAAGACTCATGGACATTCTGAACGTCCTCAGTGACACCGGATGAAAAACTGACTCCGAAAACAGTGACTCCGAATACGCAGACATTAAGAGACTTCAAACGAGAGCGCCCTACGAAGGAATCCAAAGACGATTTCTCAACCACCACAACTCCGGTGACGTTAGTCGCTACACGCTGAGGTATAGGGGTCAAGGCATCAAGATGCATAGAAATGAGAAGTTGCTGTAAAGCTGAGGATAAGAATTCAAATTTAAAAAAGGAAACAGAGGTGTAGTAACAGATTTACGTAGTTAAGAAACAAAACAAAAGTAGAACGACGTTTCGACCAGGTAGGCCTTCAGCATGAACAATAAACACAACAGAAATATATCAGGATATACACAGAAATATATCAGGATATACACAGAAATATATCAGGATATACACAGAAATATATCAGGATATACACAGAAATATATCAGGATATACACAGAAATATATCAGGATATACACAGAAATATATCAGGATATACGCAGAAATATATCAGGATATACACAGAAATATATCAGGATATACACAGAAATATATCAGGATATACACAGAAATATATCAGGATATACACAGAAATATATCTACATAGCGATAATATGCTCATCATCATCACGTACCGGGCCTGCTGATGTAGGTGGCCATGTATCCCTACAATTTTCGGTCTCGGCAACTATTTACCATTTGTGTTGTTGACCTTCTGCAAAGCCATTCTCTTAAGCTGGTATCTTTTCTCTTTGCTTCCCTCTATCTCTTCGTCCCTCAATTTTCCCTGTTGTTACAATATATTCCAGCTGTTCTATATTCTATGGCCAAAAAAAAAAAAATGATGATTGTATCTATCTTAGATAATATGTTAGATTATCAAAAAAGGAAAATAAGTCACTTCCCTGTGGTCCGGAGCTTGGACAGGCACCGACTGGGCTGTAATTGATAAGGTTGGCGGATACAGGTGTGGAGCATAGTAACGGAGAAGGGTTCTAAAATTATGTGGATGTAGGTACACGATCCAGAATCTACTATTACTGGAAACGTTTCTATGAGTTGATACCCAATAAGTGTATCCACATGGACACAGTTTACTTAACCAGTTGAACATATGCATATGTGTATATATAAGTGCAGCTAAAAGTTGGGGGATATATATAACTAAACTAAACTAAACTAAACTAAACTAAACTAAACTAAACTAAACTAAAACTAAACGAAAACTAAACGAAAACTAAACGTCAACTAAACTAAACTAAACTAAAGTAAACTAAACTGAACTGAACTGAACTGAACTGAACTGAACTGAATGAACTGAACTGAACTGGACTGGATTGGACTGGACTGGACTGGACAGGACAGGACTGGACTGGACTGGACTGGACTGGACTGGGCTGAGCTGGGCTGGGCTGGGCTGGGCTAGACTAGACCAGACTTGACCAGATTTGACCAGACTTGACCAGACCAAACTAAACTAAACTAAACACTAAAAGTAAACTAAACTAAACAAAGAAAAGCTAAACAAAACATATCAAAACAAAACTACAAACAGATCGTTTGTTTGTTGTAGGTGGGACAACAAAGTAACAGCCTTAGATTTGAAATGTCCTGAGTGAGTCTGTTCCATGAGATTGCATTGCTGTTATTTCATCTCTCTTTCTCCTTTACCTATCTTCTCTCTCTCTCTTTCTCTCTCTCTCTCTCTCTTTCTCTCTCTCTCTCTCTCTCTCTCTCTCTCTCAGTTGTCAATATGTGTGTGGTGTTGTTTCAATTTAAAACTTGCTAGTACTTTGTCATTGAGTTGTTGGAACATAAGTAGTAGGGCCGTGATGTTGAGATTATGAAACCAACAAATGAGGATTTCCCCCACCCCATATTTATTAATTAACTTAGAGATTTTGAAAGCAAAGATGTGGCTGTGAGAATGGGTTTAATGATAAAATTGATAATGATGAGGTTGACAAGGAGCTATCGGGAACTGGTCGTGAAACCAACGGGCGACGGTGCTTAGGTCTGCCAAAATAAATCACTGTAAGATTGAAAGTTAACGGAATATGGAACAGTGAAGGCGGTTGTAATGGCCCAATGGGAGATGAGATCAGTTCATGGGACCTATAGGAGATGAGATGAGTTCATTGGACCAATGGGAGATGAGATGAATTCATGGGACCACTTGAAGATGAGATGAGTTTATGGGACCACTTGAAGATGAGATGAGTTCATGGGACCAATAGGAGATGAGGTGAGTTCATTGGACCAATGGGAGATGAGATGAATTCATGGGACCACTTGAAAGTGAGATGAGTTCATGGGACCAATCGGAGATGAAATGAGTTCGTTGGACCAATAGGAGATGAGATGAGTTCATTGGACCAATGGGAGATGAGATGAGTTCATGGGGCCAATATAGATGAGATGAGTTCATTGGACCAATAGGAGATAAGACGAGTTCATGGGACCACTTGAAGATGAGATAAGTTCATGGGACCAATGGGAGATGAGATGAGCTCATTGGACCAATGGGAGATGAGATGAGTTCATTGGACCAATGGGAGATGAGTTGAGTTCATTGGACCAATGGGAGATGAGATGTGTTCATTGGACCAATACTAGATATGATGAATTCATTGGACCAATAAGAGATGAGATGAGTTCACGGGACCACTTGAAGATGAGATGAGTTCATTTGACCAATGGGAGATGAGATGAGTTCATAGGGCCAATGGGAGGTGAGATGAGTTCATTGGACCAATGGGAGATGAGTTGAGTTCATTGAACCAATGGGAGATGAGATGAGTTCACGGGACCACTTGACGATGAAATGAGTTCATTGGAGCAATGGGAGATGAGATGAGTTCATGGGACCACTGGAAGGTGAGATGAGTTCATTGGACCAATGGG
This sequence comes from Megaustenia siamemsis, assembly GCA_032433765.1. Classification (NCBI taxonomy): domain Eukaryota; kingdom Metazoa; phylum Mollusca; class Gastropoda; order Stylommatophora; family Ariophantidae; genus Megaustenia; species Megaustenia siamemsis. Next base: position 73,191,582 of record JAVIAB010000108.1, read on the forward strand.
AGATGAGATGAGTTCATTGGACCAACAGGAAATGAGTTCATGGGACCAATGGGGGATGAGATGAGTTCATTGGATTCCTCATGAGAATGTTGGGAGTTCCTTGGACAGTTAAATAGACCAAGGAGGAAATTCTCAAAGAGGCCAACACAAAATTGGAGCTCTTGGAAAACATCAGAAAGAAACAATCAACATTTTGTGGGTACATTATGAGAAGAGGAAAGTTGGAATGCTAGGTTACAACTGGCAAATAGAGGTAGAGAAAGATTGAGGACGACAAAAAGAGAGGATAGCTTTGTGTCATGGTATGGAACACACTCAACAACATAACTGATACGATGCACTGTGGGTTGATAATTGTTGAAGGGTATGATCGCCTACGCCAACCGCTATGGCACATGATGATGAAGTTAAGTGGACCAATGAGAAGTGTTGGTCTATCTATATTAGCAAAGGGCGGTCAGATTGTAATTAATATTTAAAGAAAATTAGGGAACAGAGCGATGGTTAAAAAAAGAAAGCATGAAAACCACTGCGCTAAACGATTTTGCAACTCAAGGCAGGCAACTCCCCTACAACAAGCCGTTGATAAAAGTACAGTTTGGTTGAGCTCGTCCGCGCAGCGGATATCCGTATCGATCTGTAAACAATTACCCTTCCCCCTCTCAAATGCGCCCTCCGTCATCCCCCTTCCCCCCTCCCCCGGGATAAAAGCCCAACCTCCCCCATTTCGTCAGACCAGCGTACTGACGCGTGTATAACAGCCTGCGGTTTAGGAGGTATACGTTAGTTCAAGTGTGAAAAAATTACCAAGCCATCTATTAAGAGTGAAGTCTGAAGTTATTAGCTCAATCCGTCATCAAACGGCCCGTCAAAGGCGGAGACCGGCAGACAGAACTGGGAGTCGATCGTAAGACTGTTACTGATGACATTCTCATATTGCCAACGTTCTCCACAAGATGGCAGGCTCGTTTCTATAATTATCAATACCGTCTTCGTTTATGTGTGGCAGATTTTACTTTCTAGCGTTACATTTGGTTGGTTGAGTTCGCCCGATGACTAGAGTATTCTAGAGTATCGTGGTAGACTAGAATATTCCTCGTCATCATCCGCCCTTACAAGAACGTTGTGTTGTGGTTTGCAGTATTACTGTGATATTTGCGCCTTTCGGCCCAACATATCCGACTTCAGCACGACATTTTTTAGTACCGGGTTGTCTTTCCTCTTCGATCCCTGCACGCTTGGCCAGACTAGACGGGTTAGTCTGTTACTGGAGGCACCACGGAGAGGTGGTGCAGGGTCTGGATGGTTTCGGTTCACCGATCCTGGCGCAAGCCATCAGCTGTGGGTCGCCGACAACTTCCAGCTCTGGTGCTGGTAGGCGCGCAGTTGCCGCGTTACATTTTGTTACATTTCTCGCTTTACGCAAGAATTCATATCTGGGGAGGTGTCCTAAATCTATATTTGAATGTGGTTTCTTATACCAATAACGATAGGTACTTAGAATCTATATCTTCCCAGTGTCAAGGTCGCTACATAGTGATCACCCTCGTTATTCTCACGTCCATCGTGTTGTCACTTAATCTCATTCTGAGTTTCTACCAAGTCGTGCGCCCAGTGGCATTGTCCTCTAATTTTCTACCAAGTCGTGCGCCCAGTGGCATCGCCCTCTAATTTTCTACCATGTCGTGCGCCCAGTGGCATCGCCCTCTAATTTTCTACCAAGTCGTGCGCCCAGTGGCATTGTCCTCTAATTTTCTACCAAGTCGTGCGCCTAGAGACATCGTCCTCTGAGTTTCTACCATGTCGTGCGCCCAGTGGCATTGTCCTCTAATTTTCTACCAAGTCGTGCGCCCAGTGGCATCGTCCTCTAATTTTCTACCAAGTCGTGCGCCTAGAGACATCGTCCTCTGAGTTTCTACCATGTCGTGCGCCCAGTGGCATCGTCCTCAGGGTTTCTACCATGTCGTGCGCCCAGTGGCATTGTCCTCTAATTTTCTACCAAGTCGTGCGCCCAGTGGCATCGTCCTCTAATTTTCTACCAAGTCGTGCGCCCAGTGGCATTGTCCTCTAATTTTCTACCAAGTCGTGCGCCCAGTGGCATTGTCCTCTAATTTTCTACCATGTCGTGCGCCCAGTGGCATTGTCCTCTAATTTTCTACCACGTTGTGCGCCCAGCGGCATCGTCCTCAGGGTTTCTACCATGTCGTGCGCCCAGTGGCATCGTCCTCTGATTTTCTACCAAGTCGTGCGCCCAGAGACATCGCCCTCTGGGTTTCTACCAAGTTGTGCGCCCAGAGACATCGCCCTCTGGGTTTCTACTGATTTGTGTACACAATTCTCCATTCTACGCTGGGTTTCTACTGATTTGTGTACACAATTCTCCATTCTACGCTGGGTTTCTACTGATTTGTGTACACAATTCTCCATTCTACGCTGGGTTTCTTTCGATCATTGCTGCTAGCACAGCAATAAAAACATTGACGGCAGGAACCATTAACGGCTGTGTCTGAAAAGTGTTCCTTGTTGCAGTTTCCTGATATTCCAAGTCTGGCTTGCTGATGGAGATGCTCAGTTACGTGCTCCTTGCTCACCGTGAGCTGTACGTTTCATCCGTTTTGATCGTGTTTAGATATTCCGTTTTCGTAGGATGAATGATTGATATCGTATGACGGGGAACAGATGGCTGTATTCCCTTTCTGTGTGGTTTCGCCTTATGTCTTTTGGCGTGTGTTGAGACTGTTATGATGGGAACTGCAGCTACCTTTCTTTGTTTGGGAGATGAGATATTAATTCGGATGATTTCACTGGCACGGGCGGTTGAGCAATTATGGATTTTAATTCGTTTGCAGTAATACCGGGGCCTTCCATATTCATAACCATAACCATTGCGCCCACCTTCATCCTACGCTGGGTTTCTTTCGTTCCCTGCGCCCATCTCCATTTTAATTCAATGAGCCCTGCGACCTTATTATCCTTATGTACGTGGATGGCATAGTATCACATGACATCTGGACAAACCATCTTATTTGTTGTCTGAACGAAGTCCAAAATGTTGGCTCTTCAATTCTTTCTCTTACTTTCTCATTTCCTCTTGTCTGCTCACTCCAGCTGGTCTCCTTTATATATCTTGCTTCTCTCGAAACAAAATTTATTTTATGAGTTACCGTGACTGACACTCTTGAAGAACATATTATAAAACATACAATAAACCGTAACATACACTATAGGAGGGGCACTGTAATAGTTTAGTTAGATGGATGGCTGGCTGGTTGGTAGGCTGGCTGGTTGGCTGGTTGGCTAGCTAGCTATTTCAATTCACGAACATCTTCGAAATTGTTATCAACCCGCCATTGAACTATTAAACGCTATAGCTCTACCTTTACAATATTTGGAATTTAGGAGGCCAGTGATTGAGCTACGAAATCTTTTTTTTTCCTTCAGTCTGAGCGGTCCGGCGAGTTTACCCCTGGAATCGAACCACGCTCTTTTGTATTACAAAGTTTGTCTTCTTCCTCTTTCCTTCCTTATTTCAGCGTCGAGAGGAGATATCAGTTGTGGTCTTTTGCTCTTCTGTTTGTCTCTCCTGCTGTTATGTTTCCTAGTGTTTCTAATATTCCATCAATCCATCTTTTGCTCTTCTGTTTGCCTCTCCTACTGTTATGTTTCCTAGTGTTTTTTATATTCCGTCCATCCATCTTTTTCGTGGTCGGCCCTTGGGTCTGGTGTTCTCGCAACGTTTATTGAAGGCTCGTTGTGTTGTGTTTTGATCTTTCTGTCTTGTCACGTGGCTAAACATTTTATCTATGTTTTCTTTTTATATTCTATGGCGGGAGTTACTCCTAGCTTATTTCTCAGTTCTTCTTTTCTGATCTTATCTCTCGGGTTTTTTCCTGTCATTGATCTAACACGTTTTATCTTAGTAGAGGTTATTTTTTGTTTTGTTCTGGCATCTAGGGTCCAGGTCTGGCATTGGTAGCACAACGTTGGGATGAAGATTGTATTGTAGAGTGCCCGTTTTGCCTCTAGAGATATTTCATTGTTGGACAATAGTGGTGATAGCTGTCCGATGACTTGACAAGCTTTATGGCATCTTAATCTATTTCTGCTGTTTGTGAATTGCCGATTGTCACTAGACTTCATTTAAATCCATCAACTTGTTTAAGTTGTCTCCCTTCTATAGTTATGTTGATGTTCTGTTTCTCTTCTGTGATATTCATAACTGTTTGTTGATGTTGGTTTTCATGCTGTATTTTATGTCTGTGCTGTTGAGTCTATTTAAATGTTCTAGTAGATGTGAGTAAACATGACTTGACGACCCTGAACATAAACCCGGGAACCTGGCAAGAAATAGATGCATACTCCATTCTTTGGAGACACACTCTAAAGCTCCAACTCAAGCAAGAAGCAGACAGATTCATAAGAAAAGAGTATAGACAGCGAAAGAAAAGAACAATATTATTTTCCAAGGGGCGCTGTCAAATCCATAGACAACTATGACTGACGCAGGCTATCTACTACTACTTCTGTTACTAGTGATACTAGTGATAATAGTGCTACTACTACTAACACTACTAATTCTGTTACTATTACCACTACTGTTACACCTAATGCAACTGTTACTACTACTACAGCTACCACTACTCTTACCGCTACTACTACTACCACTGCTCCTGTTACCACTATCATTACTACCACTACTACATTACCACTACTGCCACTAAAACTACTGACACTACAACTACTAGCACTACCACTACTACCACTACAACTACTACAATTACCATTGCTCCTGTTAACACTACCACTACTAATACCACTACTGCCACTACAACTGCTAACACTACCACTACTGGCACTACCACTACTACTACCACTAATACCATTAATGCCACTACCACTAATACCACTAATACCACTACAACTACTAGCACTACTACTACTGGCACTACCACTACTACTACCTCTAATACCATTAATGCCACTAATGCCACTACAACTGCTAACACTACCACTACTGGCACAACCATTACTACTACCACTAATACCATTAATGCCACTACCACTAATACCACTAATGACACTACAACTGCTAACACTACCACTACTGGCACTACCACTACTACTATCACTAATACCATTAATGCCACTACCACTAATACCACTACAACTACTAGCACTACCACTACTGGCACTACCACTACTACTACCTCTAATACCATTAATGCCACTACCACTAATGCCACTACAACTGCTAACACTACCACTACTGGCACTACCACTACTACTACCACTAATACCACTAATGCCACTACCACTACTACTACCACTAATACCACTAATGCCACTACCACTACTAGCTCTACCACTACTACCACAACATATCTTTGATAAAGAGTTGACATGGATAGAGAATACTGAAGTGTGAACTTTGAACTGAGAGTGTTTTTACGTCGAAAACACTTTCAATCAATCGCAGCTACAACGACACGTTCCATTTTAGCAGGCAAGTCTTTATAATCGAGTTTTATTAGCTCGTCGGAGCCTCGTTCTATGTGGACCTTTCAAAGCAGCGGTAATCGAGCGCCTGTTTAAAGATGATAACATTAGAGGGTTAGAGTGTGTATCAACCCTCTACAAAAGCTCGGCCAATGCTGTTACACATTCTCGTTAATTTGTAACTTCGATTAATCCGAAGATCAATTATCTAGCGCTAAACGCATTCAGTCGAGTCAGTGATGGAGTCTGTCATCCGTAAACACTCCAGAAGTGTTGCTGTAATGAAAGTGTTGGCCGTTGACCGTGATTTTGTTTCATGCACACAATTTCATGTTACCATTTTCCTTGCCAGAGTTAATTCCCCATGAACGGTGGGTCGTTGATTGCCAGACAATTAGTTACACTTTTGTACACGGTTGATATTACCCACAACACTTCTGTCTGCAAATGGCATAGCAGCGAAAACATTGACTGAATAAATGATCCAGAATCAAATAGGGCAACAGCAAAAGTAGAGAAAGTATCAGGTAATGATTAATCATTAAGATGGTTATCTGACGTCTCCAAAACAACAGAAGACTACCCTCTTCCTGGGTGTTAAAGTTCTAATATCACCCGAACTTGACTCTTTGTTGTGTTTCATGATGGAGGGGTGAGAACATCATCATGATGGAGGGGTGAGAACAACATCATGATGGAGGGGTGAGAACATCATCATGATGGAGGGGTGAGAACATCGTCATGATGGAGGGGTGAGAACATCATCATGATGGAGGGGTGAGAACAACATCATGATGGAGGGGTGAGAACAACATCATGATGGAGGGGTGAGAACATCATCATGATGGAGGGGTGAGAACATCATCATGATGGAGGGGTGAGAACAACATCATGATGGAGGGGTGAGAACATCATCATGATGGAGGGGTGAGAACATCATCATGATGGAGGGGTGAGAACATCATCATGATGGAGGGGTGAGAACATCATCATGATGGAGGGGTGAGAACATCATCATGATGGAGGGGTAAGAGCATCATCATGATGGAGGGGTAAGAACATCATCATGATGGAGGGGTGAGAACATCATCATGATGGAGGGGTGAGAACATCATCATGATGGAGGGGTGAGAACATCATCATGATGGAGGGGTGAGAACATCATCATGATGGAGGGGTCAGAACAACATCATGATGGAGGGGTAAGAACATCATCATGATGGAAGGGTGAGAACAACATCATGATGGAGGGGTGAGAACAACATCATGATGGAGGGGTAAGAACATCATCATGATGGAGAGGTAAGAACATCATCATGATGGAGGGGTGAGAACAATATCATGATGGAGGGATGAGAACATCATCATGATGGAGGGGTAAGAACATCATCATGATGGAGGGGTAAGAATAACATCATCATGGAGGGGTGAGAACAACATCATGATGGAGGGGTGAGAACATCATCATGATGGAGGGGTAAGAACATCATCATGATGGAGGGGTGAGAACAACATCATGATGGAGGGGTGAGAACATCATCATGATGGAGGGGAAGAACATCATCATGATGGAGGGGTGAGAACAACATCATGATGGAGGGGTGAGAACATCATCAGGATGGAGGGGTGAGATCACTATCATGATGGAGGGGTGAGAACAACAACATGATGGAGGGGTAAGAGCAACATCATGGTGGAGGCGGGTAAGAACATTATCATGATGGAGGGGTAAGAACATTATCATGATTTATGATCAGAACAACATCATAATGGAAGGGTAAGAACAACATCATGACACGTGATGGTCGCATGGTCGGTACTCTTATATGCGCATGTGACCTGATTTTTCTCCTAAACTTGCGCTGTGGCTGACACACTCCGTCTTCAAGAGGCTCGATCACATGACTAACCATAGAACGCCATTGTATTCTAACTCTAGCCCTGATGATACACTCTATGACTGATTGCCCAGTCCACGTGTTAACATTGTCAGTCTGTTGGAGTCTGTGTCTGTCTTTTAAACTACACTTTCACTCCTAAGATGACTTTCAGTTAGGGTTAGGGTTAGGGTTGGGGTTAGGGTTGGGGTTAGGGTTGGGTTGGGGTTAGGGTTGGGTTGGGGTTAGGGTAGGGGTTGGGGCTAGAGTTAGGTTTAGGGTTGGGTTTAGAGTTCGGGTTGTGGTTGGGGTTAGGGTAGGGGTAGGGGTTGTGGTTAAACTTAAGGTTAGGTTTAGGGTTGGGGTTAGCGTTAGGGTTGGGGTTAGGGTTGGGGTTGGGGTTAGGGTTGGGTTAGGGTTGGGTTGGGGTTAGAGTTGGGATTAGAGTTGGGGTTAGGGTTGCGTTAGGGTAAGGCTTAGCGTTAGGGTTGGGTTTGGGATAGGGTTGGGGTTAGGGTTGCGGTTAGGGTAAAGCTTAGCGTTAGAGTTGGGGTTGGGGTTGGGGTTGGGGTTGGGGTTAGGGTTGCGGTTAGGGTAAGGCTTAACGTTAGGGTTAGGGTTGCAAAACTTCTCGGTTTTCAGGGACTGTCTCGGTTTTAAAGAAATAATTCATTTCTTCTTTCCTTCCTCATTTGCCTTTCAGCGTCGAGGGGAAATACAATTTGCGGTCTTTTGCTCTTCTGTTCGCCTCTGCTGCTGTTAAGTTTCTTAATGCTTCTAATATTCCATCGATCCATCTTTTTCGTGGTCGACCCTTGGGTCTGGTGTTCTTGCAGTGTTTGTTGAAGGCTCGTTGTGTTGTGCTTTGATCACTCTGCCTTGTCACGTGGCCAACCCATTTTATCTGTTGTTTCTTTATATATTCTATGTCGGGGGCTATTCCTAGCATTCTTTTTTTCAGTTCTTCATTTCTGATCTTGTATCTCAGACTGTTTCTTTTCATTCGTCTAACACATTTCATCTCAGTAGAGGTTATTTTTTCTTTTGTTCTTGCATCTAGGGTCCAGGACTAGCATTGGTAGCACAACGTTGGGATGAAGATTGTATTGTAGAGTGCCCGTTTTGCCTCTAGATTTATTTCCTTGTTGGACAATAGCGGTGATAGCTGTCCTATGATTTGACAAGCCTTGATGCATCTTGAGTCTATCTCTGCTGTTTGTAAATTGTCGTTTGTCACTAAACTTCCTAGGTATTTGAGTTCCTCTACCTGTTTTAGTTGCCCTCTTTCTATAGTTATGTTGATGTTCTGTTTCTATTTTGCGATATTCATGACTTCTGTTTTGTTGATTATTATTTTCATGTTGTATTATTATTCACTTTTCCGAAAAATTCTTCGGGACACCCATTTATCCCGGTTTTTTTAAACCTGCAAATTATCTCACCAAGTCAGGCTGATTGTGAAAATCATCAAATTATCTCACCAAGTCAGGCTGATTGTGAAAATCATCAAATTATCTCACCAAGTAAGGCTGATTGTGAAAATCATCAAATTATCTCACCAAGTCAGGCTGATTGTGAAAATCATCAAATTATCTCACCAAGTCAGGCTGATTGTGAAAATCATCAAATTATCTCACCAAGTCAGGCTGATTGTGAAAATCATCAAATTATCTCACCAAGTCAGGCTGATTGTGAAAATCATCAAATTATCTCACCAAGTCAGGCTGATTGTGAAAATCGTCAAATTATCTCACCAAGTCAGGCTGATTGTGAAAATCGTCAAATTATCTCACCAAGTCAGGCTGATTGTGAAAATCATCAAATTATCTCACCAAGTCAGGCTGATTGTGAAAATCATCAAATTATCTCACCAAGTCAGGCGGATTGTGAAAATCATCAAATTATCTCACCAAGTCAGGCTGATTGTGTAAATCATCAAATTATCTCACCAAGTCAGGCTGATTGTGAAAATCATCAAATTATCTCACCAAGTCAGGCTGATTGTGAAAATCATCAAATTATCTCACCAAGTCAGGCTGATTGTGAAAATCATCAAATTATCTCACCAAGTCAGGCTGATTGTGAAAATCATCAAATTATCTCACCAAGTCAGGCTGATTGTGAAAATCCGTGGATAGAGCATTTTAGCGAATGAGTCGGTATTTTTGTCAAATTTTCCTGTTTATGCTCTACTCTACAATAGAGGCAGACAACAGGATAATACCTAATTAACAAGAATAATGTGGGATTGGCTGCCCGCGTTGCGGCAACTGTTCTCCGTCAGACTGCCCCATACACAGCATGTTTGCTTTCTTTCTTTTTCTGTGCTTCGTCAATCCATGTCATTGTGGCCGTGAAGTTATAATATAAGCTGTTGATTGTGGCCGAATAGTGACTATATAGACATGAGATCTCACTACCCAGAGAAGGTTAAACATGAGATCTCACTACCTAGAGAAGGTTAAACATGAGATCTCACTACCTAGAGAAGGTTAAACATGAGATCTCACTACCTAGAGAAGGTTAAACATGAGATCTCACTACCCAGAGAAGGTTAAACATGAGATCTCACTACCTAGAGAAGGTTAAACATGAAATCTCACTACCTAGAGAAGGTTAAACATGAGATCTCACTACCTAGAGAAGGTTAAACATGAGATCTCACTACCCAGAGAAGGTTAAACATGAGATCTCACTACCCAGAGAAGGTTAAACATGAGATCTTACTACCTAGAGAAGGTTAAACATGAGATCTCACTACCTAGAGAAGGTTAAACATGAGATCTCACTACCTAGAGAAGGTTAAACATGAGATCTCACTACCCAGAGAAGGTTAAACATGAGATCTCACTACCCAGAGAAGGTTAAACATGAGATCTCACTACCTAGAGAAGGTTATACATGAGATCTCACTACCTAGAGAAGGTTATACATAAGATCTCACTATCCAGAGAAGGTTAGACATCAGATCTCACTACCTAGAGAAGGTTAGACATGAGATTTCACTACCCAGAGAAGGTTAAACATGAGATCTCACTACCCAGAGAAGGTTAGACATAAGATCTCACTACCTAGAGAAGGTTAGACATGAGATCTCACTACCTACAGAAGGTTAGACATCAGATCTCACTACCCAGAGAAAGTTAAACATCATTTCTCACTACCCTGAGAAGGTTAGACATAAGATCTCAATATCCAAAGTAGGTTAAACATGAGATCTCACTACCCAGAGAAGGTAAAACATCATATCTCACTACCCAGAGAAGGTTAGACATCAGATCTCACTACCTAGAGAAGGTTAGACATAAGATCTCACTACCCAGAGACGGTTAGACATCACATCTCACTACCTAGGAAGGTTAGACATAAGATCTCATTACCCAGAGAAGGTTGAACATGAGATCTCACTACCCAGAGAAGGTTAGACATAAGATCTCACTACCCAAAGACCAGGGTAAGACCAGTAAAGCCAACTAGAAACATCGGATTTGACATAAAAAGTTGTCTCCCCCTGTGCTAGGATTTGAATCTAGGACGTTCCTTGTTAGAGATCAACGTCTTCCTTTTAGACCACCAAATCTCTACTTTATAAGTAATAAACAGAAGTTGGACTAATAAACAGAAGTTGGACTAATAAACAGAAGTTGGACTAATAAACAGAAGTTGGACTAATAAACAGAAGTTGGACTAATAAACAGAAGTTGGACTAATAAACCGAAGTTGGACTAATAAACAGAAGTTGGACTAATAAACAGAAGTTGGACTAATAAACAGAAGTTGGACTAATAAACAGAAGTTGGACTAATGTACAGAAGTAGGACTAATAAACAGAAGTTGGACTAATAAACAGAAGTTGGACTAATAAACAGAAGTTGGACTATTATACAGAAGTAGGACTAATAAACAGAAGTCGGACTAATAAACAAAAGTAGGACTAATAAACAAAAGTAGGACTAATAAACAGAAGTAGGACTAATAAACCGAAGTTGGACTAATAAACAGAAGTAGGACTAATAAACCGAAGTTGGACTAATAAACAAAAGTAGGACTAATAAACATAAGTTGGACTAATAAATAGAAGTAGGACTAATAAACATAAGTTGGACTAATAAACATAAGTTGGACTAATAAATAGAAGTAAGTAAAGTAAAGTACCACCGTCACGCCAAATGGCGTATAGAGAAATATGGTGTTAGTGACCATATATTTTACAGATCTTCAGCACATGATTTTTGGGGTAATCTGGTCGGTATTACGCCCGTGCTGCTTTACTTTCCGAGAAAAAAAAATCCGGTACCCATTTAAGGCTGGGTGAAACCGGAAGCCGTCGGTTAGGATCGAACCCTACCACTTGTCCTTTGTAGTCCAGTTCACTAACCGCTGAGCTATAGCGGCTCCATAAATAGAAGTAGGACTAATAAATAGAAGGAGTTTTAATAAACAAAGTTCTAAGAACTAATCAGCAATGTTCTAAGAACTAATCAGCAAAGTTCTAAGAACTAATCAGCAAAGTTCTAAGAACTAATCAGCAAGGTTCTAAGAACTAATCAGCAAGGTTCTAAGAACTAATCAGCAAAGTTCTAAGAACTAATCAGCAAGGTTCTAAGAACTAATCAGCAAGGTTCTAAGAACTAATCAGCAAAGTTCTAAGAACTAATCAGCAAGGTTCTAAGAACTAATCAGCAAGGTTCTAAGAACTAATCAGCAAAGTTCTAAGAACTAATCAACAAAATTTAAAAGCTAATCAACACCATTCTAAGAACTAATGAACAAAAGAAGCAGAGCTAATTAACAAAGCTCTAAGAAATAACGAAAAAGTTAGAATTAATAAACACAGAAAAAAATAATAAACAATGTTCTAACAACTAATGAACAGAAACTTCTAAGAACTAATCAATAGCATTAAGGATATAGAACAATCAGAAGATGGGAAACGTGACAAAATGCTATCAAACGATCAACACATTTTTAGGTGACAACAAAACATCAGGATCCGAAATAGAGGACTCTCCTCGCACAACTCGGAAAAGCAATTAGCTCTCACGTTTGGCAGAAAGATCATCTCCATTTACAAAAATACTCGGTTTACTATTTCCCAAAGATTCTCCTCCCGACTTCTCTGAAATAATATCTTCCTTAAAGCAAAGATTTTGGTAGAAACTCGATCTTCTAATTTCACGGAAATAGCCGAAAATCCACGAAATCTTGATCCAAGAAAAAAGTAATGAAGACCCGAGTCCATCAAGGAGAAACTTCTTTTAAAGTCAATATTGTAAAGGCCCTATGTCTCGGTAATCCTCACTTTCTTCGATAACCAATTACAGGCCGATCGGATCCGGGGCACACGAGTTCGACCTTCCCAGAATACATCCAAAAATAACAATGCCTCGGAATTTGGGCTTCGGTCGAGGCGATGACGAGAGAGGTTTGCTCAATAAGCGATTAGAGAGAGGTCGTTTTCTCGTAATGTAAAGATGGGCCATTAGCACTGCTCAAATAGTTTTTAATGACCGGAGGATGCGATTGCTGGCCGGCGACTCGGTTTATTGGTCGACCTTCTCTGGTTGTAGACACACGATCAGACATCAGCTTTGATGATATTTAGCAGTTGATTTAATTGTCTTTTTTTACAACTTTCTTTAAGTTATGTTATATTATGTTATGTTATATTATATTATATTATCATCATCATCATCGAGTGCCGTCTCCGCAACGAAGGTTGGCTACCATGGAGTGCAATTCTGCTCTGTCTCTTGCTTTGATGATGCAGGTTGTCATAGGCTGATTTGTCCATCTTTTGATGTTACTCGCCCATGTTAGTCTTGGCCTGCCTCTGCCTCTTTTAACTTGTATTTTCCCCTCCAGGATTACTTTTAGTAGGCTATTGTGTCTTTTAATGTGGCCCAAAAATCGCATTCGTCTTGTTTGAATTGTGCTTAGTAGTTCTCTTTTCATTTTTAGTTGTTTTAAGACTTCATCGTTTGTTTTCTTTTCCCTCCATCCAATCCTACCTATTCTTCTATATATCCACATTACAAAGGCTTCAATTTTCTGCTCTGTTTTCTTGTCTAATGTCCATGTTTCTGCATCATATAAGAATATTGAGAAGATGTAACATTTTGCTATTCTTAGTTTTAGCCCTGGTGTTATTTGTTTTGATGTTAGTATGTTCTTCATAACATTAAAATTACCGTATATTATGTTATATTATGTTATATTATTATAATTTAGTGTAGTATATTATTTTCATCATCGTCAAACATGGACATTAGGGGAGAAAACAGAAAAAGAAAATTGAAGCTTTTGAATTGTGGATTTATAGAAGAATAGTAAGATAATGATGGAAAGAAAAAAAAGATGAAATCGCAAAAACACTAAAAATGAAAAGAGAACTGCTAAAGACAATTCAAACCAGATAAATTAGATTTTGGTGGCATGTTAAAAGTCACAGCAGGCTACTAAATGTAATCTTGGAAGGGAAAATACATGGTAAAAGAGGTAGAGACAGATCAAGACTAACATTGACTAGTAACATCAAAAGATGGACAAGTCAGCCTATGACAATCTGCACCATCAAAGCAAGAGACAGAGCGGAATGTCGCTCCATGGTAACCAACCTTCGAGACAAAGACGGCACTCGATGATGATCATCATCATCATTGATCACCGGACGAACCCATAGGTGCCCCGACGGTAAACTCTATAAATAGATAATCTATGTGGTGAACCCTGACCCAGTTGCACGAACTCCGTAGCATAGCCTGGGTTCCCTCAATTGGTTTAGATTTTAGCTAAAAATTGACCCGGTCATCGGACACCTTTTGTCTGCTGTTCTTTTTTATTTCTAATTGCCAAATGTCTTTTTTTAATGTGCGCTCGGGACCTCCTTTTTTTTTTTTTTTTTTTTTTTTTTCTTTCGTTATCATACGCCTAGTAAGGCATGCAGTGAACCGTTATCCTAGAGGGCTAGAAATAGGATCTCACTACCCAGAGAAGACTAGACACATGATCTTAATACCCATAGCGACCTAGAGTAGGATTACACTACACAGAGAAGACTAGACAAAGAATCTTACTACCCATAACGACCTAGACATAGGATCTCACTATCCAGAGAAAACTAGACACAGGATCTTACTACCTATATAGAGAGCTAGACACAGGATCTCACTACCCAGAGAAGACTAGTCACAGGATCTTACAACCTAAAGAAGACTAGACACAGGATCTTAATACCTATAGAGAGCTAGACACAGGATCTCACTACCCAGAGAAGACTAGACACAGGATCTTACTACCCATCGAGACCTAGACATAGGATCTCACTACCCAGAGAATATAAGACACAGGATCATAATACCCATAGAGAGCTAGATAAAGGATCTCACTACCCAGAGAAGACTAGACCTAGAAATTCACTACCCATTGAGAGATATATTCTCAATGGTGGAACTGAACGAAGGACGATGGGGCTGGCGTGTCTAGGGGTAGGGCGGCGGCCTATCGACCGGAAGGGCTCGCGTTCGATTCCTACTACAAGTGGTGGACAATTTTTTTTTTAATCTGACCTCGGTTTTTTGGTGTCTTTACCCTCCCCTTGTCTCTGGGTAGTGAGACCCGATGTCTGGCCCTCTCTCTGGGTAGTGAGACCCGATGTCTGGCCCTCTCTCTGGGTAGTGAGACTCGATGTCTGGCCCTCTCTCTGGGTAGTGAGACTCGATGTCTGGCCCTCTCTCTGGGTAGTGAGACTCGATGTCTGGCCCTCTCTCTGGGTAGTGAGACTCGATGTCTCGCCCTCTCTCTGGGTAGTGAGACTCGATGTCTGGCCCTCTCTCTGGGTAGTGAGACTCGATGTCTGGCCCTCTCTCTGGGTAGTGAGACTCGATGTCTGGCCCTCTCTCTGGGTAGTGAGACCCGATGTCTGGCCCTCTCTCTGGGTAGTGAGACCCGATGTCTGGCCCTCTCTCTGGGTAGTGAGACCCGATGTCTGGCCCTCTCTCTGGGTAGTGAGACCCGATGTCTGGCCCTCTCTCTGGGTAGTGAGACCCGATGTCTGGCCCTCTCTCTGGGTAGTGAGACCCGATGTCTGGCCCTCTCTCTGGGTAGTGAGACTCGATGTCTGGCCCTCTCTCTGGGTAGTGAGACCCGATGTCTGGCCCTCTCTCTGGGTAGTGAGACTCGATGTATGGCCCTCTCTCTGGGTAGTGAGACCCGATGTCTGGTCCTCTCTCTGGGTAGTGAGACCCGATGTCTGGCTCTCTCTCTGGGTAGTGAGACCCGATGTCTGGCCCTCTCTCTGGGTAGTGAGACCCGATGTCTGGTCCTCTCTCTGGGTAGTGAGACCCGATGTCTGGCCCTCTCTCTGGGTAGTGAGACCCGATGTCTGGCCCTCTCTCTGTGCAATGAGACCCGATGTCTGGCCCTCTCTCTGGGTAGTGAGACCCGATGTCTGGCCCTCTCTCTGGGTAGTGAGACTCGATGTCTGGCCCTCTCTCTGGGTAGTGAGACCCGATGTCTGGTCCTCTCTCTGGGTAGTGAGACCCGATGTCTGGCTCTCTCTCTGGGTAGTGAGACCCGATGTCTGGCCCTCTCTCTGGGTAGTGAGACCCGATGTCTGGTCCTCTCTCTGTGCAATGAGACCCGATGCCTGGCCCTCTCTCTGGGCAGTGAGACCCGATGTCTGGTCCTCTCTCTGTGCAATGAGACCCGATGTCTGACCCTCTCTCTGGGTAGTGAGACCCGATGTCTGGCCCTCTCTCTGTGCAATGAGACCCGATGTCTGGCCCTCTCTCTGGGTAGTGAGACCCGATGTCTGGCCCTCTCTCTGTGCAATGAGACCCGATGTCTGGCCCTCTCTCTGGGTAGTGAGACCCGATGTCTGGCCCTCTCTCTGGGTAGTGAGACCCGATGTCTGGCCCACTCTCTGGGTAGTGAGACCCGATAGCTGGCCCTCTCTGAGAACGGCGAATCACAGGAGGTCACGTGTGCAATCATGCACGTTAAAGAACTCATATCACCCACACATCGAAAAAGTAGATAAAAAATGGCCGGTATCGGGGAAAAAAATGTGAAATAAATCTACCCATCCATGGCGAGGACGAATGTTCCGGGCTGGAAAGCGCAGATGTCGCGGCTATGACATAAACAAGCGACACAACAAATCCACGTCCACTTAACGGGTGAACACTAAGTTGAAGTAGAAGGAAGAAGAACAATAAGCAGAAGACGAAGAAGCACAATAAGAAGAAGACGAAGAAGCACAATAAGAAGAAGACGAAGAAGAACATTAAGCAGAAGACGAAGAAGAACATTAAGCAGAAGACGAAGAAGAACAAAAAAAAAGAAGAAGGAATAATAATAATAATAAGAAAGAGGACGAAGAAGACGGAAGAAGAGGAAGAAGAACGCGAGAGATTCCTGCTAGAGGCTAACGACTTATCCAGTCGAGACCACCCAGTTCCCTAAATCCTCCGAAGTACGCTAGTTGGTACACATTTAAGGAATCGACGATTGAAGTGTTAATACGTAGGGAGGTCAAAAAGTAATGCACACCAATTTTTTCTCGGAAACTATTCGGGCAAAATGTGTGAAATTTTCAGATTGTAGCTGAACATCCCCTTTACACTACATATTTTTCAACATAATCTCCGTCCAAGCGTATTGCCTTACGCCAACGCGAAACTAGGTCATGAATGCCTCGTTTGTACCAAGTTTTGTCCTGCTCGCGTAGCCATTTTTTAACTGCACGGATCACATCCTCATCATTGTCAAAGTGTGTCCCACGCAGGAATTTTTTGAGTGGTCCAAACTAACAATTTTTGACAAAAACATTTCTCCTTCAACACCGAAACGCTCCAACAATTCAGAACAGAATGTTTTCCTTTGAACTCTGTGATCATTTGTTAGGCACCGAGGAACCCATCGAGCGCAAATCTTTGAATATCCGAGAGTTTTACAAATTGCGATTGCACTTCCCTTGCTGACTGTAAGCTGCAATGCCAATTGCTGACTAGTGATACGCCTATCCTTACGAATAATGGCATCAGCCCGGTTTAACATGTCTGTGCTGGTAGCCGAGGCAACACGTCCAGAACGCGGTAAATCATGCAGCTCCACTCGTACACTTTCTGCAGCTTTAATTCTCTGAACCCAGCGACTAACTATGCTCCTATCGACTGCAGAACAATTGTACACTGCACACAGTCGTTTATGAATGTTTGGCACAGTTTCTTTTTCCGCAACCAGAAATTCTATGACAATTCGCTGTTTGTAACGGACATTGTTGACAAGCTCCATTTTAACGGTTCATAGATTGCGTAATATTTATCAGAATGCTGTGCAATTTGGTACACATAATTGGAACATGTCATATTCCAAGTGTGCAAAATTTCATATTCCTATCTTTATTATTAGCCGAGAAAAAAATTGGTGTGCATTACTTTTTGACCTCCCTTTGACTAAAATACCTCTCCGCATGCACGTTGATGTTTCTTCGACTTTATACTGTTGGTGGGTTTTGTTAGTCTTGACACCCCCATGGGTTTAGTATATATGTAAAGAGAAGGTCTTAACATATGGATGCGAATCATCGACAATCGGACAGTAGGCAGGAAAATCTTTAGAGGCCACACAAAAATGGTTTCATAGAAGAATGTTGATAGTACAAATGTCAGCTTAAAAGATGTCATGAGGGTGTGGTGAAGGCAAAAAATAAACATTGATGTTAAAATCAAGAGGGAATATGTATTATTGTGTTGGCTACGTAACACGAAAGAAAACAATTCAAGCTCATAAACATGATTTACTAAACTGTTCCAGTTTGTACCAAGAATATATTCTATTGTGCCAAATGTTGTCAGTAAATGTTTGTCCTGTACCAACCTGTGCCAATAACATCAACAAACAGTATCAACTTCTCCTCACAAAATTCATGTACTGCATCAACTTGAAACCCACAACAATTCCTTCAAATGGATCAACCTGTCCCAGCGATTTCCCTCCACCGTATCAACCTGTCCCAGAGATTTCCCTCCACCATATCAACCTGTCCCAGAGATTTCCCTCCACCATATCAACCTGTCCCAGAGATTTCCCTCCACCGTATCAACCTCCTAGAGATTTCCCTCCACCGTATCAACCTGTCCCAGAGATTTCCCTCCACCGTATCAACCTGTCCCAGAGATTTCCCTCCACCATATCAACGTGTCCCAGAGATTTCCATCCACCGTATCAACCTGTCCCAGAGATTTCCCTCTACCGTATCAACCTGTCCCAGAGATTTCCCTCCACCGTATCAACCTGTGTTAGAGATTTCATCCACCGTATCAACCTGTGTTAGAGATTTCCCTCCACCGTATCAACCTGTGTTAGAGATTTCCCTCCACCATATCAACCTAATCCAGAGATTTCCCTCCACCGTATCAACCTGTCCCAGAGATTTCCCTCTACCGTATCAACCTGTCCCAGAGATTTCCCTCTACCGTATCAACCTGTCCCAGAGATTTCCCTCCACCGTATCAACCTGTGTTAGAGATTTCCCTCCACCGTATCAACCTGTCCCAGAGATTTCCCTCCACCATATCAACCTAATCCAGAGATTTCCCTCCACCATATCAACCTAAGCCACAGATTTCCCTCCACCATATCAACCTAATCCAGAGATTTCCCTCCACCATATCAACCTAATCCAGAGATTTCCCTCCACCATATCAACCTAAGCCACAGATTTCCCTCCACCATATCAACCTAATCCAGAGATTTCCCTCCACCATATCAACCTAATCCAGAGATTTCCCTCCACCATATCAACCTAAGCCACAGATTTCCCTCTGCCGTATCAACCGAAGCCAGTGATTTCCCTTCACCGCATCAACATTTATGAACCATCCCTCCCCTTGTACTCTCCCCCATTTTAATAACCCTGTACCGATCTGTTTGGAATGTACTGATCCGAGATTGATGATTGAGTTTGCGCGGTTTTATTTCCTCTCCCGCGTCACTTTTCTACAACATTATACAGATCTCTCTATCTCTCTATGGACAACTACTTTCATTTACTCTGATACTGTGGTAAAAAGGGCGACTTTCTGATTGCTTTTTCAAAGCCCCTAAAAATGTGCTGTCATTCACAGTAACGAGTTTTCTTTCACTCGAGCGGAAGATTTACTGGCTTCCAATTCTCCTAACTGCAAAGAGGGATGGTAGAAGGAAAGGTTGGGGAGGGGGGTGTTGTAGGAAGATGGAGGGAGGTAGTGAGTCAGACACTTAGTTCCTGACTCGGGGGGTCGGCCCAGATTAAACAACGCGCCTGGAGCCAGACCGTGCCGTCAGAAACATCGGTCACCGCGCTAGAGGTCCTAAACCCTCTCTCGAGTACAGCGCCCTCGTAGAGTCTCGGGTAACGACAGCTTAGAGTGGCAGGGAAAACGACTGGCAGTAAAATTGTTGAGGTCGCGTCTAAGCGAGGGCGCCTCCGAGTGTTTTATTTTTTTTGGTTTTTGTTTTTAATTTTTTTTTATATGTTGCACGTGCGCTCGTGTATGTGTGTGTGTGTGTGTTTATTATGCGTGTGCCAAGGGCATAGGAAGAATTCCACCTCAGAGGTGGTTTTCAGCCGCTGTAATTGAGGAAGCAGTTTTCCTGTTTTCGATACCAACTTAAACTCTATCTTCATTACTAATTTACAAATTATCTTAAAATCCTGCATGAGTGTTTGTCTTAGGGGCATCCTGACTACATTCGAACAATGGCCGTTAGTAACCGAAACTCTTTCTTGATAACAAATAACGATGTCAGCACAGAGAACTACCTCCGTAGTACCTGCGAGGCGGAACATGGTAATTTAAAAAAAATAAAAGCTAATACAATTTTGTACCGGTACAGGCCACACTTGGGATTGTACTTTATACGTTCAAAATCGTCATTCTTGTAGAGATTGTAGGATATGAAACATAACTGATCAAGGTAGGAGATAGGACACAGCTCAACGACAGACAGACGGACGGACGGACGAACGGACGGACGTACTGCCAAACAGACAGACAGACAGACGGACGGACGGCGACGGACGGACGGACAGACAGATAGACAGTCAGACAGACAGACGGACGGACGAACGAACGGACTGACAGACGGATGTACGGGGAAACAGACAGACAGACCGACAGACTGACGGACGGACGGACGGACTGACAGACCGACGTACGGCCAAACAGACAGACAGACAGACAGACGGACGGACGGACTGACAGACCGACGTACGGCCAAACAGACAGACAGACAGACTGACGGACGGACGGGTGGAGACGGGCGGACAGACAGACAGACAGAAGGAAGGAAGGGGACGGACTGACGGATGGACAGACAGACAGGATAGATAGATAGATAGATAGATAGATAGATAGATAGATAGATAGATAGATAGATAGATAGATAGATAGATAGATAGATAGATAGATCAGGTGCACCGACTCCTCTGATGACGAAACGAGCTGTTGCAAATGGAAGTTAATAAGCACACACACACACACACACCAAATAAAATAAAAATATAAAGTTAAATTAGTGTTAAATTTTACAAAAAGTAATGAATACATTAATTTAAAACAAAAAATAGCAGATAATTGTTAGCGTGAAATGCTGGAAAGGTTATCACGGGGGGAGATGCCGCATAGAAATAATAGGGTGTGGGGATAGAAAGAACGGAGCTGTACGCTCTGAATTAATTATCTAAGAAATGGAGATTATCTGCTCGTGGCATATAGAGGACAGTGTGTACAAGACGAGCCGCGAGCGAGGAATTGTAACGGGCGAGTAAGCTTCTGTCAAACACTGAGAAGATTTATATTGGAAAACGTATGTTTTTACTTTCACGCGTTCAACGGCTAACGGGGTGAGTCTATATGAGCACTTATTCATTCGATCTATCAGCCATCTTTCTATAGACGTGTGTGAATGGCTCTCTGTGCGTTATGTCTCCAGAGAGGGCGATATATATATAGGGTGGTGGGGGGATGAGATAACAAAAGATGGAAGCGGAGAGGAAAATGCTTAATGAATGTTAGAAGAGGGGAGGTGAGGAAGACTAGTTAAGGGAAATAATGAAGGAAAATGAAAGACAAAATAGACTGAAATGAATTATTTGAAAAAAAGGATGAAAATCTAGAAAGGAAAAAAAACGGACAAGAAGAAATAGAAGATAGGGGAAAAAAACAAAAAGAAAATGAGGAATACGTGAAAAGAACAACGATCAAAGAAAAAAAACTACCTTAAAGATAAAACTTGTAACAGCTTATCAAAATAACATTGTATAATTGAACCAAATAGATTAAAAAAAAAAGTAAGCAAGCAAGCCGTTAACTAACTAGTCAAGCTTCTAACCAATTTAGCAACAAGGAAAGTCAACTTCTTAATTAAAATATAAATTAAACAACTAGCCACCCAATGAACTAACAAACCTGTCAATTATCCAAGCAACACTCTAATTAAACAGCAAAGAAAAAAAAAAAAGAAAAGTAAAAACTAAAGAGCCCCGCCTATGGATGCCTGCCTAGAATACAAGGATTCAGACGACAGGGCAACATCACTCACCTAGAGTTATGGGAAAGTAGCTGTAAAAATAAAGGTGGACAAAGAGATAAGGCAAAAGTGGACTAACACTAACAAAGCACTAACAAAGATGCCCCATCTCCCTTGATGCATTAACAAAGTTGTCCCATCTCCCTTGATGCACTAACAAAGTTGTCCCATCTCCCTTGATGCACTAACAAAGATGCCCCATCTCCCTTGATGCACTAACAAAGATGTCCCATCTCCCTTGATGCACTAACAAAGTTGTCCCATCTCCCTTGATGCACTAACAAAGTTGTCCCATCTCCCTTGATGCACTAACAAAGATGGCCCATCTCTCTTGATGCACTAACAAAGATGGCCCATCTCCCTTGATGCACTAACAAAGATGGCCCATCTCCCTTGATGCACTAACAAAGATGGCCCATCTCCCTTGATGCACTAACAAAGATGGCCCATCTCCCTTGATGCACTAACAAAGATGCCCCATCTCCCTTGATGCACTAACAAAGATGCCCCATCTCCGTTGATGCACTAACAAAGATGCCCCATCTCCGTTGATGCACTAACAAAGACGCCCCGTCTCCCTTGATGCACTAACAAAGATGCCCCGTCTCCCTTGATGCACTAACAAAGATGCCTCATCTTCCTTGATGCCCTAACAAAGATGTCCCATCTCCCTTGATGCACTAACAAATATGCCCCATCTCCCTTGATGCACTAACAAAGATGCCCCATCTTCCTTGATGCACTAACAAAGTTGTCCCATCTCCCTTGATGCACTAACAAATATGCCCCATCTCCCTTGATGCACTAACAAAGATGCCCCATCTTCCTTGATGCACTAACAAAGATGCCCCATCTCCCTTGATACACTAACAAAGATGCCCATCTCCCTTGATGCACTAACAAAGATGCCCCATCTCCCTTGATGCACTAACAAAGATGCTCCATCTCCCTTGATGCACTAACAAAGATGCTCCATCTCCCTTGATGCACTAACAAAGATGCTCCATCTCCCTTGATGCACTAACAAAGATGCTCCATCTCCCTTGATGCACTAACAAAGATGGCCCATCTCCCTTGATGCACTAACAAAGATGCCCCATCTCTCTTGATGCACTAACAAAGATGCCCCATCTCTCTTGATGCACTAACCAAGATGCCCCATCTCCCTTGATGCACTAACCAAGATGCCCCATCTCTCTTGATGCACTAACAAAGATGCCCCATCTCCCTTGATGCACTAACAAAGATGCCCCATCTCCCTTGATGCACTAACAAAGATGCCCCATCTCCCTTGATGCACTAACAAAGATGCCCCATCTCCCTTGATGCACTAACAAAGATGCCCCATCTCCCTTGATGCACTAACAAAGATGCCCCCATCTCCCTTGATGCACTAACCAAGATGCCCCATCTCCCTTGATGCACTAACCAAGATGCCCCATCTCCCTTGATGCACTAACAAAGATGCCCCATCTCCCTTGATGCACTAACAAAGATGCCCCATCTCCCTTGATGCACTAACAAAGATGCCCCATCTCCCTTGATGCACTAACCAAGATGCCCCATCTCCCTTGATGCACTAACCAAGATGCCCCATCTCCTTGATGCACTAACCAAGATGCCCCATCTCCCTTGATGCACTAACAAAGATGCTCCATCTCCCTTGATGCACTAACAAAGATGCACCATCTCCCCCTTGATTCACTAACAAAGATGGCCCATCTCCCTTGATTCACTAACAAAGATGCCCCATCTCCCTTGATTCACTAACAAAGATGGCCCATCTCCCTTGATGCACTAACAAAGATGCCCCCATCTCCCTTGATGCACTAACAAAGATGCCCGGTCTCGCTTGTCAAGCACCAAATTTGGCTCTTTTAGCATAGAGTCATGAACAGTGTCCACGTGGCGGCATATTCGACTTTAGAACCACACGTTATTGTGTACTAAGTGTACAACCTCACTTAAAACCTTAATTTATGGATGCCTGCCTAGAACACAAGGATTCAGATGACAGGGCAACATCACTCACGTAGCGTTATGGGAAAGTAGCTGTGAGAATAAAGGTGGACAAAGAGATAAGGTAAAAGTGGTGATAGGACACATATAGTGGGAACCAACTGAGAGTATTACACGATAAACATTATTTTTGACTTCCGAAAAAAAAGTGGGTGGTCAAGATATGCATGGAGAAGACATGTAGATAGAGAAGATGGTGAAGACATGGATCAATCTTAAAAGAACGGCAAGAAACAGAACGGCTTGGAAAGTGTTTGTTGAAGTTCTATTCTCCACGGGGAATTAAAAGGAAAAAGATGAAAACTATATATTTTAGTAGGTTCTTTATCAGTTATGGTTCACATGTCGTTGATATAGTAAAAAACAGTAAAGAGCCCCATCACGCTAAGTTGTGTATAGGTAATATGGTGTTAGTGGCCATAATTTTTACAGACCATCAGCACATGATTTTTGGGGTAATGTGGTCGGTATTACGCCCGTGCCGCTTTACTTTCCCAGAAAAAATCCGGTATCCATTTAAGGCTGTGTGAACCTGCAAGCCGTCGCTCAGGATCGAACCCAACCTCCTGTCATTTGTAGCCCAGTGCATTAATCACTGAGCTTTTGCGGCTCCCAATTAAACAGCAAACCAGCAAACGAATTAAACAGCAAAACAACCAACACTAATTAAACAGCAAACCAACCAACACTAATTAAACAGCAAACCAGCAAACTATGAAACTAATTAAACATCCAGCTAGGAAGCTAATTAAACAGCCATCTAGGAAACTAATGAAACAGCCAAAAAATATAACCAACACTCTAATTACATCCAGTGCTGTTGGACAAATTCTCCGGTAACTATCCAGCTTGTAAGCTAAATAGCCGTCTTATAAGGAAAGGAAACAGCATGAGAATATAAGAACAGAAATGAAGAACTGAGAGAAAAGCTAGCAATCATTGCCGCCAGAGAGTGCAGGCAGAAAACGAAAGAAATAAAATTGTTTGTCCACGTGATAAGATAGAAAGATTAAAATACAACACAACGAGCATTTATTAAAAGTTACGAGAACACCAGATTCAAAGGTTGACCAAAAAAAAAAAAAGATTGATTTGATGAAATATTAGAAACACTAGGAAGCATAACAGCAGCAGAGGCCAACGAAAAAGCAAAAGACCGCAAATTATATCTCCCCTCGACGCTGAAAGGTAAATTGTGAAGGAAAGAAGAGAAAAAAACCATCTCATCAACAAACTTTCCATCCAACAAATTATCGTTAAAGTTTGAGCAACTAAAATCAAACAACCAAATCAACAAATTACAAAACTAATCTAGCAACCAAGCAACTAACTAACCATCTTTCTAGCAATCTCTTTTCCTGTGATAACTTTCCCAAATAGACCGATTAATGTCATTACATGATAAACAAAAATAAAGAGCCCAGTCACGCCAAGTGGCGTATAGGGAATATAATGTTAGTGAATTAATTCATATTAATCTTTTATTTTTATCCATTATAGATTTTTTAATTCATTAAAAACATTAATAGAAAGATAATCAATAACCTAAGATACGCTGATGATACTGTATTATTAGCAGAAAATCCTAAAGATCTACAACAATTGCTTAATAAAATAAACATGACAAGCAAAAAATATGGACTAGATATGAATATCAAAAAGACTTAAACATGACCATAAGGAAAGAAAATTCTGAAGACCAACAAATAAATATCAAAGTTGAAGTAATACACCTGGAGACAGTTCAGAGCTACAACTACCTGGGACATACTATAACCAATGATGGAAAATGTACAACTTAAATAAACAAAATAATAGGTATGGCAAAAAGTAACTTTAATGCCGCGAGAAGTAAAATAACATCAAAACAAATAACATCAGGGTTAAAACTAAGAATAGCAAAATGTTACATCTTCTTAATATTCCTATGTGGTGAAGCGACATGGACATTAGACAAGAAAACATAAAAGAAAATTGAAGTCTATGAAGTGTGGATTTATAGAAGAATAGGTAGAATTAAATGGAAAGAAAAGAAAAACAAACCATGAAGTTTTAAAACAACTATAAATGAAAGTAGAACTACTAAACACAATTAGAACAAGACAAATGAAATTTTTGAGGCATGTTAAAAGACACAACAGCCTACTAAAAGTAATATTGGAAGGGAACATACAAGGTAATAGAGGCACAAGACTAACATGGACGAATAACATCAAAAGATGGACAAGTCAACCTATGACAATCTGCACCATCAAAGCAAGAGACAAAGTGGAATGGCGCTCCATGGTAGCCAACCTTCGATGCGGAGACGGCACTCAAGGATAATGTTTGTGACCATAATTTTTATAGACCTTCGGCATTTGATTTTTAGGTTACTGTGGTCGGTATTACGTCAGTGCCGCTTTACTTTCCCACGAAAAAAATGATCCGGTACCCATTTAAGGCTGAGTGAACCCGAAAGCCGTCGATCAGGACCGAACCCAACTTCTTGTCCTTTGTAGTCCAGTTCACTAACCACTGAGCTATCGCGGCTCCCTAACATCATTACAGTAAACCTTCTGAATATCTGGCAATGATTTACAGAACATCAGATGTACATAACGTTGTCCAGCAATAATGGACTCCTGTCTCCACCTATTAATCGACTCTACCGAAGGCTTACTGTACTCATCTCAACTGGAAGCATGAAATTACTGCTATTATGAACATCAAAATGGCTGATGGGTCCATGTCCTCTCTCAAATGTCCTGTTCTGTTTGATGTTTATCGGTCGAGAGATGGATATTTGTCCAGCAGTCTTGTTCAACAGAATATGTATTTTTGTTATGCTTTCTCTTTGGTAAGTTTGTCTTGTTTAGTTGTCTTCGGCAGTTCGGTGTGTTGTCTTGTTCAGTTGTATGTACACACATGAGCTATATTCTTACATTGGTTCGTTGTACATCAGGGAACGAGGTTGCGTTGGTAGGTTGTGGTTGTAGGAGGGAGGAATGGACTGAAGGAGGAAGAAATGAAAAAAAAAAGAGGAAAAAAGAAATGTTGGGAGGGAGGTAGGAAGGAATAATGGGAAAGAGGGAAAAAATATATATGAAAGATGGGAGGAGGAAGGAAGGAAGGAATAATTGAAGGCAGGGAAGGAGAAAGAAATGAAGGAAGGAAGGGAGGAAGGAAAAAATAATGGGAGATAGGGAAGAAGGAAGGAATAATGGGAAATAGGGATGCAGGAAGGGACAATGGGAGAGACTGAGGGAACATTGAAAGGAATGAAGGATAGAAGAGAAGAAGAAAGGAATAATGGGAGATAGGGAGAAAGGAAAGAATAATGGGAGAGGCGGAGGGAAAATGGAAAGGAATGAAGGATGGAAGGGAAGAAGGAACAAAGGATGTGAGGGACGAATGGCCGGTTGGAAAGAAGGAAGGGAGGGAGAGTGAAAGGAGTGAGCGAAGAAGTGAGCGAGGAAGGAGGAATTAAGAAAATAAGGAAGAAAGGAAGGAGGGAAGGAAGGTGGAATGGAGGGAAAGAAGAAAGGTAATGGACGGTAAAGAAATGTACACACAACTTATCATAATTAAAGAGCTTGTTATGAGTGCCTCATCCCGTGTTTCGTGTCTTTCTTGTTATGTCTTTTCTAGGCTCAAGGAACTGGCGATACTAACGGATGCACTGTCTATGGTAACTGTGCACAAGGAACTGACGATACTAGTGGGTGCATTGTTTATGGTAACTGTGCACAAGGAACTGGCGAGACTAACGGATGCACTGTCTATGGTAACTGTGCACAAGGAACTGAAGATACTAGTGGGTGCATTGTTTATGGTAACTGTGCACATGGAACTGGCGATACTAACGGATGCACTGTCTATGGTAACTGTGCACAAGGAACTGACGATACTAGTGGGTGCATTGTTTATGGTAACTGTGCACAAGGAACTGGCGATGCTAACGGATGCACTGTCTATGTTAACTGTGCACAAGGAACTGACGATACTAGTGGGTGCATTGTTTATGGTAACTGTGCACAAGGAACTGGCGATACTAACGGATGCACTGTCTATGGTAACTGTGCACAAGGAACTGGCGTTACTAGTGGGTGCATTGTTTATGGTAACTGTGCACAAGGAACTGGCGATACTAACGGATGCACTGTCTATGGTAACTGTGCACAAGGAACTGACGATACTAGTGGGTGCACTGTCTATGGTAACTGTGCACAAGGAACTGACGATACTAGTGGGTGCATTGTTTATGGTAACTGTGCACATGGAACTGACAATACTAGTGGATGCACTGTCTATGATAACAGTGTACATGGAACTGACGATACTAACGGATGCACTGTCTATGGTAACTGTGCACAAGGAATTGTCGATACTAACGGATGCACTGTCTATGGTAACTGTGTACATGGAACTGACGATACTAACGGTTGCACTGTCTATGGTAACTGTGCACAAATAACTGACGATACTAACGGATGCACTGTCTATGGTAACTGTGCACAAGGAACTCACGATACTAACGGATGCACTGTCTAACTGTGTACATGGAACTGACGATACTAACGGATGCACTGTCTAACTGTGTACATGGAACTGACGATACTAACGGATGCACTGTCTAACTGTGTACATGGAACTGACGATACTAACGGATGCACTGTCTATGGTAACTGTGCACAAGGAACTCACGATACTAACGGATGCACTGTCTAACTGTGCACAAGGAACTCACGATACTAACGGATGCACTGTCTAACTGTGCACAAGGAACTCACGATACTAACGGTTGCACTGTCTAACTGTGTATATGGAACTGACGATACTAACGGATGCACTGTCTAACTGTGTACATGGAACTGACGATACTAACGGGTGCACTGTCTAACTGTGTACATGGAACTGACGATACTAACGGATGCAATGTCAACTGTGTACATGGAACTGACGATACTAACGGATGCACTGTCTAACTGTGTACATGGAACTGACGATACTAGTGGGTGCATTGTTTATGGTAACTGTGCACATGGAACTGACAATACTAGTGGATGCACTGTCTATGATAACAGTGTACATGGAACTGACGATACTAACGGATGCACTGTCTATGGTAACTGTGCACAAGGAACTGTCGATACTAACGGATGCACTGTCTATGGTAACTGTGTACATGGAACTGACGATACTAACGGTTGCACTGTCTATGGTAACTGTGCACAAAGAACTGACGATACTAACGGATGCACTGTCTATGGTAACTGTGCACAAGGAACTCACGATACTAACGGATGCACTGTCTAACTGTGCACAAGGAACTCACGATACTAACGGATGCACTGTCTAACTGTGCACAAGGAACTCACGATACTAACGGACGCACTGTCTAACTGTGTACATGGAAGTGACAATACTAACGGATGCACTGTCTAACTGTGTACATGGAACTGACGATGCTAACGGATGCACTGTCTAACTGTGTACATGGAACTGACGATACTAACGGGTGCACTGTCTAACTGTGTACATGGAACTGACGATACTAACGGATGCAATGTCTAACTGTGTACATGGAACTGACGATACTAACGGATGCACTGTCTAACTGTGTACATGGAACTGACGATACTAACGGATGCAATGTCTAACTGTGCACAAGGAACTGACAATACTAACGGATGCAATGTCTAACTGTGCACATGGAACTGACGATACTAACGGGTGCACTGTCTAACTGTGTACATGGAACTGACGATACTAACGGATGCACTGTCTAACTGTGCACATGGAACTGACGACACTAACGGGTGCACTGTCTAACTGTGTACATGGAACTGGCGATACTAACGGGTGCACTGTCTAACTGTGTACATGGAACTGACGATACTAACGGGTGCACTATCTAACTGTGTACATGGAACTGACGATACTAACGGGTGCACTGTCTAACTGTGTACATGGAATTGGCGATACTAACGGGTGCACTGTCTAACTGTGCACATGGAACTGGCGATACTAATGGATGCACTGTCTATGGTAACTGTGCACATGGAACTGACGATACTAGTGGGTGCACTGTCTATGGTAACTGTGCACATGGAACTGACTAAACTAACGGATGCACTGTTTATGGTAACTGCACTGAAAACTCACAAGAAGATAGTGCTAGATAACTTGAGAACAGATGTAATGCAGCTGCCCCACAACAAGAGTGATCGAGTGAATATCATCACACTGTCATATACAAATAAATGAGTCTGCGAATAAACTTGCCAAAGAAGGAACGAAACTACCCCAAGAAGACCAGCTGGTCAGCAATGAAAAAGTTAAATTTATCATTAAAAGTTAATGGAAATGAAAGTGAAAACAAGAACACCCACAATGCAATGAGGGGGGTGCATATCATCAACTCTCAAGGAGTAACCAAGTTATGCTCCGCCTCTACACTGGTAATAACTGATCCAGGCATTACCAGTCTTTCCCTCCATCCCACCTTCCTTCTCTCCTTCCTTTCTTCCTTCTTCATAAGTTAGTTATTCGGATGATTCCACTGGCACGGGCGGTTGAGCAATTGTGGATTCTAATTCGTTTGCAGTGGTACCGAGGCCTTCCATAGCCAATAACCAATAACCAATGTGCTCCAATCTCAAATTAGGTACCACCAGTCCGTGCTGCAACACCTTTGCAGATATGGACATCAAACACATTCTACAAGAGTGCCCCCAGTATGTGTTACAGAATCCTAGCAGGTATGACCACCAAACACATTCTACAAGAGTGTCCAAAGTTTGTGCTTCTGTACCCCAACAGTTATGACAACTAAATACATTCAATAAGAGTGCCCCCAGAGTGTGCTACTGAAGCCTAGCAGATATGACAGCCAGACATTCAAAAAGAGTGTCCCTAGTCTGTGCTACTGAAGCCTAGCAGATATGACAGCCAGACATTCAAAAAGAGTGTCCCTAGTCTGTGCTACTGAAGCCTAGCAGATATGACAGCCAGACATTAAAAAAGAGTGCCCCTAGTCTGTGCTACTGAAGCCTAGCAGATATGACAGCCAGACATTAAAAAAGAGTGCCCCTAGTCTGTGCTACTGAAGCCTAGCAGATATGACAGCCAGACATTCTATAAGAGTGCCCCTAGTCTGTGCTACTGAAGCCTAGCAGATATAACAGCCATATATTCTATAAGAGTGCCCCTAGTCTGTGCTACTGAAGCCTAGCAGATATGACAGCCAGACATTAAAAAAGAGTGCCCCTAGTCTGTGCTACTGAAGCCTAGCAGATATGACAGCCAGACATTCTATAAGAGTGCCCCTAGTCTGTGCTACTGAAGCCTAGCAGATATAACAGCCATATATTCTATAAGAGTGCCCCTAGTCTGTGCTACTGAAGCCTAGCAGATATGACAGCCAGACATTAAAAAAGAGTGCCCCTAGTCTGTACTACTGAAGCCTAGCAGATATAACAGCCATATATTCTATAAGAGTGCCCCTAGTCTGTGCTACTGAAGCCTAGCAGATATGACAGCCAGACATTCTATACGAGTGCCCCTAGTCTGTGCTACTGAAGCGTAGCAGATATGACAGCCAGAAATTCTATACGAGTGCCCCTAGTCTGTGCTACTGAAGCCTAGCAGATATGACAGCCAGACATTCTATACGAGTGCCCCTATTCTGTGCTACTGAAGCCTAGCAGATATGACAGCCAGACATTCTATACGAGTGCCCCTAGTCTCTGCTACTGAAGCCTAGAAGATATGAGAGCCAGACATTCTATACGAGTGTCCCTAGTCTGTACTACTGAAGCCTAGCAGATGTGAGAGCTGCGACATTCTATAAGAGTGCCCCTAGTCTGTACTACTAAAATCTATCAGATATGACAGCCAGAGACATTCTATGAGAGTGTCCTTAGTCTGTGCTACTGAAGCCTAGCAGATATGACAGCCAGACATTATATAAGAGTGCCCCTAGTCTGTGCTACTGAAGCCTAGCAGATATAACAGGCAGACATTCAAAAAGAGTGCCCCTAGTCTGTGATACTGAAGCCTAGCAGATATGACAGCCAGAGACATTCTATAAGAGTGCCCCTAGTCTGTACTACTAAAGCCTAGCAGATATGACAGCCAGACATTCAAAAAGAGTGCCCCTAGTCTGTGCTACTGAAGCCTAGCAGATATGACAGCCAGATATTCAAAAAGAGTGCCCCTAGTCTGTGCTACTGAAGCCTAGCATATATGACAGCCAGAGACATTCTATAAGAGTGCCCCTAGTCTGTACTACTAAAGCCTAGCAGATATGACAGCCAGACATTCAAAAAGAGTGCCCCTAGTCTGTGCTACTGAAGCCTAGCAGATATGACAGCCAGAGACATTCTATAAGAGTGCCCCTAGTCTGTGCTACTGAAGCCTAGCAGATATGACAACCAGTGACATTCTATAAAAGTGCCCGTAGTCTGTACTACTAAAGCCTAGCAGATATGACAACAAGTGACATTCTATAAGAGTGCCCCTAGTCTGTACTACTGAAGCCTAGCAGATATGACAGCCAGTGACATTCTCTAAGAGTGCCCCTAGTCTGTACTACTAAAACCTAGCAGATATGATAGTCAGAGACATTCTATAAGAGTGCCCGTAGTCTGTACTACTAAAACCTAGCAGATATGATAGTCAGAGACATTCTATAAGAGTGCCCCTAGTCTGTACTACTAAAACCTAGCAGATATGATAGTCAGAGACATTCTATAAGAGTGCCCTAGTCTGTACTACTAAAACCTAGCAGATATGATAGTCAGAGACATTCTATAAGAGTGCCCCTAGTCTGTACTACTAAAACCTAGCAGATATGATAGTCAGAGACATTCTATAAGAGTGCCCCTAGTCTGTACTACTAAAATCTAGCAGATATGACAGCCAGACATTCAAAAAGAGTGCCCCTAGTCTGTACTACTAAAATCTAGCAGATATGATAGTCAGAGACATTCTATAAGAGTGCTCCTAGCCTGTACTACTAAAACCTAGCAGATATGATAGTCAGAGACATTCTATAAGAGTGCCCCTATTCTGTACTACTAAAACCTAGCAGATATGATAGTCAGAGACATTCTATAAGAGTGCCCCTAGTCTGTACTACTAAAACTTAGCAGATATGACAGCCAGACATTCAAAAAGAGTGCCCCTAGTCTGTACTACTAAAACCTAGCAGATATGATAGTCAGTGACATTCTATAAGAGTGCCCCTAGCCTGTACTACTAAAACCTAGCAGATATGATAGTCAGAGACATTCTATAAGAGTTCCCCTAGTCTGTACTACTAAAACCTAGCAGATATGATGGTCAGAGACATTCTATAAGAGTGCCCCTAGCCTGTACTACTAAAACCTAGCAGATATGATAGTCAGAGACATTCTATAAGAGTGCCCCTAGTCTGTACTACTAAAACCTAGCAGATATGATAGTCAGAGACATTCTATAAGAGTGCCCCTAGTCTGTACTACTAAAACCTAGCAGATATGATAGTCAGAGACATTCTATAAGAGTGCCCCTAGTACACAGACTCCAGACAGAAGGTGTGGCCCATTCTCACTAGTTTGGGCGAGAACCATTTTTTGGGGACCAATCTCTAAAACAGACAACAATCTCCATCACGTAATACAAAATCCCAGTCTGAATGATCTACAACCGCACAAGTGAAGTCCGTCTGACTATCACTGCACATGTTTGCCTGATGTCTATATCGTTATGTATTTCTTAATACTAAAAATTAAAAGAGACCTACTAAACACAATTCAAACAAGACAAATGCGATTTTTCGGCCATGTTAAGAAACACAACGGCCTACTAAAAGTAATCTTGGAGGGGAAAATACAAGGTAAATGAGGCAGAGGCAGGCCAAGACTAACATGGACGAATAACATTAAAAGATGGACAAATCAACCTATGACAACCTGCACCATCAAAGCAAGAGACAGAGCAGAATGGCACTCCATGGTAGCCAACCTTCGTTGTAGAGATGGCACTCGATGTTGGTGATAATGATTTCTTATTATCCCTTTCTTCTTATGTTTCCGACAAATAATGTACCTTTTTTAAAATAAATGATTGTCACACCCCACGCGCGATGTGATATAAGGTTCGTTTTGATACCAAAATTAATGTGATATCTCAACGTTTTTTATCACACGTTACAAAGATACAGTACGGGCGCCTTTCGTGACAAGGCAGATATCTAGTCGACAGTCCAATTCCCCGCATACTCGACGTATATTCTACAGCACAAAATATTTTCTGTTGTTTTGCGGGTGCCATCTTGTAAAATCAACGTGGCTGGTATTTCAAATTCAACTTTGATGCTTCAGTTACAGTCGGCGTTTCTTACAAGTCCCTACATACATCGGTCATCTGGAAAGAAAATAAAGAAAAATGTGTATTCTGTTTCGAACACCCGGTAAGTTTCATGCCTGTCTCAGCTTGTTTTTCTCCACGTTATCTCTATATCGTTCTGCTTGCTTTGATTTGTTTGTTTTAATTCAACTATTCTCGTCAAATTTGTCCTGGTATTTCCATATAATTTTGCGAGTCCCGGTAAGTTAATAACAATAGTTATGTGGTAACATTTTGTTGCTACAATTCTCTTGAATTTGTTTGTCCTGGAAAGTCTGTATTCTTGTGTTTTTTTCTACCTGTCTGTACATATTAATCTCCAGCTAGTCAACATGTTAGAACGTGACTCGCACAACAGTTAGCTCTTTCTGTCTAGTGTGAGGTGCTCAAAGTCCACAACAGTTAGCTCTTTCTGTCTAGTGTGAGGTGCTCAAAGTCCACAACAGTTAGCTCTTTCTGTCTAGTGTGAGGTGCTCAAAGTCCACAACAGTTAGCTCTTTCTGTCTAGTGTGAGGTGCTCAAAGTCCACAACAGTTAGCTCTTTCTGTCTAGTGTGAGGTG
Source organism: Megaustenia siamemsis (assembly GCA_032433765.1). Classification (NCBI taxonomy): domain Eukaryota; kingdom Metazoa; phylum Mollusca; class Gastropoda; order Stylommatophora; family Ariophantidae; genus Megaustenia; species Megaustenia siamemsis. The sequence continues at coordinate 73,226,486 of JAVIAB010000108.1, forward strand.
CTCAAAGTCCACAACAGTTAGCTCTTTCTGTCTAGTGTGAGGTGCTCAAAGTCCACAACAGTTAGCTCTTTCTGTCTAGTGTGAGGTGCTCCACAACAGTTAGCTCTTTCTGTCTAGTGTGAGGTGCTCCACAGCAGTTAGCTCTTTCTGTCTAGTGTGAGGTGCTCCACAGCAGTTAGCTCTTTCTGTCTAGTGTGAGGTGCTCCACAGCAGTTAGCTCTTTCTGTCTAGTGTGAGGTGCTCCACAACAGTTAGCTCTTTCTGTCTAGTGTGAGGTGCTCCACAACAGTTAGCTCTTTCTGTCTAGTGTGAGGTGATTCACAGCAGTTAGCTCTTTCTGTCTAGTGTGAGGTGCTTCACAGCAGTTAGCTCTTTCTGTCTAGTGTGAGGTGCTTCACAACAGTTAGCTCTTTCTGTCTAGTATGAGGTGCTTCACAACAGTTAGCTCTTTCTGTCTAGTATGAGGTGCTTCACAACAGTTAGCTCTCTCTGTCTAGTGTGAGGTGCTTCACAGCAGTTAGCTCTTTCTGTCTAGTATGAGGTGCTCAAAGTCCACAGTAGTTAGCTCTTTCTGTCTAGTATGAGGTGCTTCACAACAGTTAGCTCTTTCTGTCTAGTATGAGGTGCTTCACAGCAGTTAGCTCTCTCTGTCTAGTGTGAGGTGCTTCACAGCAGTTAGCTCTTTCTGTCTAGTATGAGGTGCTCAAAGTCCACAGTAGTTAGCTCTTTCTGTCTAGTGTGAGGTGCTCAGAGTCCACAACCGCTAGCTCTTTCTGTCTAGTGTGAGATGCTTAGAGTCCATAACAGTTAGTTCTTTCTGTCTAGTATGAGATGCTCAGAGTGCACAGCAGTTAGCTCTTTCTGTCTAGTATGAGATGCTTAGAGTCCATAACAGTTAGTTCTTTCTGTCTAGTGTGAGGTGCTCAGAGTCCACAGCAGTTCGCCCTTTCTGTCTAGTGTGAGGTGCTCAAAGTCCACAGCAGTTATCTCTTTCTGTCTAGTATGAGATTCTCAAAGTCCACAGCAGTTAGCTCTTTCTGTCTAGTATGATATGCTCAGAGTCTACAACAGTTAGCTCTTTCTGTCTAGTATGAGATGCTCAGAGTCCACAACAGTTAGCTCTTTCTGTCTAGTATGAGATGCTCATACACAACAGTCTGACACAACAGTCAGTCCCGGTTCGTTGTGATATCTTGCATCCATCTTCTGGTGGTCACCTTCTCTCTCCTTTACCCCAACCATCTGCTACTTTATTGTTTCTCTCTCTCTTAAAATTGGTTTATGCAGAATCTCGTCTAATATCTTCACTTCATGATTCTGCTACATCGTCGCCAATTCAGTATTCTCTCAATGCAACTTATTAGAAAACTTTTACTGAAAAAACAAATCTAGTCGAATAAGAAACATCATAAAGAAACAATAGACATATTTTGGGGACATTTTTGACATGATTACAACTGGAAAATACAGAGAAAGAGTGATCGCGGACGACAAAGAGAAAAGTTATTGGATAGTTTAATGTCATGGCATGGACACCAGTCAACAACAGAATTTATATGATGTACTGTGGCTAGTCTGAGAGATAAGATCAGAAATGAAGAACTGAGAAAAAAGATAGGAATAGCCCCCGCCATATAATATATATGGAAGCAACAGATACAATGGTTTGGCCACGTGACAAGGCAGAAAGATCGAAACTCAACATAACGAGCATTCAACAAACGTTGTGAGAACACCAGACCCAAGGGTCGACCACGAAAAAGATGGATCGATGCAATATTAGAATCACTAGGGAACATAACAGCAGCAGAGGCGAACAGAAGAGCAAAAGACCGCAAATTATATCTCCCCTCGGCGTTGAAAGGCAGATAAGGAAGGAAAGAAGAAGGAGAAGAGCATGGGTAGAAAATTATGGAAGAACATTATCGCTCACATCAACCGGTTTGTCACACGGTGATGAAAATGTCTTCCTTTACCAAATCAAACCTCACCCAACATGATTGCTTCCCCTCGTGACCGTCTCTGTACACCTTTTACTTACCATCACTCCATATCTGGCCACTACGAGATGGTACTGCCAGTGACCCAAGTGGTCAATATTTCCCCAACAATTAATCAATATAGTAGATTGATTGAAAACACCTGTACATATGACGTCATTTTTGAGTTATTTTCCCCGAGTTTGAACTTATTTTGTTCTCAAGAGTTTCCAATTTATTTTTTCTAGAGGCTGTTTGTTGTTGTTTAACTGGATGTCCACTGGGTATTCATTAGGCAATATGTGTTTGTTTGTTTGTCGTTCTTTCAAATCCAAATTTTATTTCGTATACACGCTCCAAACTTATGTTTTCATGATAACTGGACATCTCGCGCTGGACAGAGAAAACTCGAGAACAGTCGACGTGGGAGCACACTGGATGATGAGTATACATTTTATATCAGTCTTCCTATTCGCTTGTGAAACATGGACAATTTAAAAAAACAAAAACATAATTGATACGATGTACTGAGGATCGAGTACTGTAAAAAAAAAATGAACCGTAAAAAAACTTCACAAAATGGACAAGTCAAAGAAAAGAATAAAAGTAAATTCGCCATCCAGGAAAGTCAAAGGCTCTCTGACTAAGAGATGTATGACACAATCCGCAGAAATCCGCAAGGAGTCCGGGTCGCTGGCTCACACCTTTTGTCTACCAGGAAGTCCTCCAGGACTAACATAGGATTATGGAAATGTACCAGTCAAATATCAGTGGATAAAGAGATACAGCGAAGACGATGGCGCTGGATAGGACACACACTGAGAAAACAAACTGAGAGTATTACACTACAGGCCTTTTTTTGGAATCCCCAAGGAAAAAAGACAAAGAGGAAGACAAAAATATTCTTGGAGAAGACAGGTGGAAGCTGAGATGAAGATGATGGGGAAGACAGAATGATTTTAAAAGAAAGACAAGAAACAGAACGGCTTGTAAAGTGTTTGTTAAAGATCTATGCTCCACGGGGAGCAGTAAGGTAGAAGAGACTGAGGATGGCGAATTGTGGAAGACATTATCGCCTACGCCAACTACCATGACACATGATAATGGGCGGCCTCGGTAGCCTAGTTGGGAAAACCACCCAACTGGGCTACCGACGTTCGGACAACCCGTGTTCGATTCCCGCTGGAAGCAGTGTGAATTGTACTTGTGGTTGGAAAAAAAAAAAATACCCCCACGGTCGACTCAGCCGTTGGCAGAAATGTTTACCAGGGAGTTACTCCGGGAAAGTGAGGAATCTCGCCTCGCATCGTGAGTTTCAATGCTTAAAGCGACACTGTCCAGAAGTCTCCGAACACTTGCGGATAGGCGGCCGAGCACATATGGGTGAAAACTCGCGCGCTAAGACGCCGGTTCAAGCCTCGTACTTGACCTTTACCTTCACATTTATATGATAATGATGGTTGCTGATTTTCTAAGAACAGCTTATTTCAAGAAGGAGAATTAGAGTGTTTCCCCCAATAGAATAAATAAATATCTCTTATTTGAGAAACAATAACTGTTTATGTTTCCATAAAATAATTCACAAAATCGGGCAATATAATTAGCGCATTGAATCGAAGATTTTTTTTCCCTTATTGTCAAATATTGGAAATCGAACGCTGGGATTATGTCACTTTTGACTCACAACAAAACACAACAAATTAGAAATAGTTCGAACATTCTGGAATACAAGTTAATGTTTGGGGAAGTAGCGCTTCAAACTCTGGCAGTGTCAACACGTTCTGATCAGAAATTTGATTTCCCGAACAACGTCTTTGTGTGAGAGAGAGACGATGTTTTTTTTTTCCGTTTAAGAAGCAGAACAAAATTGCTAGAGATTTTTTTGTTTACCTTCAAAGAATGATTGTTCAGAAATGAAAGCTAAATGAAGATGGAAACAATCTGCCAACAGATAAAACATCTAGGATAAAGATCGTTAAATTACAAACATAAAGTATAGCAGCTGTTTAATTCGGTATCATTATCAGGTCGCATGCTGATTGTAGAATGTTACATTCACCACAGGCCGCCTGAAAGAATATATGTCTCTAGCCAGATCTCCCACAGAACGTTGTATTCACCACAGCCTGTCTGAAAGAATCTCTGTCTCTAGCCAGATCTCCCACAGAACGTTGTATTCACCACAGCCTGTCTGAAAGAATATATGTCTCTAGCCAGATCTCCCACAGAACGTTGTATTCACCACAGCCTGTCTGAAAGAATCTCTGTCTCTAGCCAGATCTCCCACAGAACGTTGTATTCACCACAGCCTGTCTGAAAGAATCTCTGTCTCTAGCCAGATCTCCCACAGAACGTTGTATTCATCACAGCCCGTCTGGAAGAATCTCTGTCTCTAGCCAGATCTCCCACAGAACGTTGTATTCATCACAGCCCGTCTGGAAGAATCTCTGTCTCTAGCCAGATCTCCCACAGAACGTTGTATTCATCACAGCCTGTCTGAAAGAATCTCTGTCTCTAGTCAAATCTCCCACTTCTGTTATCACGACCCAGGTCTCTGTTGATGTCTTTAAACCACCTTCTTCTTGACCTGTCCCTGATGCGTTGCCTAGGAACCAAACCTTTTATTATTGTTCCTTTCAGCCGCTACTTTGACGTGGCTATAGTATTTTAATTTCCTCCATAGAATTGTGTTTATGGGCCAGTTATTAATTCTGCACATTTAATTATTTACGTTAAAATTATCTTACAGTTTCTATGTACTTTTTACTTTTTTTGGTCAAAACAATGTACATAGCCTTGTTACAATATAAGATATTACTTTCTATAGCCATCTGGGACGTAGTTTCAAAGAGCTGTATTCGTGTTTCATTTCCGAATAGAAAGAGTTAAAATATAAGGGTTTAAGAGCTGTATCTATGTGCTGCTTTGCTTCTTTCTTGTCTTTTGTTACATTATGTCTAACATTTTCTTTACTGGCAGGAAAAGGGTCCACTGAAGTGGTGGAAAGTGATTCAAGATTCCGATTTGTGTGGTGGCTTCTTTCAACGTGTCATTATTATCCCTGACTGCTGTCTTGTATGGTGGTTTCTTTCAACATGTCATTATTATCCCTGACTGCTGTCTTGTATGGTGGCTTCTTTCAGCATGCCATTATTATCCCTAACTGCTGCTTTGTGTGGTGGCTTCTTTCAACATGCCATTATTATCCCGGACTGCTGTCTTGTGAGGTAGCATCTTTCAACATGTCATTATTATCCCGGACTGCTGTCTTGTATGGTGGCTTCTTTCAGCATGCCATTATTATCCCTAACTGCTGCTTTGTGTGGTGGCTTCTTTCAACATGCCATTATTATCCCGGACTGCTGTCTTGTGAGGTAGCATCTTTCAACATGTCATTATTATCCCGGACTGCTGTCTTGTGAGGTAGCATCTTTCAACATGTCATTATTATCCCGGACTGCTGTCTTGTGAGGTAGCATCTTTCAACATGTCATTATTATACCTGGCGGATATCTTTTGTGGTGGCTTCTTTCAATATGTCATTAATACCACTGGCTGCTGTCTTGTGGGATAGATCACTCAATATGTCATCATTCCATATTCCTACTGTCCTTGTGTCATGAATCACTCAAGATGTCATCATTACCTTTGGCTGATGTCTACGGTCTTCTGAACATTCTTCTGTGGAATCAAACTAATATTACTTTAATTAACCTTCTTGTGATGCTCAATAATTGTCAGCGTGTCATGCTCCTGTATTTAAGGAGAGGATCAGCGCATCATCGTCTGTGTTCAGTTGTTCTCTCCGTTAACAAATATTTGGTGGAGAAAATATAAGTAATCTGGGGACAACAGCGTCCTCGTATGGGCATTATTATGACTTTAATAATACACACATTATATTTTGTCTTCGTAAGATAATGAACATTAAATGGTACAATAGAATTAAACTATTCTAATAGCATGCAACGAGCCAACCTCCCATCCATCATGGTAACACTTAGCAGTCGCAGACTAAGATGGAAGGGTCACGTGAGATGAATGGGCAAACGATCGTATTCCCAAATATTGTTTGAGAACTTAGGGGAGGATCGAGACCAAAGTGTAGACCAGAGCTGAGATATAAGGATGCAGGGCTTCCTTGAGGGAATTCTCTATCAGTGAAAGAAGCTGGGAGAATCTGGCACCGGATCATAGCACACGGAGAACAAAAATATGAAACGGCACAACAGAAAAACATTCGAGGGAGATATAATGCTAAATTCGGAGGACATAAGAAGCAGGATTGGCAGATTCAACCACGAGAGAAACTGTATATCAGAACACCACCCAGCATAGAACACTAATAGTTTACCAATCCACTGACAACTCATAATTGCTTGCTACAAGCCCACTGACAACTCATGATTGCATGCTACCAACCTACTGACAACTCATGATTGCTTGCTACAAGCCCACTGACAACTCATGATTGCATGCTACCAACCTACTGACAACTCATGATTGCATGCTACCAACCTACTGACAACTCATGATTGCATGCTACCAACCTACTGACAACTCATGATTGCATGCTACCAACCTACTGACAACTCATGATTGCATGCTACCAACCTACTGACAACTCATGCTTGCATGCTACCAACCCACTGACAACTCATGATTGCATGTTACCGACCTACTGACAACTCATGATTGCATGCTACCAACCCACTGACAACTCATGATTGCATGCTACCAACCCACTGACAACTCATGATTGCATGCTACCAACCCACTGACAACTCATGATTGCATGCTACCAACCCGCTGATAAGAATACAAAGGCCATTATACAATCAATTATACATTTTATGATGTTTGCAATTATTTTAAAAAAAAACAATAAATAAATAAAGTTAACAAAAAGAGGTTGTCAAGACTGGACTGACAACTTGTGTGATTGTACTGTGATCAGATCGATACTTTCAAATGATATGCAAAAAAAGACGTTAGATCGATACTGTTACCTGTTTAGTGGTTTATATAATCGAAGCTGCTCCTCTTTAGATCGCGATACTTCAGTATTCGATCTCGCCATTCGTCAAGAATGTATTTCCAATATCACGTGGTTATATTAGGTCAACAGCGCGTGCTAGCAGCAACAGGATGACGTGTTTCCGCAGAGAATGGCTTATTATTTCACAAAATATCGCAAGACTCTGAGAATAGAAGTACAAATAGTCTGTCTGTGCAGAGAAGCAGATAGATATGCAGGATGGCATATGTAGGCAGACTTTACTCAGAAAATATATAGATTTTTGGACAGAGATATACAACAATGTCAAAGGGGAAGAATTAACAGACAGATTAGACAGACAGATAAGACTTCCTTACAGAATGGGCAGAGAAGACTTAGAAATAAGACAGTCAGTCAATTAGGATTGACAGATACAGTAAGTAGGAAGAAACCTTAAGTACAGGGTAGATTACGTACCGATAGATATGACCGACATATACGACGAATCAAACACAGGTACACACACAGACAAAGAAAGAGACAGATCAGACAGAGACATCAGAGCAGACACACAGACAAAGCTGATAGAGAAGACAGACAAGTGTAAGCTACAGACACCGGACAGACATGAGCAAGTGGTGGGGTGTAACGAACACTCTTACAAGGTATGTGACAGCCATAGAATGTGCGGGACATGTTCTCCTTCATTTACCTGTCCCGAACATTCAAGATGTTTTAGAGTTTATCTTTAGTCCGTTGTCGATGAGAGAGAGAAGATGTACAGGTTATAAGAAATATTTAGAGTTTATCTTTAGTCCGTTGTCGATGAGAGAGAGAAGATGTACAGGTTATAAGAAATATATGTATTATAGAACGAAATTTTGCATAAGAAATAAAGACTGAAATGAAAGCGAGTTCTCAAGACTTAAAAGAAGATTAAACTGAAATATATCAACGACACGCTCAGTGGTTACTGAACTGGACTACAAAGGACAAGAGGTAGGGTTCGATCCCAACCGACGGCTTCCGGGTTCACCCAGTCTTAAATTGGCCCCGGGTTTTTTCTGGGAAAGTAAAGCGACACGGGCGTAATACCGACCACATTACCCCGAAAATCATGTGCTGAAGGTCTGCAAAATGTATGGTCACTAACACCATATTACCTATACACCACTTGGTGTGACGGGGCTCTTTACCTCTTTTTACTATATCAACGACACGCGGCCGATTTGTGAACCATAACTGATAAAGAACCTACTAAAATATATAGATTTCTTCTTTTTCCTTTTAATTCCCCGTGGAGAATAGGTCTTCAACAAACACTTTCCAAGCCGTTCTGTTTCTTTCCGTTCTTTTAAGATTGATCCATGTCTTCACCATCTTCTCTATCTACATGTCTTCTCCATGCATATCTTGACCACCCACTTTTTTCGGAAGTCAAAAATAATGTTTATCGTGTAATACACTCAGTTGGTTCCCACTATATGTGTCCTATCACCACTTTTGCCTTATCTCTTTGTCCACCTTTATTCTCACAGCTACTTTCCCATAACGCTACGTGAGTGATTTTGCCCTGTCATCTGAATTCTTGTGTTCTAGACAGGCATCCATAAATTAAGGTTTTAAGTGAGGTTGTACACTTAGTACACAATAACGTGTGGTTCTAAAGTCGAATATGCCGCCACGTGGACACTGTTCATGACTCTATGCTAAAAGAGCCAAATTTGGTGCTTGACAAGCGAGACCGGGCATCTTTGTTGGTGCATCAAAAGATATGGGGGCATCTTTGTTAGTGCATCAAGGAAGATGGGGCATCTTTGTTAGTGCATCTGGGAGATGGGGCATCTTTGTTAGTGCATCAAGGGAGATGGGGCATCTTTGTTAGTGCATCAAGGTAGATGGGGGCATCTTGTTAGTGAATCAAGGGAGATGGTGCATCTTTGTTAGTGCATCAAGGGAGATGGGGCATCTTTGTTAGTGCATCAAGGGAGATGGGGGCATCTTTGTTAGTGAATCAAGGGAGATGGTGCATCTTTGTTGGTGCATCAAGGGAGATGGGCATCTTTGTTAGTGAATCAAGGGAGATGGGGCATTTTTGTTAGTGCATCAAGGGAGATGGTGCATCTTTGTTGGTGCATCAAGGGGAGATGGTGCATCTTTGTTGGTACATCAAGGGCGATGGTGCATCTTTGTTAGTGCATCAAGGAAGATGGGACATTTTTGTTAGTGTATCAAAGGAGATGGTGCATCTTTGTTAGTGCATCAAGGGAGATGGTGCATATTTGTTAGTGCATCAAGGGAGATGGTGCATCTTTGTTGGTGCATCAAGGGAGATGGTGCATCTTTGTTGGTGCATCAAGGGAGATGGGGCATCTTTGTTAGTGCATCAAGGGAGATGGTTAATCTCTATTAGTGCATCAAGGAGGATGGGGCATCTTTGTTAGTGCATCAAGGGAGATGGTGCATCTTTGTTGGTGCATCAAGGGAGATGGGGCATCTTTGTTAGTGCATCAAGGGAGATGGGGCATCTTTGTTAGTGCATCAAGGGAGATGGTGCATCTTTGTTAGTGCATCAAGGGAGATGGGGCATCTTTGTTAGTGCATCAAGGGAGATGGTGCATTTTTATTGGTGCATCAAGGGAGATGGGGTATCTTTGTTGGTGTATCAAGGGAGATGGTGCATCTATGTTGGTGCATCAAGGGAGATGGTGCATCTTTGTTAGTGCATCAAGGGAGATAGTGCATCTTTGTTGGTGCATCAAGGAAGATGGTGCATCTTTGTTAGTGCATCAAGGGAGATGGTGCATCTTTGTTAGTGCATCAAGGGAGATGGGACATCTTTGTTAGTGCATCAAGGGAGATGGGGCATCTTTGTTGGTGTATCAAGTGAGATGGTGCATCTATGTTGGTGCATCAAGGGAGAAAGTGCATCTTTATTAGTGTAGAAAGGGAGTTGGTGCATCTTTGTTGGTGCATCAAGGGAGATGGGACATCTTTGTTAGTGCATCAAGGAGATGGTGCATCTTTGTTGGTGCATCAAGGGAGATGTGACATCTTTGTTAGTGTATCAAGGGAGATGGTGGATCTTTGTTGGTGCATCAAGGGAGATAGGGCATCTTTGTTAGTGTATCAAGGGAGATGGTGCATCAAGGGAGATGGGACATCTTTGTTAGTGTATCAAGGGAGATGGTGCATCTTTGTTGGTGCATCAAGGAAGATGGTGCATCTTTGTTGGTGCATCAAGGGAGATTGGACAACTTTGTTAGTGCATCAAGGGAGATGGGGGCTTCTTTGTTACTGCATCAAGGGAGATGGGGCATCTTTGTTAGTGCATCAAGGGAGATGGGACATCTTTGTTAGTGCATCAAGGGAGATGGGAAAACTTTGTTAGTGCATCAAGGGAGATGGTGCATCTTTGTTGGTGCATCAAAGGAGATGGGGCATCTTTGTTAGTGCATCAAGGGAGACGGGACATATTTGTTAGTGCATCAAGGAAGATGGTGCATCTTTGTTATTGCATCAAGGAAAAG
>JAVIAB010000108.1:73241993-73252632 GCA_032433765.1 Megaustenia siamemsis
GTCTGTGTTAGATGTTTGGTCTGTGGTTGTGTTAGAGGTTTGGTCTGTGGTTGAGTTAGAGGTTTGGTCTGTGACTGTCTTAGATGTTTGGTCTGTGGTTGTGTTAGAGGTTTGGTCTGTGGTTGAGTTAGAGGTTAGGTCTGTCACTGTGTTAGAGGTTTGGTCAGTGGTTGAGTTAGAGTTTTGGTCTGTGGTTGTGTTAGAGGTTTGGTCTGTGGTTGTGTTAGAGGTTTGGTCTGTGGTTGTGTTAGAGGTTTGGTCTGTGGTTGTGTTAGAGGTTTGGTCTGTGGTTGAGTTATAGATTTGATCTGTGATTGTGTTAGAGGTTTGGTCAATGTTTACATCATTGTCCCACCTTTAGTCTCCTCTGTCTCTCAATGTTTACATCATTGTCCCACCTTTAGTCTCCTCTGTCTCTCAATGTTTACATCATTGTCCCACCTTTAGACTCCTCTGTCTCTCAATGTTTACATCATTGTCCCACCTTTAGACTCCTCTGTCTCTCAATGTTTACATCATTGTCCCACCTTTGGTCTCCTCTGTCTCTCAATGTTTACATCATTGTCCCACCTTTAGACTCCTCTGTCTCTCAATGTTTACATCATTGTCCCACCTTTAGTCTCCTCTGTCTCTCAATGTTTACATCATTGTCCCACCTTTAGACTCCTCTGTCTCTCAATGTATTCATCATTGTCCAACCTTTAGATTCCTCTGTCTCTCAATGTTTACATCATTGTCCCACCTTTAGATTCCTCTATCTCTCAATGTTTACATCATTGACCCACCTTTAGATTCCTCTATCTCTCATTGTTTACATCATTGTCCCACCTTTAGATTCCTCTGTCTCTCAATGTTTACATCATTGTCCCACCTTTAGATTCCTCTGTCTCTCAATGTTTACATCATTGTCCCACTTTTAGATTCCTCTGTCTCTCAATGTTTACATCATTGTCCCACCTTTAGATTCCTCTATCCTCAATGTTTACATCATTGTCCCACCTTTAGATTCCTCCGTCTCTCAATGTTTACATCATTGTCCCACCTTTAGATTCCTCTATCCTCAATGTTTACATCATTGTCCCACCTTTAGATTCCTCTATCCTCAATGTTTACATCATTGTCCCACCTTTAGATTCCTCTATCCTCAATGTTTACATCATTGTCCCACCTTTAGATTCCTCTGTCTCTCAATGTTTACATCATTGTCCCACCTTTAGATTCCTCTATCCTCAATGTTTACATCATTGTCCCACCTTTAGATTCCTCTATCCTCAATGTTTACATCATTGTCCCACCTTTAGATTCCTCTGTCTCTCAATGTTTACATAAAATAACAGTGGTTGAAACATGGGTGGGTTAACATTGAGAATAGAACAATTCAGTGGAATTGGATCATGTTCGGACCATACCGCAACACTGACAGCCATAGAGGAGCAGACGATGGAGTGGAGCTCTACACTTCTGATAATATTTTTTTCTTCTTGTTTTCTTCTCCATCGTCTTCTTCTTTCTCTTCCTCTTCGCATTCTTCTTCTTGTCCATCCTCTTCTATTTTGCATTGTTCTTCTTCTTCTTGGTCTTATTCGTCGTCCTCCTCTTCACCATCTTCCTCTTCCCATTCTACTTCATATACTCTTTCTTCTTTCTCTTCGTTTTCTTGTTCTTTTTCTTCTTCTGCTTCTCCTTCTTCGTCGTCCTCTCCTTTTATCAAATTCCTCATCTCTTTTTTCTTCCACCTCTTCTTCATCTTCCTCTTCCCTTTACATTCCTCTTCTACTTCTCCTTCCTCTTCTTTTTTCTTCCTCATCCCCTTCATCTTCTTCTTCCTTTCAATTTCCATTGTAGCATAGGTCTTCAACAAAAGTTGACTAATCCGTCCTGTCATTATCTGAAGATCGTTCAAGTAAAGTAAAACATGGAGTCCCTAGTCTTAAAACAACCCAGCTACATTAAAAACAACCTAGCTACATTAAAAACAACCTAGCTACATTAAAAACAACCTAGCTACATTAAAAACAACCTCGCTACATTATCTACTTTGTCTGACACAGACATCAAGTATGTACAATAAAGCGGGCACAAAGAGTGAAGCTGCCTACGACTCTCCGTCATTGATTGCCATGCTCTGGGACTCTCAATGGGAGGTGACGACTATCAGCACAAGTGTGCCACCGTCATTTCTCTCTTTTTTTTTAAATTTCTTCTTTTCATTTTTATTATAATTTGTATGCATCGTTCCCTTCATATTTTTATTTTTTCTTCTTCTCCCTTTTAAAAAAAATTGTCGTCTTCTTCTTTTTTCTATGCTTCTATCTTTCAGTCCCCTGTGGAGCATAGGTTCTCAACAAACACATACCAAGTCGTTTCTATTTCTTGCCATTCTTTTAATATTGTTCCATGTCTTCCCAATTTTCTTAATCTCTCCCTTCCACCTCTCTCCTCCAAGAATACTTTAGCCTTCCACGTTGTCTTCTTACATGGAAATTCTAAAAAAGGCCTTGTCGTGCAATATTTTCAGTTGGCTTTCACACCGTGTACCCTATCCACTGCAATTGTCTTTGTCATATCTTTTTGTCCTCAGGTATTTGACTGGTACTTTCCCATAGCTCTAAGTTAGTGATTTTGTTTCTCTAATGGTCATCTTGTAAATGATTGTAAAAAAAGTAAAGTACCCCCGTCACGCCAAGTGGCGTATAGGGAAATATGGTGTTAGTGACCCTATATTTTACAGACCTTCAGCACATGATTTTTGGGGTAATGTGGTCGGTATTACGCCCGTGCTGCTTTTACTTTCCCAGAAAAAATCCGGTACCCATTTAAGGCTGGGTGAACCCGGAGCCGTCGGTTGGGATCGAACCCTACCCCTTGTCCGTAGTAGTCCAGTTCACTAACCACTGAGCTATCGCGGCTCCTACTAATTTTTAGGGAATTAGTAAAACCCAGGTGTCCTCGCCAGGATTACGAACCCCGGCTGTTGCCGTGGTAAGCCAACCGTAAATGATTGTGACCTTCATATTTTCAATGTCACGCTATTTGTTCAACAGAAAAATAAAACAAATCAAATAAAAACGATAATTTGTTTTTGTCCTGGAATTTACAATGAACAAAAACTAAGAACGTAAAATAAGCACTCACACAAGAACTAGAAGCAAGCATTTAGAAGCCTAAACAAAATGTGGGAGACATAAATACGATTCCGCTCATAAAAGAACAAATAAATAACGTTTCTTCAAAGAATGTGCCCCACTGTGCGATGATGAGCATATAATAATTATTTTAACTATCGCATGCATGATGTCAACAATACATTAATTTTGTCGCGCATCGCATATGTCAATAATATAACTGATGAAACAGGTAACACATATTATGCCACACAATGCAGCTGATGCTAAACATATAAGAGATAAGCATGTTAACTAACACATAGAAGATCATACATTATGCAGACATAGAAGATATCATAAAGACGATCTCACAGTTGCATTAGCAAGAGCTAGATAATCAAAGTGTACATCGCAAAGAAGATCGTAATTATAGTGACACGCAACGGCTGCAAATATGATAACACATGAAGTGAATAGAACAAATGTTGCAAAGATAATCACATGTTACATTAACAATGCAACTATTGCAACGATCACATATTATACCAATAATGCAACAATTACAACGATTGTACATTACGCCGATAATGTAACTATTGCAACGATCACACATTATACCAATAATGCAACAATTACAACGATTGTACATTACGCCGATAATGTAACTATTGCAACGATCACACATTATACCAATAATGCAACAATTACAACGATTGTACATTACGCCGAAATGTAACTATTGCAACGATCACACATTATACCAATAATGCAACAATTACAACTGTTGTACATTACGCCGATAATGTAACTATTGCAACGATCACACATTATACCAATGATTCAATAATTGCAAAGATCGCAAATTATACAAACAACGCAACTATTGCAAATATCGCACATTATACAAACAATGCAACGTTCGCAAAGAAACTCACACAAACAAAATTCGCCGACATAAAAATTGTGTATAACCCCAGAATTAGTTTTATTAATTATAAAGTAAATTTATTTTAAAATCATTATTACCCGACCACAAATGAACACTTTATAGCTGCACCGTCTGGCCCAGATACTTGCGTGTTCAGAAATAATTTCAAACATCGGTTGTTTAAAATACGATCTAGAAAATTGGCCATAACAAATTCCAGACAAACACCGCTGGAACAGGAATAATGCCAAATAATTCGTCATATTGTCACACACGAGCTGCCAATGTTGTAAAAGTTGCATTCAATCTATCGAGGCTGATCGAGGCAATTTAAAGATCAATGGAAATAGAGTTGGATGATTTCTGGGGATGTCTGAATGAGCCAGGATAAATAAAATGTTGAGTTTAAACGATTTACCAATGAATGAGATTGTAAAATAGCATAATAAACAGGAGATAGATTAAGAAGAATGAAGAAAGTGGTAGATAAAAAAGGATTTATTTATAATGTGAGTGATTGTGAATTAGAAGATAGAGTAGGGAAAGTCTGTCTGCATTTTGGCAACAAGGAGACAATTGGTTTACATTCACCGAACACAAACACGATTCAACGAGATTTCCTATCAGCATCCACATTGCTAGATTTAGAAACTGCTTATACCATGTTAATAAAGAAATAATTTTGGCAAAATTGGATGCATCGGTCCAGCCTTATTTCTATTCACTTGTGTGTAGAGAGTATTAACGTGGTCTAATTACGTTCTCTTGGTTAAGTGGCCAGCAAGCGGAAACAGCAGTCTAGAAACGAAACACACAGAAATGAGGCAAATAAAAGTCTCGAGAGTAGAACTTAATATTCAGTTATTTGTGATCGACGGGCAGGGCGCTGAGTTGTAGCTTTACAGAACTGAGAAAACTGTTGTGTAGAGAAGTAACGACAGACGCGGAACTTTAATATTGCAACAACATGAGATAAGCTGTACAGAGTTTATGAAAGCATGACATCCATTTGAGAAGTTACCTTTTATCAGATCCGTATATTTGTTGATTCCCATAATGTTATTATTATTATTATTAATTTCATCCTAATGACCATTATGACCTATATCACAGCATAACTTCTAGGTTTATCATACGTATACTCAATCATCATCATCATTACAACATCTACATCTTGGAAATTCACTTGACATTTGCTTCCCACTCTAGCACACAATCTCGTACCTTTCCTCTTTTGCTTCTCTTGTTTTCAAATTGCTATACTGTCGCTAGACTGTCATAGTTTTTCAATCTAATTCAATGCCGGACGAAAAATGATGCCTCTTTAAGTATTGCTATAATTATTGTGAAACAGAACTGGCCAAGATACTGTTCTACTTCCCCGTGATGAACATATACAACAAGTTATTTACAGAGGAAATTAAAGAACGAAAACTATTAATGCAGTATAGGGTGTGCGGGACTAAATGCGCTGTAAAAAAAAAGAGCAACATCACAAGGTGAACATTCATATCAAATAGATCAATCTAAGTTAGAAACAGCATATGACATAAAGGCGTACAGAACAGATCGTGCGCTGGTCTGTAAGCTGTTCTTAAAAGTATAAGATCAAGTTCAAGGCAATGAGTGTAATGTAATGATACCGTAGTGGTAAGGGTACCTTGTGTTGGTACGACGATGATTATGAGCTTACCGCTACCCTAATCGATCGCAAAATATGAATCTAGTCACGGACGCCGTGTGAAAGTCTACTAGAGGCTGAGACAGTTCCGTCTGCTTGGCAGTAGTTTCCTAAGATACCCTTTATGGAAGTTCTTTATAGCGGCCCACTCTCAGTTGATGCTCGGACAAGTCAGAATTGGTGATTCCTTCATGAGAAGATTTAACACTTGCAGGTCTTAGACATGGGGAGGGCAACCTTTCATTTTCTGAGGGCCAGATCTGAAAACTGTGAAAACGCCGAGGGTCAGATTTGAAACTATGAAAACGCCGAGGGTCAGATCTGAAAACTGTGAAAACGCCGAGGGTCAGATCTGAAAACTGTGAAAACGCCGAGGGTCAGATCTGAAAACTGTGAAAACGCCGAGAGCCAGATCTGAAAACTGTGAAAACGCCGAGGGGCAGATCTGAAAACTGTGAAAAAGCCGAGGGCCAGATCTGAAAACTGTGAAAACGCCGAGAGCCAGATCTGAAAACTGTGAAAACGCCGAGGGGCAGATCTGAAAACTGTGAAAAAGCCGAGGGCCAGATACCATCACCTAATGAAGCCATTATATAAATGACCTAATTTGCACAAGCGATTGTAATATAAAAATCGTGTTAGTGATGGAGAGTGGAAGACAGAATATATGTTGGAATGAAAGGGACAGGAGTGATACAGAAAAAAGAGGGGGTGGGGGGGAGGTGCAAATCCAACAATAAATTATAAATAGAAAAACATACTGGTTTAATGAGAGGTTTATGCCTGAACTTCACGCACAGGGTTGTATCATTTGACTAACTGCAATGCGTAGTATGTTTTCTAATTTTGTTTCAGTTAATAAATGCTTTGCTTTTGTTTTACTTTTTTATTTATTAATTTTTTTTTTATATCTCAGGGAATGGAGTGTATAGTAATTTTCAAATCAAACACGAGACGCGCCAAGATGGACGCACCAAGATGGACGCTTGTTTACGTTTGAACAAAGCCCAACGGCCAAGATCTGTAAAAAAAAAAAAAAGTAAGTACCCCCGTCACGCCAAGTGGCGTATAGGGAAATATGGTGTTAGTGACCCAATATTTTACAGACCTTCAGCACATGATTTTTGGGGTAATGTGGTCAGTATTACGCCCGTGCTGCTTTACTTTCCCAGAAAAAAATCCGGTACCCATTTAAGGCTGGGTGAACCCGGAAGCCGTCGGTTGTGATCGAACCCTACCCCTTGTCCTTTGTAGTCCAGTTCACTAACCACTGAGCTAACGGCCAAGATCTGAATTTACAGAATTTCGTTCATTCTCAACGGCGGCCGATATAGTTTGGCTTTTACTAGAACAATGCCTGGAGTATAAGCTCAGAACACAATCTTGTCGTGCTTTCTCCCTGCATCGAGGGTTGGCGACAATGGAGATTCATTTCACTCTGACTCTTGTGGACGCTGTCATAACCATTAGTACAGACCTATACATTAACTCCGCTAGTATAAGGATATTTAATATACACTGTCCAAATGACAAATTACTGAAGCTGGAGTCAATGGAAATAACAGCATCAAAGTGTCTGGTGGTAGGAGACTTTAGCAGCCACTCTAAAAGATGGGGATATAAGGAGTCCAATGTTCGAGGTGAAGAAGTGGAAGAATGGGAAATAGACAACAACCTATTCCTCATAAACTCTAGCGAGGACCCCGAAACCTTCTACTCAAGAAGATGGAAAACAACTTCCACTCCCGTCCTAGCATTTGCAACTGGAGACATATCCATCAAAATAACTAGAAAAGTGTTGAACCAACTTGGAGATAGTGACCATAGACCAGTCAAACTTTCAGTGGCTCTTGCTCACAAACAGGAGTTGCAAATATCTCTTTCCGCTGGAACTACAAGAGAGCAGATTGGGCAAAGTTTGCAAGGCTCACTGATGCATATACTGCGCCTATCAACACCCACGAAAAGAAGGTCAATAATATGATAGAGCGGTTAACAAATGGAATCCTGAGAGCTGCTAAAGAATCCATTCCTAGAGGAGCAAGAAGAAACTACAAGCCATACTGGAGCAAGGAAATACAGAGACTAGAAGAGGAACTGGACTCTGCCAGAGAACTAGCTGAAACATCACACAGCACAGAGAGCAACATTGCCTACAAAGCAGCCTCGGCCAAATACAGACGAGAGGTCATGATATCAGCAAGACAGAGCTGGATAGACAAAACAGAGTCTTAATCTAGACAAAAATGGTCATAAACTATAGAAACTTGCGAAAGCTCTGAGCGACGAAAACAACTGCCGACCTTCAATATCATTAACACACAATCAGAACATCCTCACAGGCAAAAGGGCAGCAAATCTACTGATAGAGACTTACAAAAACATTAGTAGAATAAACAATCCAATAGACAAACAGAAGCTGCAAGACGGGAAACCAAGATGCAAAACACACGGCTTTAGCACAGAAGAGCATCAGACGACCATCTTTACCCCAACTGAATTAGATGTTGCCCTCAAAGGATTGAAGCTCAAAAGTTCCCTGGTAAAGATGGAATCTCCAACGAAATGCTCCTAAATCTGGGACAGAAAGCCAAGAGCCAGCTTCTAAGGATAATAATTGCTATCTGGAAGAGAGGTTATGTGCCGGCAATCTGGAAAGAAGCTATTATGGTGCACATCCTCAAACGTGGAAAAGACCCAAGTAGCTATAGACCAATTAGCCTACTGAGCTGCCTGAGTAAACTCATGGAAAGGCTGGTTAACAGAAGACTTATGTGGCATTTAGAGACAAAATAACAAATCGTACCACAACAAAGTGGCTTCCGTCAGCACAGATCAACTGAAGACCTGGTCACCTACATTACACAGGAAATAGAGGATGCTCTACAAGAAAAGAAACACACACTGGCAGTGTGGGTCGACATGGAGAAGGCTTTTGATAGGGTTTGGCGAGAGGGTTTAAAGAACAAGCATTTTAGACTTGGCATCCAGGGTCGTTTATTCAATTGGGTCTCTCAATACCTTCAGGATAGAACGGCCAGAGTACAAGTTCAAGGTCAACTAAGTAAGAAGGTCTCTATCGAACAAGGTGTCTCTCAAGGCGGAGTCTTGTTCCTAACACTCTTTTTAATCTTCATATATGACATAGTAAATGACATTCTACCCAGAATACACTCAGCAATATACGCAGATGATCTGGCATTATGGGCTCGCGAGAAAGTATGTCGGTGGCTGGACCCAGGATGCAAGATGCCCTAGGTGAACTTGAAAAATGGACGAACACCTGGTTCTTACCAATCAACGAAAAAAAACTACATATACAATTTTCAGCCTATCAAGAAACACACTCTCTGCAAACTTGAAGATAAAAGACCATACACTCCCTATTGACCAAAACCCAACATATCTTGGCGTCACCATGAATCGCAGAATGACTTGGAAAAATCAGATAGACAGAGCAAGGAAAAAAGCCAGAAAACGAAAAAATATTGTGAAGAAATTGGCAGGAACGGACTAGGGGCAGACAGCAATATTTTGAAAAGACTATACGTAGGAAGAGTCAGACCAGTTCTAGAGTATGGAGTCACAGCCTGGGCCATGGCTTCCAAATCACGCCTTAGCAAAATTAACAGAACACAGAACCAAGCTGCCCGTATCATCACTGGTGCTATGAAATCTACACATATCAAGACTCTAGAAACAGTAACAGGTTTACAACACTTAGATGACAGACGGGTCACTAAAGTATTGCAACAAGCGGAGAAATATAGAAGGCTCCTTAGCCACCCCATGCACCAAAGAATAACTGGTTCCGGAATTGTACGACTAAAGAGGAGCAACTTCGCTGCAATTGCCAATGAACTAACTACTGGAGACCGAGTACTTTCCCAAACAATATCGAAACCCTTGGGCCCATTTGATATGTCTCCTCATGGAAAACATAACATACCAGAACTTAAGGAAAATATAACAGGAATCATGAAAAAGGCACCCAATAAGACACAGAAAAAAAACACGTAGCAGATAAATACATACACGATACCTACCCACAGGACTCTTGGTCCCACATATACACAGATGGCTCTGCTACAAATGCCACCAGAAATTGAGGGGAGATGTGTTCTTGACGCTGAATAATCAAGACGAGATCACCAAGTCAATAGCTAGTGGAAAATTCTCAAACAACTTTAAAGCAGAAACTGAGGCCATCAGAGATGCTGCAACACTGGCTACTCAACACAAAAAATAACATTCACAATAAATTGCTGATTCTGACTGATGCTCTGTCAGTATTATCAGCTCTAAAAAGACCCAAGAACAATGAACTAGATGACTTGAGAACAACCCTGGACCAACTATGCAATAACTTCAGAGAGTAGTCATTCAGTGGATACCATCACACTGTAATATACACGGGAACGAACGCGCAGACAAATTAGCTAAAGAGGGAGGGAGATTACCACAAGAGAACCTTCCGCTCAGTTATGATGAAGCCAAATCCATCCTCAAAGGTCAGTTCCATGAAAAATGGAAACGAGAACACCCAAAGCATAACGAGAGTGACGGATACCATCAACTATCAAGGAGGGATCAAGTCATCATACTTCACCTACGCACTGGTCACAATAGAATGAGAATCACATGTTCACCAAATTCAAAATAGGTACAACCAGTCTATGCCACTGTACACTGGACAATATGACTACAAAACATGTTCTACAGGATTGCCCCCAGTACACAGACCTGAGAAGAGCAATGTGGTCCACGCCCACCTCTCTGGAAGAAAAAACTATATGGGGCAATCGATTCGCTTAAACAGACAGCTGACTTCATGCGAGAGTCTGGAATCCTACTTTGATTGAGTCTTAACCACACATACACCACACAGAGAGAGAGAGAGAGAGAGAGAGAGAGAGAGAGAGA
>JAVIAB010000108.1:73252732-73280232 GCA_032433765.1 Megaustenia siamemsis
TTTTTTTTAAATTAGGAAAAATGAATCCAGAGTTTGTTTATGACGTTACACGTCCGTTCCCGTCACCTTCATATCTTGGATAGTGAGATCTAGTCACTCGCTGGTCACGGCTATATACAAGCGGCCCCGTTTACACTCCCGCACGTTCAAAAACGTCTGGTAGCTAAATATCGAAAAAGATACGATCAAGCCCACTTATATCACGGACGATCAAGCCCACTTACATGCCGGACGAAGAAGCCCAAAATTGTCACGGACGATGAAGCCCACATACATTGGAGACGATGAAGTCCACTTAAATTAAAGACGATGAACCTCATTTTCATCACGGATGTTGAAGCCCACCTACATCAGAGACGATGCAGCCCACATATATCCCAGAAGATGAAGCCCTATTATATAACAGACGATTAAACTCATTTACATCACAAACGATGAAGTCCATTTACATCATAGATGAGGAAGCCCACTTACATCAGCGGCTATGAAGCCTATTTACATCATTGACGATGAAACCCACTTACATCAGAGGCTATGAAGCCAACTTACATCAGTGGCTGGAAAGCCTATTTACAACATAGTCGATGAAACCCACTTACATAACGGATGATGAAGCCCACTTTATATTAGAGACGACTAATCCCATCTACACTGGAGACAATGAAACCACTTACACCACGGATGATGAAGCCCACTTATATCCCAGACGATGAAAATGATTTTATCTCAAGGACGATGAAACCCATTTTTATAAGGATATTGAAGCCCACTATTATTGGGACAGTTAAGCCCACTTATATCCTTCGCTTCTTAGTTTAGACTGTAAATGTAAATAACTGTCGCGCCCAATGTGGCCCGGAATATCCAGGACAGTATGGGCTATTTATAGTTACTAATGGTAGGGTCGAGTAAAGTGACTGGTGTCACAATCTGAAACCACATCCCTAAAGTATCAATTTTAAGAGTGAGTGGTATGTATGACTTGGCCCATGACACTTTCATAGATGCTGCACAATTCCCAGGATTGTAACTAAAAATCCACTTTTACATGAAAACATACAGCCGTGCACTTTAATGTAGGTCTTTCTGTGAAAGTAATATACTTGAGGGGGGGGGGGAGAAGAGAGGGATTGGGAGGGGGCTGTTAAAGAACTGAGAATAAAATCAGCATGTTCAGCGCAGTAGCAACGTAGCAGGCAGGTTAAAAATATCATGTCACCACTATAAATAGATTTACGAAGCCTACCTGGATTTGAAA
The DNA here is from genome assembly GCA_032433765.1 of Megaustenia siamemsis. Classification (NCBI taxonomy): domain Eukaryota; kingdom Metazoa; phylum Mollusca; class Gastropoda; order Stylommatophora; family Ariophantidae; genus Megaustenia; species Megaustenia siamemsis. The sequence goes on from JAVIAB010000108.1 coordinate 73,253,991, forward strand.
CGTCCTTTGCCTGATTAAAAGACTGGGTTAATCCACTTGATCATCTGTTTGTCTGTGCTGTATCTGTGACACCGCCAGAACGTTCTGCAGTTTTGATGAAAACAAAATGTGTTGTAGATGTTTATAACTTAGAATGTGTTGTAGATGTTTATAACACAGTATGTGTTGTAGATGTTTACAACACAGTATGTGTTGTAGATGTTTATAACACAGTATTTGTTGTAAATGTTTATAACTCTTATGTGTTGTAGATTTTTCTAACACAGTTTGTATTGTAGATGTTTCTAATACACAGTATGTGTTTTAGATGTTTATAATACAATATGTGTTGTAGATGTTTATAACTCAGTATGTGTTGTAGATGTTTATAACACAATATGTGTTGTAGATGTTTATAACTCAGTATGTGTTGTAGATGTTTATAACGTAGTATGTGTTGTAGATGTTTATAACACAGTATTTGTTGTAACTGTTTATAACTCTTATGTGTTGTAGATTTTTCTAACACAGTTTGTATTGTAGATGTTTCTAATACACAGTATGTGTTTTAGATGTTTATAATGCAATATGTGTTGTAGATGTTTATAACTCAATATGTGTTATAGATGTTTATAACACAGTATGTGTTGTAGATGTTTATAACTCAGTATGTATTGTAGATGTTTATAACGTAGTATGTGTTGTAGATGTTTATAACTCAGTATGTGTTGTAGATGTTTATAACTCAGTATGCGTTGTAGATGTTTATAACTCAGTATGTGTTGTGGATGTTTATAACACAAAATGTGTTGTAGATGTTTATAACTTAGTTTGTGTTGTAGATGTTTATAACTCAGTACTTGTTGTATCTGTTTATAGTTCAGTATGAGTTGTGTCTGTTTATAGCTCAGTATGTGTTGTATCTGTTTATAGCTCGGTATGTGCTGTATCTGTTTATAGCTCAGTATGTGTTATGTCTGTTTATAGCTCGGTATGTGATGTATCTGTTTATAGCTCAGTATATGTTGTATATGTTTATAGCTCAGTATGTATTGTAACTGTTTATAACTTATATGTTGTGGATGTTTATAACTTATGTGTTATAGATGTTTATAACGTATGTGTTGTATCTGTTTATAACGTATGTGTTGTAGATTTTTATAGCTCAGTATGTGTTGAAGATGTTTATAACTTATATGTTGTAGATGTTTATAGGTCAGTATGTGTTGTAGATGTTTATAACTTGTGTTGCATCTGTTTATAGCTCTGTATGTGTTGTATCTGTTTATAGCTCAGTATGTGATGTATCTGTTTATAGCTCAGTATGTATTGTAACCGTTTATAGCTCAGTATGTATTGTATATTTTTATAGCTCAGTATGTGTTGTAACTGTTTTATTGCTCTGTTTGTATTGTATATGATTATAGCTCAGTATGTGTTGTAACTGTTTATAGCTCAGTATATGTTGTAAATTTTATGGCTCAGTATGTATTGTATATGTTTATGGCTCAGTATGTATTGTATCTGTTTATGGCTCAATATGTGTTGTATCTGTTTATAGCTCATTATGTGTTGTATCTGTTTATAGCTCAGTATGTGTTTGTATCTGTTTATATCTCAGTATGTGTTGTATCTGTTTATAGCTCAGTGTGTGTTGCAGACACATTAGACAGCTTAAGAGAATGACTTGGCAGTAGGTCAACAACAGAAATGATAAATAACTGTCGTAATCGAAAGTTGTGGAGAGACATGATCACCTACGCCAGCAGGCTTGGTACTGGATGATGATGATGTGTTGTAGCTGTTATAACTTGATACATACTATATGTGTGACGAGTAATACGTACTATATGTGTAACGAGTAATACGTACTATATGTGTGACGAGTAATACGTACTATATGTGTGACGAGTAATACGTACTATATGTGTAACGAGTAATACGTACTATATGTGTAACGAGTAATACGTACTATATGTGTAACGAGTAATACGTACTATATGTGTAACGAGTAATACGTACTATATGTGTAACGAGTAATACGTACTATATGTGTGACGAGTAATACGTACTATATGTGTGACGAGTAATACGTACTATATGTGTGACGAGTAATACGTACTATATGTGTGACGAGTAATACGTACTATATGTGTGACGAGTAATACGTACTATATGTGTGACGAGTAATACGTACTATATGTGGGACGAGAGCAATGAGACTTCGAGCTGTGGCAAAATAGCAAAAAGGGAACTTTTAGCATAAAACAAGACTGTAGAGGAAACTAACGGTTGGACACTGTAAGGCAGGCGCGGGCAATCTTTTATTTTCTGAGGGCAAGATATGGAAACCATGAAGACACGAGAGCTAGATACCAATCGCTATCTGGGTCATGTGATAGAGTGTGTCACACACACACAGGACCGGAGAATAAAGGCCGCCATGAACAGTCGTAGCGAGGTGTTCCGAGTCTGAATTTTTATTTCGTCTTCAATAGAAACAAACTTGAGTATATTCCGGATTCGAACCCACGTTCTCCTGGTTCGGGTACACCGAGTTATTGATTCCGCCATCCGTTCTCCAGTTTTTATGAGGAAAGAAAGATAAGAGTTACTGCTGTTTTGCTTTCTTTCTTTCTGTCTTTCTCTCTTACTCTCTCTCTCTCTATCTCTCTTTCTCTCTCTCTCTCTCTCTCTCTCTCTCTCTCTCTCTCTTTCTCCGTCCGGTCATTATTCCCTTTCTTTTCTTCTTTCTTTCCTTTTTCTTTCCTTTTTTGTTTCTTTCTTTCTTTCTTCCTCTCTTTCGTTCTTTCTTTTTGTCTTTCTTTCCTTTCGTCCTTCTTTCCTTTCTTTCCTTTCTCTCCTTTCTTTCTTTCTTTCTTTCATCTTTTCCTCTAGACAACTGGGAACAGCCTGGTAACATACTTTAATATTCAACAAATGTAGACACAGTCTAGGCGAGCCCATGCAGGTTTCTGCAAATATTGGAACGATAGGTCATGCAGCGAAGTGAACAAAGCAATGTTATGTCGTGAGGTTGGTGTGACGACAAATTTACGATAACATCACTTTAATGAGCTGCACCTAGAATAAGTAGTATAACTACCATTGTTGCTACAAGTTACCATGATAGTATCGACTTTTTAATATAATGCCACTTTTCAAACAGTAGCAATTTTTAGACGCGTTTACGATTAATGAACCGATACGTGCAAATATTAATATCGTAATTGCTGGCATTGACGAGAGCAATTTTGTGGTGCTGGCAGTATCGACACAGGGATAAAATTGATCAAAGGATTCAACGAGTGCTGAAGATTAACAATAACCGAGGAGTCGACGAGAGAAGGCTGGTATGAGATGCACTATCATTAGCTCTTATCGCACTTGAGCACAAGCTTTATTGTTTGTTTTATTCTTTTATTGGTGCATATCTCATTTCTGCTGAGATTGGGTACCTGTCTAACGAAGTTGCGATAAGTGAAACTGCAGACAAAAAAAAAACGTGTATCTTTCCACCTCTCAATTCTGATAGTCCGTGCATTTCCCATTGTGAATTTTAAAAAAAATGGTATATTAACAGCTCTAGATAGGTGAAAACAAAACGAAAATAGAACTACGTTTCGGCCTAAAGGTCTTCAGCAGGAACAACAACACACAACACAACAATATATGCACAGAAATCTAACTACATGGACAATAAAAAACTCAATAATATCCTAGACTCAAAAGGGGGGGGGGGTAATTTCCCTGGGGTCCAGATCTTGGTCAGCCACAGAGCTTGGTCAGTTACAGAGCTTGGTCAGTCAAAGAGCTTGGTCATTCATAGAGCTTGGCCAGCCACAGAGCTTAGTCAGTCACAGAGCTTAGTCAGTCACAAAGCTTGGTCAGGCAATGTCTGGAGTGACATTGATATGTCCGGTCAGCAGTGCGGGACCAAGGTGTGAAAAACAGTAAGAAGGGAAGGGTTCTAAAAATATGTGGAGGTGGGTACAAGATCCCAGCCTTTACTATTACTGGAAACGTTTCTATGAGTTTATTCCAAATAAGTAAATCCACGTGGAAAAAGGGAACATATAAATATGTGTATATATGCAGCTATAGGTGTGCACAACAAACAAAAAAAATGAATTACAAAACACATTTGTACGTACCCGCATTTACACATGCTGATAAATATATACCAATATATAGGTATGAGTGCGCATGAGGGTGAGATATGTGTAGAAGGTATCCTAAGTATATGAGAGCGATGTGTTCATGCCGTGTGGTGACAGCGAACCCAACTGGACTATGAGACGACTCGCATTACAATGAAATCTGGATGCATTTTTATGCATTTACCAATTTTTTCCTATTGTCCTTTTTTTTTCTTCTGCCCTTTTTTATGTCTTTCCTTATCCTTTTCCTTATTATTCTCCTCAACACTTCTTCCATCCTTTATTTCTTCTTTTCTACCTTCTATGTTCTCTTCCTTTCTTCTCATCCTCCTTTTTTCCTTATCTTTCATGTTCATGTTCTGCTCCTACCATTATCTTTTCATGTTTCTTCTCCTTTACCTTCTGTCGACTTCCTCTTCTCTCTTCTTCTTATCCAACAAAATATTTCTCCTGTTTATACATTGGTTATTTTTTGTGTCTGTTCCTTTCTTCTCCTCAGAATCACGTAAGATCGGCACATCAGTATCTCGTAAATAAAAATGAGTAGTCCGTCTCATGTTTCTCTCATACAAATCCTACGAAGGTCTCTCATAAAGTATGTGAAGTGATTCACAATTCTCTCATAACAAACACATCAACTTAATTTATAATGTTGATACTCTGGCCTTGTTTTTTTTTCTTTCGTTTACATTTTTGTGTTTACACAGCTAGACACGTGTTTGTGGTAAAGTTAACTCTAACTCTCTCTCTCTCTCTCTCTCTCTCTCTCTCACTCTTTCTCTCTCTCTCTCTCTCTCTCTCTCTCTCTCTCTCGCATCTTCCCTTTTCTTCCATTCAATCTTGAGCTCCATGCTCAATCTTGGGCCAGTAATGTTCAACTTCAAGCTGGTCAAAACTGGGAATTCCCGTAGTGTGATAATTTAGACAATCCCCTACGGCACAACAGCGTATCTGATAGCTCGACAGTCGCATTCTACGCAAGAAGAAACTCATTTTGTTAAGACCTATGCTACGTATTAAGATAACGTCGTACTAGTCGAGAATAGAGCAGTTATTACTGAAACGATTATTTCTTTTTTCTTAATTTCCTCTTGTATCCGTTCGGATGTTAAGGGAGATACAAAGTTCTGGTTCTCGCCCTTTTGATGGCTTCACTTTTTGTCATTTGATCTTGTTGTAGCGTTTCTTTGATGTTGTCTGTCCATCTCACACTTAAGCTGCCTCTTGGTCTTCTGCCATCTCCAATTTTAATACGTGCTTTCTAAGGTAAAAAATCGCATAACGTTTTTTCTAGTTGATCAAACCAGTTTGTTTGTTGTTTCTGTTTGTAATTTAGGATTGGTTCATTGCTCACTTTTTTCTCTTATATCATTTCTGATTCGGTCTTTTCTGGTTACTCCAAGCGCTTTTCTTAGACATATCATATCTGTAATGACAAGCTTTCTTTTACGCTTAATATTAAGTATACATGATTGACATTGGTAGCACAATTTGGGACGATTCTACTCTCTTTATGTCACATCTGTTTGCCACTGATACCTTAGGTGACTTGCTCAGTTGTGTGTTTCCATGAAATAACACAAAGACGGTCTTCCATTCGACATTCAAAGTGACCAAAAGAAGGTGTATCTTAAAATGATATAAAAAAGTGTGTCTAACAACTGAGCACTGCGCACCAAAAACTGTCAGGTTTGTCAAACTTTTTTGTTGCACACATGAACTACTAAAATAGCATTCATACTTTAGGAACGGGCAAATCAATGCAGAGCTGCGGTAAAGCTGGTGGTAGGGAGCCAGTAGTGGGGTGTAAGTTACACTCCTACAAGGTACGGTGACAGCTCTACATGAAGGGAACACAAACAAATACTGACGTTTCGGCCAACATGCCGCCTTCTCTAGAAAACGAGAACAACAACAACAACAACAACAACAACAACAACAAACGATCAGAAACAGATAACTATTGCTACATCTACAAAGATGGGGACAGTCAGGTCAAGGAGGTGTAGGGTAATTCATTCATGCACAAATATATTGACTCAAATAGTTTACAATTTGTGCGTTATATCAAGAATTTAAACCCCTTCTATCAAATAACAATTTTTTTAGAATAAGGGGAATGTGTTAGGCTTATCTTCACCCGTAAATGATGCACAATTCCAGGAGAAGAACTAAAATGGCACTTTCAGATGAAAACAAAGAGCAGTGATGAGAGGATGTACTTTCCTTATCTTGTCCTTCATTCCCCTCCTAGTTTTGGCAAGTACTTCTGTTTTCTTTCCTTTACTTGCTTTCCTCGACGTGTGATGTTGGTATCCCATGTTCCATTATCCTCTTACATCTATTCAATATAAACATATTTCTCTCTCCTCATCCATTGCTGAGGGTTGTCGGGCTGACCACTGACCCAGCCAACCTTCTCCATTTCTATCTTCAGTCGTTCTTTAACTCTTTCAGCACGGAAGGTTCTTATCGATGTAACGGAAACGATTTCAGAGACAACATTTTTCATTCATTAAAATATCGATGTACATGTTTATATTTATCTGATACATAACATATTATGTATGAATTTTTAGATAAGGAATAACAAGGAATTAGACTTCACCAACCCGCAAGGTGATATAAGACATGTAAAAAGAACGTGATGATGGTTCACACTAATCATATTGAGAGTTACGCACTCTTTGGCTAAACATACATAATCGAAATCGACGTGACGTACAGTGCGTCGATACGTGTTTAAAACTCTGCAACGACGAGGCCTGTCCATTCTTTGATATTATCTTCCCATCTCTTTCTCTCTCTCTCTCTCTCTCTCTCTCTCTCTCTACCTCTCCTATTTGCTCCAGTCAGTCCCTTCCATAAAGGTCTTTGCTGGACAAACAACCAAGCCGTATTTTCACACAATCCAACATTTATATCTGCGACCTTCTCATTTTTGGCCAGCTTTTTAAAAATATCATGTTTACCTTTTGTTGTATTCCTTGACTGTAATCAGTCTTCCTCGGATTCCATCTTAGCTTTCCTAATCCAATATGGCACGCACTACAGGACTGGCAGTTATGACGTACCTAGGTTGTCTTGCCGGCCCCTCTTCTCCAGAAATTGATTACTTCTCTGTTAAAGTTTAAACTGTTTACACGCTAAGCTAAACGATGCAAGCGATGAAACTATTTTCGTCTGTCTCTCATACAAGATAGAGAAATTTAAAATCTTACTCTTGTCATTATATCAATTATTTTAGAAATAAAACAGAGAATAATTGCACATAATAGGTTTGTGATTAAGCTGGCATACAAGTGAGTATTTTGTTATGGTATTAGTTCCTGTCCTCTCTTTCCTGTAGTGGGCGTGGAACACTCAGCCGTCTGGTTAAACGATTAGGGCATCGAAGAGATAATGCATTCGATGCTTGTTTATTTGTCTTATTGTTTGTGTGGTTGTCTCTCTGGTTGTTTGGTTTGTCTCTTTGTTTATTGCTCTGCTTGTCTCCTTGTTGGTTTGTCTGTTTGTTTGTTTATTGCTTTGCTTGTCTCCTTGTTGTTTGTCTGTTTGTTTATCTCTTTATTTGCTCTTTATTTGCTCTTTGTTTGTTTGGTTTGTTTCTTTGTTTGTTTGTCTCTTTGTTGGTTTCTTTGTTTGTCTCATTGTTTGTTTCTCTCTTAGTGCGAGCCAGGTTTTTATGTCTAGAGAAGTCGCAGTGGAACTTACTTTTGCGCAAAATATAACTTTTTCATCTTTTCACACTACAGTCGTATACTTAGGTATCCCACGCCATGCATGCAGATATTCTTCAGCTTCACAAGTACTCCAATTTTTTTAAACACCGATAATTTTGTATGTTTTGGGTGGATTTTGTCAGTCAATTTTGTAGCTCATTTTTTGTCCATTCCTTTCGAATTTCCAACTGCCACATATACTTTAACATGCGCAGAGTGAGCACGGGACGTCCAATCTTTCCAATGTATTCGATAGGGCTAGACATTGGATCTCATTACCCAGACAGCAATGAAGGATAAAGCCATGAAGAAACGACTTACTGGAAGAGGTTAATCACCATTATCTGTGGTGAGAATGGACTTAAAGACAATTCTGTTCAGACTTCGACGTTTTACCTCTCGACCAGCAACCCGTACTTGGATATGGTAAGCTGAAGTCGGATGTGCTGCCTCAAATTACGCCAAGTGTCGCAACATAGCACAATATAGTGCATCTACGTCTATATAACGTCCTTTGAGCGATGAAGATGGAGAGAAGTACTGTTCCAACAAGCGCAGACAAACAATTATTTTAATTTTTTTTTTTCGTTCGCCAACTTTCATCTCAGCGACTAGGAACTGAATTTTGCGTGTTAATCTATTTTTTACCTGGCAGCTGTGTGCACAGGGGTCCTCGCCGCACAGGCAGATAACTCCGACACTAGGAGGTTGCTCATGTTTTTTTTTTCCGTCGATGAGTAATTGACGTTTCAAACCGGGCCTCGCTGCTGAGACTAGGGTGATTGCCGCAGAGAGAAATCATGAATAAAAATCCCAACCGGTATAGCCGGATTTGAACCCACAACCTCTCTGTCTCGAGGCCTGCGTCTTACCTCGAGACCAACCAGTCCTCTTTAATTTCATTTAAAGAACCATCTATCTATCTCTCTTTCGTTCGCCTGAAGTATTGTCTATACCTGCAATGTCACCAGGGACTGAAAACCAAGACTGGCTAGGCCTTCCAATAACCGAGCAAGACCACAGTCTGCTCTAGTAAGTTTAAGTGCTGAAGTCGGAGGCAACCAGCCAAAAGGTGCAGTACAACAATCAGGATATCACGCACTCACGCCAATGGGAAGTATGTCTAACGAACAATAAATGTAGTTTATATTGTTATGTACTTTTAAAATAATCGCAAAAAAAAAAAAACGGTAAAGTAAAAGTATGAGACTTAAATCAGCGTCTTAGCACGGGAGTTTTCACCCATATGTGCTCGGGGACCTATCTTAGCACGGGAGTTTTCACCCATATGTGCTCGGGGACCTATCTTAGCACGGGAGTTTTCACCCATATGTGCTCGGGGACCTATCTTAGCACGGGAGTTTTCACCCATATGTGCTCGGGGACCTATCTTAGCACGGGAGTTTTCACCCATATGTGCTCGGGGACCTATCTTAGCACGGGAGTTTTCACCCATATGTGCTCGGGGACCTATCTTAGCACGGGAGTTTCCACCCATATGTGCTCGGGGACCTATCTTAGCACGGGAGTTTCCACCATATGTGCTCGGGGACCTATCTTAGCACGGGAGTTTCCACCCATATGTGCTCGGGGACCTATCTTAGCACGGGAGTTTCCACCCATATGTGCTCGGGGACCTATCTTAGCACGGGAGTTTCCACCCATATGTGCTCGGGGACCTATCTTAGCACGGGAGTTTCCACCCATATGTGCTCGGGGACCTATCTTAGCACGGGAGTTTCCACCCATATGTGCTCGGGGACCTATCTTAGCACGGGAGTTTCCACCCATATGTGCTCGGGGACCTATCTTAGCACGGGAGTTTCCACCCATATGTGCTCGGGGACCTATCCACAAGTCTTCGGATCTTTCTGGATAATGTCGCTTCAAGCATCGAAACTCAGGCGGCAATCCTCACCTTCCCAAAGTAAAACCCTGGCACCCATTTATGCCAGCGGCTGGGTCGACCGCGAGGGTATTTTTCCAACCACGAGTACTGGCGTATTCACACTGCTTCCAGAGGGGAATCAAACACAGGTTGTCCGAACGTCGGTAACTCAGTTGAGTGGTTGTCACAACTAGGCCACCGAGGTTTTCCCCCGAAAAAAAGGGTAGTTAGGTTCCATTGCCACACTGAAATAATTTTAATACTTCTCCAGCTTCTATTTTTCAGCTCCCTGTGGTGCATACATCTTCAATAAACACTTTAAGTTGTATGTGGAACATATATCTTCAACAAACACTTTCAGCTCCTTGTGGAGTATATGTTTTCAACAAACACTTTCAGCTTCCTGTGGAGCATAGATCTTCAATAAACACTTTAAGCTATGTGTGGAACATATATCTTCAACAAACACTTTCAGTTCATTGTGGAGTATAAGTTTTCAAAAAAAACTTTCAGCTCCCTGTGGAGCACAGGTCTTCAACAAACACTTTCAGCTCCTTGTGGAGCATAGGTCTTCAAAAAAACACTTTCCAATCCGTTCTGTTTCTCGCCATTCTCAAAAATCATTCCATGTCTTCCCCATAATCTTCATCTCTGCTTCCATCTGTCTTTTCCAAGAATATCTTGGTCCTCCTCTTTGTCTTTTCCTTGAGGATTCCAAAAAGGGCCTGTCATGTAATACTCTCAGTTGGCTTCCGCAGTGTGTGTCCTATCCTACGCCATCGTCTTCGCTGTATCTCTTTATCCACTGGTGTTTGACTGGTACATTTCCATAATTCTATGTTAGTGATTTTGTCCTGCCATTTCCATCCTTTTATTCTGCACAAGCATCCATTAATAAAGGTCTGTATCTTCGTTATTGTCATCTTTGTTGTTTTCCCTGTAACTTCCCTTTACTATGATCTATTTATAGTTACCAGGCATCGCAACTTAATCTTAATTCCATGAGCTTAAAATAACCTTGGACGTAGCCTATCTATTAAGTTGTGCTAACAAAAGCTAAAAACGTAAAATAAGAAAAAACAGATAACTTTCATGTTTTCTGAACTTTTTGGCGCGTGGAAAATAATTAACATCCAAGGAATTCTTAACCTGAAGTTAAAAAAAAGGGAAATAGACACAACAAACCATAACTGACTCTGGGGAGAAAGTTTGATGCTCGCAAGCATTAAAGATACCTCATTCTTCTTCTGCGATCACGGCTCATTCAGTCTAGGACTCCGGACTCTCTTATGAAGGCAGCTGTCTGCTTAATGATTCTGTCGATTCGAGTTGATAATCAAGAGAGTTCACATAGAATATATGTAAAGTTGATAATCAAGAGAGTTCATGTAGAATATACATAAAGTTGATAATCAAGAGAGTTCAGATAGAATTATCAAATTTTCTGTGAACCTTGTAATGAAATAAAAACAGCAAATATGATCAAAGCTGTTACCTATACCTCTACGTCAATAACATTTAACAAGGAATTGCTTAATGAACGTCATAAATAATTCTGTGTGGTGATATTGTTGGACTGCAGTGGATGTAGAGCAACAAGGGAAACATTTGTGATATACGGTTGGTATAGTTTATGTCCATTTGTTTCTGTTACGTTGGCATGACTGTGTTTATTTGTGTCGTAACACTTGTGAGCGTATGTTTTACTATAAAGTTTGTATAACTGTTTGATCATTATTTTTTGCTGTAAAGTTTGTATAACTGTTTGATCATTATTTTTTACTGTAAAGTCTGTATAACTATTTGAGATTATTTTTTGCTGTAAAGTTTGTACAACTGTTTGATCATTATTGTTGCTGTAAAGTTTGAATAACTATTTGATCATTATTTTTTGCTGTAAAGTTTGTATAACTATTTGAGATTATTTTTTGCTGTAAAGTTTGTATAACTATTTGATCATTATTGTTTGCTGTAAAGTTTGTATAACTATTTGAGATTATTTTTTGCTGTAAAGTTTGTAAAACTGTTTGATCATTATTTGTTGCTGTAAAGTTTGTATAACTGTTTGATCATTATTTGTTGCTGTAAAGTTTGTATAACTGTTTGAGATTATTTTTTGCTGTAAAGTTTGTATAACTATTTGATCATTATTTTTTGCTGTAAAGTTTGTATAACTGTTTGATCATTATTTGTTGCTGTAAAGTTTGTATAACTGTTTGATCATTATTTTTTTGCTGTAAAGTTTGTATAACTATTTGATCATTATTTTTTGCTGTAAAGTTTGTATAACTGTTTGATCATTATTTGTTGCTGTAAAGTTTGTATAACTGTTTGATCATTATTTTTTGCTGTAAAGTTTGTATAACTGTTTGATCATTATTTTTGCTGTAAAGTTTGTATAACTATTTGAGATTATTGTTTGCTGTAAAGTTTGTATAACTATTTGATAATTATTTTTTGCTGTAAAGTTTGTATAACTATTTGAAATTATTTTTTCTGTAAAGTTTTTTATCTATCTATCTATCTTTCGTTCGCCTGAAGTATTGTCTATATCTGCAATGTCGTTTCCTGTATAAATTTTACTGTCTTTTGTAATTCTTTCAGTGGCCCATATAGTTTTGTCTGTAGTGTTGTATCTATGAGCCAATGGATTTTCCTCAGTCTACTATATTCAGTGCAGTCTTGAAGTATGTGTTCAGCAGTCTGGGGTGCCTGTCCACATGTACAAGTAGTTGAGGTGCCGATCTTGAATTTTGTATACATGTGACTATGGAGTCGATTGTGTCCTGTTCTTAGGCGTATAATGATAACTTGTTCATATCTATTCATATTATGAAAGGCATCCTGATTTGGGGCTTGTGGTCCTCTGATTGATTTGATTATCTGTTTCTTATGATGGTATGTAACTGGTGTATCTAGTTGTGTGCCTGTTGAACCTTCCTTTGCCAACTGATCTGCTTTCTCATTTCCTGGTATTCCACAGTGAGACGGGATCCACTGCAGGGCAACCCTGTGGTGCTTGCAGAGTTCAGTCAATAAGGTCTGCAGATGTGGCAATTTTCTGGATTGTAGTGCCTGGAGTACTGATCTTGCATCTGTCAAAAACACTACAGGCTGTGGGCTAAGATTACTGTTCAGCAGTTTTTCTATTGCCAACTTTATTGCTTGTATTTCTGCATCATAATTGTGACAATATTTGCCTGTTGCTATTTTATTCATATCCCTAGTGTTATTTGGGTACTCTATATATGCACCTGCTCCCCCATTCTTTACTGCATTCTGTGCTGATCCATCTGTGTACACACGGATCCATAGGTCTTGTGGGTATTCTTCATCCAGGAAACTGAGAGTTATTGTTTTTCGCTGTAGACTATTCTGTTCCTCTTTGTCAACTATTCCTTTCACTTCTGTCCGTATTTGAACTGATAATCCTGATTCATCTGTCCAGGGAGTCTGTTCTGGTATGGGCAGTAGGGGGTTAACAACTCTTGGCATGTCTGGTGTTTGTCTACTAATACGCTTGGCTTGGTGGATAAAGCTGCATTATTTTTTGCTGTAAAGTTTGTATAACTATTTGATCATTATTTTTTGCTGTAAAGTTTGTATAACTATTTGATCATTATTTTTTGCTGTAAAGTTTGTATAACTGTTTGATCATTATTTTTTACTATAAAGTTTGTATAACTATTTGATCATTATTTTTTGCTGTAAAGTTTGTATAACTATTGATCATTATTTTTTGCTGTAAAGTTTGTATAACTATTTGATCATTATTTTTTGCTGTAAAGTTTGTATAACTATTTGATCATTATTTTTTGCTGTAAAGTTTGTATAACTGTTTGATCATTATTTTTTACTATAAAGTTTGTATAACTATTTGATCATTATTTTTTGCTGTAAAGTTTGTATAACTATTTGATCATTATTTTTTGCTGTAAAGTTTGTATAACTATTTGATCATTATTTTTTGCTGTAAAGTTTGTATAACTATTTGATCATTATTTTTTGCTGTAAAGTTTGTATAACTGTTTGATCATTATTTTTTACTATAAAGTTTGTATAACTATTTGATCATTATTGTTTGCTGTAAAGTTTGTATAACTATTTGAGATTATTTTTTGCTGTAAAGTTTGTATAACTATTTGATCATTATTTTTTGCTGTAAAGTTTGTATAACTATTTGATCATTATTGTTTGCTGTAAAGTTTGTATAACTATTTGAGATTATTTTTTGCTGTAAAGTTTGTATAACTGTTTGATCATTATTTTTTTGCTGTAAAGTTTGTATAACTATTTGATCATTATTTTTTGCTGTAAAGTTTGTATAACTGTTTGATCATTATTTGTTGCTGTAAAGTTTGTATAACTGTTTGATCATTATTTTTTGCTGTAAAGTTTGTATAACTGTTTGATCATTATTGTTTGCTGTAAAGTTTGTATAACTATTTGATCATTATTTTTTGCTGTAAAGTTTGTATAACTATTTGATCATTATTTTTTGCTGTAAAGTTTGTATAACTGTTTGATCATTATTTGTTGCTGTAAAGTTTGTATAACTGTTTGATCATTATTTTTGCTGTAAAGTTTGTATAACTGTTTGATCATTATTTTTGCTGTAAAGTTTGTATAACTATTTGAGATTATTGTTTGCTGTAAAGTTTGTATAACTATTTGATCATTATTTTTTGCTGTAAAGTTTGTATAACTATTTGAAATTATTTTTTCTGTAAAGTTTTTTATCTATCTATCTATCTTTCGTTCGCCTGAAGTATTGTCTATATCTGCAATGTCGTTTCCTGTATAAATTTTACTGTCTTTTGTAATTCTTTCAGTGGCCCATATAGTTTTGTCTGTAGTGTTGTATCTATGGGCCAATGGATTTTCCTCAGTCTACTATATTCAGTGCAGTCTTGAAGTATGTGTTCAGCAGTCTGGGGTGCCTGTCCACATGTACAAGTAGTTGAGGTGCCGATCTTGAATTTTGTATACATGTGACTATGGAGTCGATTGTGTCCTGTTCTTAGGCGTATAATGATAACTTGTTCATATCTATTCATATTATGAAAGGCATCCTGATTTGGGGCTTGTGGTCCTCTGATTGATTTGATTATCTGTTTCTTATGATGGTATGTAACTGGTGTATCTAGTTGTGTGCCTGTTGAACCTTCCTTTGCCAACTGATCTGCTTTCTCATTTCCTGGTATTCCACAGTGAGACGGGATCCACTGCAGGGCAACCCTGTGGTGCTTGCAGAGTTCAGTCAATAAGGTCTGCAGATGTGGCAATTTTCTGGATTGTAGTGCCTGGAGTACAGATCTTGCATCTGTCAAAAACACTACAGGCTGTGGGCTAAGATTACTGTTCAGCAGTTTTTCTATTGCCAACTTTATTGCTTGTATTTCTGCATCATAATTGTGACAATATTTGCCTGTTGCTATTTTATTCATATCCCTAGTGTTATTTGGGTACTCTATATATGCACCTGCTCCCCCATTCTTTACTGCATTCTGTGCTGATCCATCTGTGTACACACGGATCCATAGGTCTTGTGGGTATTCTTCATCCAGGAAACTGAGAGTTATTGTTTTTCGCTGTAGACTATTTTGTTCCTCTTTGTCAACTATTCCTTTCACTTCTGTCCGTATTTGAACTGATAATCCTGATTCATCTGTCCAGGGAGTCTGTTCTGGTATGGGCAGAAGGGGTTTAACAACTCTTGGCATGTCTGGTGTTTGTCTACTAATACGCTTGGCTTGGTGGATAAAGCTGCATTATTTTTTGCTGTAAAGTTTGTATAACTATTTGAACATTATTTTTTACTGTAAAGTTTGTATAACTATTTGATCATTATTTTTTGCTGTAAACTTTGTATAACTGTTTGATCATTATTTTTTACTATAAAGTTTGTATAACTATTTGATCATTATTTTTTGCTGTAAAGTTTGTATAACTATTTGATCATTATTTTTTGCTGTAAAGTTTGTATAACTATTTGATCATTATTTTTGCTGTAAAGTTTGTATAACTATTTGATCATTATTTTTTGCTGTAAAGTTTGTATAACTGTTTGATCATTATTTTTTACTATAAAGTTTGTATAACTATTTGATATTATTTTTGCTGTAAAGTTTGTATAACTATTTGATCATTATTTTTTTGCTGTAAAGTTTGTATAACCATCTATCTATCTATTGACCTTTCGAGCCGTAGCCGGCCCATAGGGCGTAGATCAAAATACACATCCTATCTGAATTTTTGTTCTAGCGGTTTTCTTTTAAAGATAGTTTATCAAATCTCGCCATTTGTCTCTGTTCTGTGCAAGCAGCTCTATCTCATTGAGGGAGCCGAGTACTGCTGCTCTTGTCTCTCGCATCAATGTTCTTCTCAGTGTCTCCCTGTGTCTTCCTCATTTTCTCTTCCCATATGAGGGCTTGCTTTGCTATTCGGTTATTATCTCTTCTCATCACATGTCCAACATATGACCATCATCTTTTCTTTATTACTGAATATATTAGTGGTTGATTGGCGATTTCTCTAATTTCTTCGTTTGTTTTGAATTCGTTCCATGCTATACCAAGTATTTTCCTTATACATTTATTTTTGAATGCGTTCAACTTTGTTTCTATATCTCTTGTTGTTTTCCAGCTTTCACACGCATATGTAAGGGTTGATAGTAAATTTGATTTGAATAGCCTAAGTTTTGTTATTGTGCTGATTAGTTTTGATTTCCACAACTTTTCAAGGCTTCTGAAAGACATTGCTGTTTTAGCCATTCTGATTCTAATTTCTTTACTTGTATCCCCTTCTCGATCAATGTGACTTTTGTATAACTATTTGAGATTATTTTTGCTGTAAAGTTTGTATAACTATTTGATCATTATTTTTTGCTGTAACGTTTGTATAACTATTTGAGATTATTTTTGCTGTAATGTTTGTATAACTATTTGATCATTATTTTTTGCTGTAAAGTTTGTATAACTATTTGATCATTATTTTTTGCTGTAAAGTTTGTATAACTATTTGATCATTATTTTTTGCTGTAAAGTTTGTGTGACTGTTTGATCATTATTTTTTGCTGTAAAGTTTGTGTGACTGTTTGAGCGTTTATTTTACTGTAAAGTTTATATATTTGCTTTCAGGCTTATTTTCCTGTTCTTCCCGTGTGTTCTAGCCACGTATTTATAACACAAACAACATACACAGCTCTAATGTAACTAAATAACGGGCCTATCATAATAAAGGGTCACACACACACTAGTTGCTCCCCTGCATTTATCAGTGTCGGCATGTTGGTTGGCGATAGACGAGTCCGCGGTCATATATTTTGGGGAGAGAACGAGTAGGTGTAGATGATAGACAGATAGTCGATGTCACGTCCATGTTGTAGTGCCTACATGTAGATGCATGTTTACAGTATTGAGAGATAGTGGCGGACATATCTAGTCACGTGGGCGTTGGTTAGGGGATAACAATGTACAGAGAATTTTAGGAGAGAATAAAACATGAAAGAGGATAAAACAAGAAGAGAAAAAAACAAGAAGTGATTAAACAAGAAGGGGGGGGGGACAAAAAGAGATTAAAACAGGAAGAGGAAAAAACAAGAAGAGCAAAAAATAATAAAAGAAGAAAATAAGAAGAGAGAAGAAAACAAGAAGAGAGAAAAAAACAAGAAGAGAGAACAAAACAAAAAGAGAGAAAAAACATGAGGAGAAGATAATAAGAAGGGAGAAGAAAGCATGAAGAGAGAAGAAAACATGAAGAGAGAAGAAAACAAGAAGATAGAAAAAAATATGCAGGGATAAGAAAAGAGAAAAAAACAAGAAGAGAAAAAAATGAAAAGAGAAGAAAACATGAAAGTAGAAGAAAACAAGAAAAGAGAAGGAAACAAGAAGAGAGAAGAAAACATGAAGAGAGAAGAAAACAAGAAGAGAGAAGAAAATAAAAAGAGAGAAAAAACAAGAAGAGAACAAAACAGGAAGAGAGAAGAAAACAAGTTGAGAGAAAAAAACATGAAGAGAGAAGAAAATAAGAAGAGGGAAAAAACATGAAGAGGGAAGAAAATAAAAGGAGAAGAAAGCAAGAAGAGAGAAGAAATCAAGGAGAGAGAAGAAAACAAGAAGAGAAGAAAACAAGATAGAGAAGAAAACAAGAAAAGAGAGAAGAAAACAAGAAGTGAAGAAATCAAGAAGAGAGAAGAAAACATGAAGAGAGAAGAAATCAAGAAGAGAGAAGAAAATAAAGAGAGAAGAAAACAAGAAGAGAACATGAAAAGAGAAGAAAACAAGAAGAGAAGAAAACAAGAAATAGAAAAAAAAGAGATTATAATAAGAATATACTACAAGAAGAGGAAAAAAAAAACAAAAAAAAATGAAAATTACAACAATAATAGAATATTAATAAGAATAGAATAAAACAAGGTGGGGAAAAAACACGAAGATAAAAAAAAATAACATAAATCAAGAAGAGACTAAAAAAGAGGAAGAAAACAATAAGAGAGTAAAACATGAGGAGAATAAAAGAAAAGAAAATAAAACAAGAGAAGAGTAAAACAAGAAGTGAAGAATACAAGGTGTGAACAGAACAAGAAGCGTTGCTGCCGAAGGCACAAGATGGTGAAGAAAGTAAAGAAAAGACGTAAGACTGTGAATAATAACAAAATTCAAAGCAGTACAGCTGTAGATAAAGACAGTCATGAGGTAAAAACAAAATATGAGAAAATAGAAAAGAAAAGTACAAGGAAAAAAAAAACAAATGTAAGCTGAGATCGTGGGTTAAAGCAAACGAAAGATAAGACAACAACAAACAAGTACAACAGATATAAGTTAAAGAAGGTCATGAAGTTAAAAATACAACTTTGGAATGTAAAAAAAGAACAAACAAATAGAGATAATCATCATCTGCCAGACCGGTTGGCGTAGGCGATCATGTCCTTCCACAATCTTCTATCTACTGTATATTGTATCAATTCTGTTGTTGACTGTTTTCCATACCATGACACCAAGCTATCCAGTATTTTCTCTCTTTGTCGTCGGCGATCTCTCTTTCCCTGTATTTTGCCAGTTGTAACCAAGTATCCTAACTTTCCTCTTCTCATGACGTGCCCGAAAATATTGATCGTTTCTTTCTGATGTTTTTTAGTCGCTCGATTTTTGTGTTGGCCTCTTTTGAGAACTTCCTCATTGGTCTTTTTAGCTGTCCAGGGAATTTCAAAAATTCTTATGAGAAATCGCATCTGTGACCTCTAATCGTCTTTTCAATTGTTTATTTACTGTCCATGATTCGCTTCCATAGGTCAGAATTGGCTCTATATAGCATCGATGATAGAGAAAACATTTATAGATAAAAGAAAATCGTTAGATCAATAAAAAATAAATAGAAGATAATACAACAGCTAAAACAATTGTTAAAGATTACTTAAGACACATTTTTAAAATAAGCACAACTTATAGAAAGAAATATAATCAGACATGTATCTGACTGGAAACCTCGAGAGAGAAAAAACGTGAGGGATAGTTAATATTTTAACAATTAATTACAAATACCAGTTCAAGTTTGCTTTCATTAACAATTGGAGTTTCAAACAAATAACTGAAAGGTTAAATATATCTCCATAAGTAGTTCTGTGTATTTGTAATTTTGGCTTAACTGAAAATAGAGCTCTATTTAAATGAACGGTTTTAGACAAGATTCAAGATTGTCATCAACATTAAACAGAGATGGTCAAATGTCCGCCCGCCAATTCTTCTTGGCCCATGAAGTCTCCACATAAATTACTATTTTAAAAATCTATAAATAAAAACCAAAGTTACAGTCAGTTAATAGAATAATATAAAGGTAATTATAAAATAGATAATTAATGTTATAACTGTATTGTTAATAATGATAAAAGATGTCAAAGTGCAAGCATTATTATTTATGACTAAATCACACCATGCCGTTGTTGATGACACTCTAAGTTTGGCTCTATGGTCATGGTCTTTGCTATAATGCGACCCTCGGTCAACCATCAGTTGGCCACCACTGGTCTTTAACATCATTTAGTTGATGTCAACATTTTGTATGTAGTGGCGTAGCTACATTTCGGGCCAGTGGTTGACGCCCTGGGAACTGTGGTCTGTGATAACGGTGTTTATAAATATTAATATTCGCGGGCGGTGATTCCAGCAGTCCAGCATCAGAGTTTCTAACATGTATTAAGTAATGACAACAAATACTTCACAGAAGGAGATCAATACTTGACTGTGAGTAACCAAATCAGAGTACACGCTTTGTGTGTTGTCAAAATGTGCGGCTGTCTGCGTGTTTTATTTGTGATTATGAAAAAGTACTTCAGAGTTCATGAATTTGACTTGATTACTTTTCCCTTTACCACAGTAAAATGATATCATGGGTAAATGGTATAAAATGATGATGTACTTTATTCGGGATAGAAACGTAGAGTGATAACACATCTCATCACCATCCCATAATCATGGGCGGCACCGCTGATAAACTTCGTCAACGTTCCATTTATCTCTATCATCAGTCATTCTTAGGAACTCTGCAAAGTCGAGACCTGTCCATTCTTTGATGTTATCTTCCCGTCTCTTTCTTTACCTACATTTCCTTTTCGCTGCTTTCACAATTCCATACAGAATTGGCTTTGCTAGACCAGACGATCGAGATAGGTGACCAAGCCATTTTATTGTTTGATCCTTCACAATAGTTATAATATCACCATGTACTTTGGTTGCTTGTTGTATCCTCTTGTGATTCAATCTAAGTAAGAGATGTCCAAAACCTACATAAGCATTTCATCTCGTTAGCTTGCAGTTAGCACTAGCATCCGTATCCAATGACTGCCTATCCACTTTCGTTTCGGCTGCTCTCAGATGAGGGTAACGAAAGCAATTTGCTGTAACTATCCTACGAGAATTAAGTAATTGAACTTCTCTGTATGTTCCTCTTTCTACGTCAAGTATTGTTACCTGGCCCGTAGTTAGCAAGATCGTGGGAAAAAAATGTAACGGCCTGGGCAGAACAGGTAACAGTGAAAGGGTGAAGACGAGAAGGCAGACAGAGGAAAATATTGAGTTCATCAACAAGTGTAGAGTGACAAAGCATTTACCACAACGAGGTGTTGGCACAAAGAATACAATAATGGATATAGATCGTGAACAATCTATTGTGACCAATTTTGCCATTTGTAACCAAGTATTCCAACGTTCCTCTTCTCATGATGTGCCCGAAAAATGTTGTTTCTTTCTGATTTTTTTAGGAGTTCCCTTTTTGTGTTGGCCTCTTTGAGAATGTCCTCGTTGGTCTTTTTAGCTGTCCATGGAACTTTCAACATTCTTCTGAGAAATCGCATATCTGTGGCCTCTAATCGTCTTTTCATTTGTTTGTTTAGTGTCCATGATTCGCTTCCACGGGTCACAACTGGCTCTATATAGCATTGATGAACTCTCTTTCTCACTTCTATTTACACAGATTTTGCTGCATAAGACTGTTTTCATTTTCTGAAATGCTATTCTGGCCTGAGCTATTCTGCTTTTCATTTCTATGGTGCATCTTCCACCTGATGTTATTATTGTGCACAAGTATTTGACGCGTTGCACTTGTTTCAGATTTGTCCTGTTTATTTTTATGTTGCATGCTGGTGCTAGTTGTTTCTTTGATATGACCACTACTTCTGTTTCAAAACTAGTTTGCTAATGTTTTATTGAAGATCAAACATTTTGTGACTGACAAATCTTGCGTAGATGTGGTGGACTGAAGAAGACATCCATGCCAGGCGGTCATGTGGACACAAGGCGGTGAAAGAAAACAAGGAAGACCAAAGGAAACTACGTGGAACAGTTAACATAGATGGATCAATAAGGACTCAATAATAAAACAATACCTACATAACTTACAAGACATACACAACTTATATGAGCTACAAGACAACAAGACCTACAAGACCTACATGGCCTACATGACCTACAAGACCTACACGATCTACATAACCTACATGACCTACATGACCTACAAGACCTACATGGCCTACATGACCTACAAGACCTACACGGCCTACAAGACCTACATAACCTACATGATCTACACGACCTACATGACCTACAAGACCTACATGGCCTACATGACCTACAAGACCTACATGACCTAGATGACCTACATGATCTACACGACCTACATGACCTACAAAACCTACACGACCTACAAGACCTACACGACCTACATGACATATATGACCTACAAGACCTAGATGACCTATAAGACCTAGATGACCTACAAGACCTACATGACCAACAAGACCTACATGACCCACACGACCCGCAAGACCTACAAGAACTACATGACCTACACGACCTACACGACCAACACGACCTACAAGACCTACATGACCTATTACACCTACATGACTTACAAGACCTACATGACCTACAAGACCTGCAAGACCTACATGGCCTACAAAACCTACATAACCTACAAGACCTACATGACCTACAAGACCTACATGAACAACAAAACCAATGAGACCAACAAGACCAATAAGACCAACAAGACCTACATGACCAACAAGACCTACATGACCAATAAGACCTACAAGACCTAAATAACCTACAAGGCCTAGCAGCGAATTGTCATACACGGAGAGATGATTTCTGCTTGAAAGGAACTATGTTGAAGGAGCTTTAAAACAAACAAACAAATGAAAATAATGCATTCTAAAATAGACGACATGCATGTCGGCATTTCTCATATTTTATTCAACATTTGCTTTGTAATCTCTAGTGATGTATATGTTACCGTCCTGTTGGCCTCTTCAAGCTATGTCTGCCAATCTATTATCGACCCAGCTTAAAAACAAAATGAATGGCTTGTTGAAGATTTTACAAATAAAGGTGAGCACTGGCCCTCTCGACTCTATATCATCATTATGTGTCATACCGGTTGGTGTAAGCGATCATGTCCTTCCACTCTCATTTCCATATCACCATTATCATGTGCCACACATGTTGGTGTAGACGATAATGTCCTTCCACAATTTTCTATCGACAATACATCGCATCAATTCTGTTGTTGACTCTCTAACATGCCATGACACACACTGTTCAGTATCGTTTCTCTTTCTTTGGGTCTTGCCAGTTGTAACCAAGTACTCCAGCTTTCATCTTCTCATGAAATACCCGGAAAATTTTAATTGTTTCTTTCTTAAATATTTTAGGAGGTCCCTTTTTGTGTTGGCCTCTTTGAGAACTTCCTCGTTGGTCTTTTTAGCTGTCCAGGGAACTTTCAAATTTCTTTTGATATATCCCATCTCTGTGGCATCTAATCGTCTTTCCAATTATTTGTCCACTGTCCATGATTCACTTCCATAGGTCAAAATTGGCTCTATATAGCATCGCATCAATATGTTATGGTCTAATACTGGTCACAGCTGTTTCTCACTAATATTTTAATTGTCCTGAAAAAAAAATGTAGCTAAATTAGTCTTTTCTTGTACTTTCATCTTAATTACAGGACGGTATATCACATTACTTGTGAAAATATTTATGGTAGAAAAATGCGATATTTCACATCTCAAAATGTAATACTTTACCACGTTTTATCCAGAAATACCAATCGACTGAAATATCGCTATAAAACCACATTTCAAGAAGCTTAGATTCACATTGCACTGCAGTGCAACAAATTAGAACCACTTTGTATCTCACAAAATATTAATTACAAAATTAAGCAGAATGTAACTGACTCCACACGTCTCCGCCTTCAAAAGCTGATAGATATTTAGGATTGAGCTAAAATTGCCACTTTTGGGCTTAAAAACAGCCGTGGGTGAAACTTGATACTCCAACGCCTAACAGCAGTATAAGGTTACAACATGTTTTGATGTAATTAGTTAATTATTTAATTATTTATTTTTATGTAAATTGAAAAAAAACGAATGTGAACGAAACTAGAAATGTTCAAAGAGCTGAACAATGTTCAAATGAAATATCATAACCTTATACTTTTATTTCTTCTCTCTCTCTTTATGTCTCTCACTGTCTGTCTCTGTGACTCTCTAATTCCCTCTCGCTGTCTACCTCTCACTATCTCTCTCTGTTTCTATCTTCCGCTCTTCTCTCTTTGTTTCTGTCTCTCTGTCTGTTTCTGTCTATCTATCTCTGTCTCTCTCTCTCTGTGTGTCTCACTCTATTTTTCTCTTTCTATCTTTCTGTCTATCTTTCTTTCTTTATCTTTCTCTTTCTGTCTTTCTCTCTGCCTCTCTTTGCCTATCTCTCTGTTTTTCTCTGTCTTTCTTTGTCTCTCTCAGCATTTCTCTCTATCCCTCACTTTCTATCACTGTCTCTCTATCTTCTATCTCTATCTTCTCTCTCTAGCCTCCTCTCTTTGTCCCCCTCTTTCTGTCTGTCTCTCTGTCTCTATATTTCTCATTTAAACTTTCAGAAATTACACTTTTTTGCTTTCATTTCCAGCGAAACGTAAAATTGCACTTTCGCCCTGCTGCATGCGACTTTTGCGCATTAAATATTGGCCCGGGTTTGATTTTTAGTTTTTTTCGCTCTCTACCTACATAGCTAGACTGAGCTGCCGATCCCTGAAGACATAACGCTGAGGTGGAATACACTCATGATAAACTCTGGTTCGTTCGCCCTGAGGGTACCACTCAGCTATAAGCTGTTTGTTTATATCCTCTCACACGACACTCTTGTTGGCGTATATAAAGGAAGCCGGAAAAAGTTGAGCGGACCGAGATGAAACAAATAATGACGTTTATGGTGATGCTGAAATGAAGAAAGTATTATTGAACACAATCCAGACATAGCAAACGACGCTCCAATATAGATTAACGAAGCTCTGACATACAAAAAAATGCAGAACAAAATACTAAACGTGATCAGAAATGGAGAGCTGAGAAAAAAGCCAGGAGTAGTTCCCGCTATACAATACATAAATAAACAATAAATAGTTTAGCCACGCGATAAGGCAGAAGAAACGCAAAATATGACAAAAATAACCGTCAACAATTGCTACGTTAATATGCGACCCAGTTGCCGATGATGTAAAATAATGAATTGATGAAATAATACTAGGAAACAGCTGCAAGAGAAACCAACAGAATAGCGAAATACAGAAAACTATATCTCCCATCGATGTTGAAAGTCTGAAATATAGGCAGAAAGAAAGAATGAATGAATGAAAGTAAGGCAGAAAGAAAGAAAGAAAGAAAGAAAGAAAGAAAGGGAGAATGAAAGTAAGGCAGAAAGAAAGAAAGAAAGAAAGGGAGAATGAAAGTAAGGCAGAAAGAAAGAGAGAATGAAAGTAAGGCAGAAAGAAAGAAAGAAAGGGAGAATGAAAGTAAGGCAGAAAGAGAGAAAGTAAGACAGAAAGAAAGAATGAATGAAAGAAAGGCAGAAAGAAAGAATGAAAGAAAGAAAGAATGAATGAATGAAAGAAAGGCAGAAAGAAAGAAAGAAAGGCAAAAAAAAAGAATGAAAGAAAGGAACAGAAAGAAGGAAAGATAGAAAGAAAGACAACGAAAAGAAACAACGAAAGATTATGTCAATTATGTTAAAATCATTATAAAGAAATCTTTCCACAAAAGGAGCATCAACCTTATTTATTATTTCGCCTCCCTCCTTCATCCCGAAACCAGTGGTAACGCCACTGCACCGAGGTAATCAACAAAGATCGCCCGCAATAAATCAAAAGCTGTTTTCACGTCTGGTTAGCTCATTTCCGTTCAGAACTTAATAACAGCACAGTCACGTCGACCCAGCAACCAGAAAGAAATAAGGCGACACGACAGGGCTGTTTGTGCCATGCACATTCCAAAATAGATTGTAATATGAAACAACAGCTTTATTTATTTCAATAAATACAACGAAGAAAACTGGCAAGTGTCATATTTTACTGAGATATCGGAAAAAATACGAGCGATAATACCTGCATTACAACTAAAATGTTATGTGTTTCTTATCTTCGATAACAGAAGCAACGAATATTAATACGCTGAGAATGAGAAATGATGTTCTCAGCTGCTACGCTTAGTCAGTCTTGACATATAGACGCAAATCATAGAAAATTGCACCCCCCCCCCCCCCCCAAAAAAAAAAAAATAATAATTTAATGACAAATTCAGCAAATAGTTTTTTTTTTTTTTTATTGTTGCAACTTATAAAATATTTATGCGACTTAATTAATCACAGTAGTGACCCATAACAACAATACAAAATACACCATATGGTAACAATTATCAAACAATTTTTTTAAAAATTAAACTGAGGTTGTACTCAGCAGTCAGCTAATATTATCTTATGTAAATGTCACCAGAAACGAGCCGGAAATAATTTGAAAACGAAAGTAAACGACCTTTTCCGAGAGGTCACGCCACCACCGTCACCTTTTTTTTCGATTCCCAGCGATATATTCTGCTGGACCTGCAAGTGTAGCCAGGAAACAACGCTCGTTAACTGAGCTGATATACCAAATGTGGGACTTTTAAG
>JAVIAB010000108.1:73285232-73322123 GCA_032433765.1 Megaustenia siamemsis
GCAATCTATACTGGGAGCAAACAGCAATAATAAAATATAACAAAGAGTTCTCTACACCCATTGATATAAAAAGAGGAGTAAGACAAGGATGCATCCTATCACCAAGCTTGTTCAATCTATACACTGAGCAAATCTTTAAAAACATCATAGAGATGCCAGGCCTACAAATTAATGGAAAGATAATCAATAACCTAAGATATGCTGACGATACTGTACTACTAGCAGAAAATCCTAAAGACCTACAACAATTACTTAATGAAATAAACACGGCAAGCAAAAAATATGGACAAGATATGAATATCAAAAAGACTAATGCTATGATCATAAACAAAGAAGATACTCAAAACCCACAAGTGGATATCAAAATTGAAGGAATAGACCTTGAGACAGTTCAGAACTATAACTACCTTGGACATACTATAACCAGTGATGGAAAATGTACAACTGAAATAAACAAAAGAATAGGAATGGCAAAAAGTAATTTTAATGTCATGAAGGACATACTAACATCAAAACAAATAACACCAGAACTAAAACTAAGAATAGCAAAATGTTACATCTTCTCAATATTCCTATATGGTGCTGAAACATGGACATTAGACAAGAAAACAGAACAGAGAATTGAAGCCTTTGAAATGTGGATATATAGAAGAATAGGTAGAATTGGATGGAAGGAAAAGAAAACAAATGACAAAGTCTTAAAACAACTAAAAATGAAAAGAGAACTTCTGAACACAATTAGAACAAGACAAATGCGATTCTTAGGCCATGTTAAAAGACACAACAGCCTACTGAAAGTGATCCTGGAGGGGAAAATACAAGGTAAAAGAGGCAGGGCAGACCAAGATTAACATGGACGAGTAACATCAAAAGATGGACAAATCAACCGATGACAACCTGCACCATCAAAGCAAGAGATAGAGCAAAATGGCGCTCCATGGTAGCCAACCTTCGTCGCGGAGACGGCACTCAATGATGATGATAGTAGCACACGGGCATGTTACTGACTTTGTGCCTCTCACAATCACGAGCCGTGATATACATCTGATGTTCTGTTCGTTGTTGACTGTTGCTGGTATTAGAAAAGGCAAGATAGGGCCGCGGTCAAATAGAAAAACTGACGGAATGATATTTTGTGTTTGAAATTAGGAAATACCCAGTGCCAAAGGAGGACCAACGAAAAGAGATGGACGTTTAATATTGAGCTAATAAAGTATGTAATGTACGAGGTTGTTCATTTTGATCCTTCACGCCTTGCGTAGGGCTCGCAGTGTTCTTCGTCATCCATCTCTCTTCTTGGCGAGATGTTCGTTCTCAGCTAATGAGCCTATGCCTGCCAACTTTGCTTCTCTTATAAGTGTTCATTTTAGAGTCTCTCCAAGTCTTCCTATTTTACTGTACCACGATGTTTCCCACAGAAGAGCCTGTTTTTTAATTCTTTTCTTGTCTCTTAACAGCACTTGTCCAACATATGTCCATCTTATCTTCCTACTTGTAGATGAGATCGTTGGTTGTACGGCCATTTCTCTTATCTTTATATTAGACCTGAATTTATTCCATTGTACACAGAGTTTTTTTTTCTTTATCATTTGTCTCCAAATAGGTTTAGTCTTCTCTCAATCTCTTTTGTTGTTTTCCAGCGTTCACTTACATAGGTAAGCGTTGATTATACGTTTATGTTGAATATTCTAACTTAAGTTTTCTTGCATAGGAATTTTTATTTCCATATTTGTCCAGATTTTTAAAGTCAGGCGTTAGGGAGCGTTTATATTAATTGATGTATTATGTTAGAACATGCTAATGAAGGACAAACTATTTCGTATTAAAGAAGGGGCAACGTCAACGGAGAGACATTATATATTAGAGTTTGATAGCAGAATAACAAACCCAAAGTACTAGGGACGGGCAATATTAACGGATAAATAGTACCTCAGAATTTGTCAAAAAAGAAATAAGAAAACAGGGTGATTACATTTTCTTCACTTGCCTCTCTGAGCTAAGGGAATATATAATTTACAGTGTTCTGTTTTTCTGTTGGCCTCTGTTGCTGTTACATTTCCTAGTGTTTCTAATATTCCATCAATCCACCGTTTTTCTTGGTTGACTTTTGAATCTGGCGTTCTCTCAACGGTTATTGAAGGCTCGTTGTGTTGTGTTTTTGTCTTTCTGTCATATCATATGGCCAAACTATTTTATCTGTTGTTTCTGTATGTCTTCTATGGCGGTAATTATTTCAAACTTTATTTCCCAGTTCTTCATTTCTGATCATATCTTGATATTGTTACATAAATGGCAAATAAATGTTTAATAAAAGCATAACAGACAAATGATTATAACGTCACCTCTGACATTAAAACATTTCAGAAAAACACAAGGACGACAATAACTGACCGAATTACATGAACAACGGATAGACAAATATCCCGACCTTAAAATCTCTCGAAATAAAAGGAAAACAAGGAGAATGAACACGTAATCTACACATAATGATCTCGTAACATAAAACACGCTAAATTATTTCAAACTTCTGGTGTGCGTCACCTTTATGCTATCTTCTCTCCATCTCTGTCCACTTTTAGACAGACTAATCCAGCTTTCACTCCCTTCCGTCGGCCACCCACTGGTTCCAAATGTAAAATTCTTCATATAACATTTATATTTTTGTGTGTGGTAATTTTCAATGTAATTGATTCTTTTGAAAATATAGCAAATGTCACACAGCCTCAAATAATAAATCATTAAAGAAAATAAATTCAGATTCAAGAAAATGGGAATATATCAAAGATCTTCATTCAAATATAATCGAATAAATATTAATAAGGTTTGGGCTATATATGCCACAGCAAGGAGAAATTGGATAAAGACATAATTACGTTGGTTCTTTAATGTTTGTGGTTTATTAATTCAGACTTTCCTTCGTTTCATCATCATCATCGTTATCATCATCATCACCATCATCATCATTTAGTGCCGTCTCCGCATCGAAGGTTTGCTATCATGGAGGTTGTTCCATTCTCTCTCTTGTGGGTTGTCATAGGCTGACTTGTCCATTTTTATATCTTACTCGTCCAAGATAGTCTTAGCCTGCCTCTGCTTCTTTTACCTTGTATCTCCCATTTCAAGATTACTTTTAGTAGGTTGTTGTGTCTTTTAATTTGCTCCAAAAATCTCATAATTCTTCCCCATGGTTTTCTTTGGAATAGTACATGATGAGGCTCCAATTTCTTTCACGGTGGTCAGCAATATCCTCTTTCGTGCCCTGAATATGTTTCTTGTGTACCACACACTTTGCTGTCTTTACATCCTGAGCCGTTGATCATTTCTGATTCTTCCGCCCCATCTACCGTCACAGACTTTGTACATTGTGGAATGACATTTCCGGTAGGCGTCATTGTTGTCATAATAGATCCTTTTTCCGTTCTTTTACCAAACAGTAAATTTTCCTTTTTTTCTTCTTGTTTTTCCTGTTCTTGTTCTTCTTTCTTTCAATTCCCTGTGGAGTATAGGTCTTCAACAAACACTTTCCAAACCGTTGTATGCCTTACCATTCCTTTAAAATCATTCCATGTCTTTAGCATCATCTTCATCTCTGCTTCCACCTATCTTCTCCAAGAATATTTTGGTCTTCCTCTTTGTCTTTTTCCTTGGGGATTCCAAAAAGGGTATGTCGTGTAATACTCTCAGTCGACTTTCACAGTGTGTGTCCTATCCAGCGCCACCGTCTTCGTTGTATCGCTTTGTCCAGCGGTATTTGATTAGTACTTTTCCATAATTCTTTGTTTGTGATTTTATCCTGCCATTTCCATCATTTTGTTATGATCATGCATCCATTAATGAGGGCCTGTATCTTCATGATTGTTTTGTTATTGTTGTTCCCCATGTTTCACAGCCATTTAATAGGACTTTTCCTTCTTTTAATAAATAGTAATGTTGAAATGAATTTGAGTACGCCAGCTTTTACTGGTAATGATATTCAACACCATTACTACATTAAGTATATGTAGTGTAGGTACCAAACATCATTACTACATTAAGAATGAGTAGTGTAAGTATTAAACATCATTATTACATTAAGGATGTGTAGTGTAGGTATTCAACACCATTACTACAATAAGGATGTGTAGTGAGGTATTCAGCATCATTACTACATTCAGGACGTGTAGTGTATGTGTTCAACATTATTACTACATTAAGAATGTGTAGGGTAGGTATTCAACATCAGTACTACATTTAGGATGTGCAGTGTAGGGATTCAACATCATTACTACATTAAGGATGTGTAGTGAGGTATTCAGCATCATTACTACATTAAGGATGTGTAGTGTATGTGTTCAACATTATTACTACATTAAGGGTGTGTAGTGTAGGTATTCAACATCATTACGACATTAAAGATATGTTGTGTAGGTATTCAACATCATCACTACATTAAGGATGTGTTGTGTAGGTGTTCTTCATGAGTTCTGCAAGGGAGAATGGAGTGTTCTTGACGTTGTTCTTTGGTTCTCCTCACACATGGTGCTATGTTTACCTTTAGATAATTATTTCAGTCTCTCTTGTGAGATCTTCCACTATCTTTCCTGCTGTTACATGTTGATAGTTAATTCATGTGGAAAGTTGTTTACCGGTAACAATGTTACATGTTGATAGTTAATTCTTGTGGAAAGCTGTTTAACCGTAACAATGTTACATGATAGTTAACTTTCCCTTTCTGATTAGTTAGCTGGTTTGAGCTGAATTATCCCGCCTGTATTTGTGATGTGAGAATTGCCAAAAATTATGTTTTTAATTAATCATATCATGTCATACATCAAATTAAAGATGGAATATTCCACAAAATGGAAAACAAAATATATTTTTTGACAAAATAATTTTTGTATAAAAAATGTTAAGAAAGTCGAAAATGAAGGTTGGAAAGTTGACAGAATCCTCAATCATAAAACAACAAAATATATACTAATGTAAACATTCTTCTTTATTTATTTTTTTTTTTAACATAAATTTATTTTACTGAAATTTCATAACCCTTGATGTCTTTTAATAATTAGCGAGGAACTAGGGTTTCATCTGTTTTCCATTTGAAGTCATGATACCAAGATATAAATACAAAAACGCGCACAAACTTTGAGGTAACTTTTATAAATGTACTGTAAGTAAAAAAAGTAGAGTCCCGTCACGCCAAGTGGCATATAGGGAATATAGTGTTAGTGACCATAATTTTTACAGACCTTCGGCACATGATACTTGGGGTAATGTGGTCGGTATTACGCCCGTGCTGCTTTACCTTCCCAGAAAAAAAAACCGGTACCCATTTAAGGTTGGGTGAACCCGGAATCCGTCGGTTGGGATCGAACCCTTGTCCTTTGTAGTCCAGTTCACTAACCACTGAGCTATCGCGGCTCCCTCTAAATGTACTGTAACTTGTGGTTATTTCAAGATTTCGTCAGGAAAAATGTCGTAGGGGAAGCCACTCTTCCATGCAATGAGCTACAGTAAGACTTCCAAAAAGAGATACCGAAGAATTATTCAGATATTTCGCAACAGACGGTAAGAGCGTATACTGGGAAACTTAGTACATGCAACTGCTGCGGTGTAAGCGTTGCTGGGAAAGGAAAGAGAGTATTCTTGTTATGCAAACATGTTTACTGATAACAATGTCACATGACAAATATTTTAATGTGTTTTCTGTGGGTGAAACTCAGACCTTAAGCGTATACAACCCTTCTCCTAATTTCTCCATTTCTCATTTCGTCTTTGAAGAAATCATCGAATTCATTTTTACCAGATATGAATGACACTTTTCATTCCTTATTTGTTGTTAACGTCCATGTTTGACACTGATAGCACAAGGTGGGAAGAAATACTGAGTTTTATATTACTTAGTTTTGTATCCATCGTCACATTAAATCTGTGTTGCTTTTTAAAAAAAAATTGTTTGGCTTACTAAGAGGTATTATCAGGAGTGTGTAACAATATAGGGAGTGAGTGGCACAGTAAAGATGAACTATTACGAGTGAGTAACAAGTTGTGGAGTGAGTAGCACAGTGAAGATGAACAATTGCGAGTGTGTAACAAGTTGAGGTGCGAGTGGCACAGTTAAGATGTATTATAATTAAGATTATAAGAATATAAACGAAAAAAAAAACGAAAAAAAAACTACATACACAATTTTCAACCTATCAAGAAACACACTCTCTGCAAATTTGAAGATAAAAGACCATACACTTCCTATTGACCAAAACCCAACATATCTTAGCGTCACCGTGGATCGCAGAATGACTTGGATAAATCAGATAGGCAAAGCAAACAAAAGAGCCAGAAAACGAACAGGTATTATGAAGAAATTGGCAGGAACGGACTAGGGAGCAGACAGCAATATCTTGAAACGACTATACGTAGGAAGAGTAAGACCAGTCCTGGAGTATGGAGTCATAGCCTGGGCTACAGCTTCCAAATCACGCCTTAGCAAAATTAACAGAACACAAAACCAGGCTGCCCGTATCATCAGTGGTGCTATGAAATCTACACCTATCGAGACTCTAGAAATAGTAACAGTTGTACAACCCTTAGAAGACAGACGGAAAACTAAAGTAATGCGACAAGCGGAGAAATATAAAAGGCTCCCTAGCCACTCCATGCACCAAAGAATAACTGGTTTCAGAAAAGTAAGACTAAAGAGGAACAACTTCGCTGCAATCTCTAAAGAACTGGCAACTAGTGACCCAGTACTGTCTCAAACAATGCCGAAACCCATAAGCCCATCTGATGTGACTCCTCATGGGAAACACAAAATACCAGAACTTAAGGAAGACACAATAGGAATCATGAAAAAATGCACCCAAACAGACACAGAGAGAAAACACATAGCATAAAAACACAAACGACAACTAACCGCAGGACTCATGATCGCACATATACACAAGGACGTGAACTTCCGGTATATGGTGGAAAGGCGGCAGGAACCATTGAAGGCAATGTATGAAAAGTGTTCCTTGTTGCAGTTTCCTCATATTCCAAGTCCGGCTTGTTGCAGGAGCTACTGAGTTAAGTGCTCTGTGCACACCGTGAGCTGTGTGTCTCATCCGTTTTGATCATGTTTCGATATTCCAATTGTTTACGATGAATGATGATATCGTAAGACAGGGAACAGATGGCTGTGTTCACTTTCTGCGCGGTTTCGCCTTATGTCTTTTGGCGTGTGCTGAGACTGCTACG
Organism: Megaustenia siamemsis; assembly: GCA_032433765.1. NCBI lineage: Eukaryota > Metazoa > Mollusca > Gastropoda > Stylommatophora > Ariophantidae > Megaustenia > Megaustenia siamemsis. The sequence goes on from JAVIAB010000108.1 coordinate 73,292,448, forward strand.
ATGGGGACTACAGTTACCTTTCTTTGTTTGATATATATAATATGAGATATTAATTCGGCCTTCCATAACCAAAAGAACCAGAGAACATATACACAGATGGCTCTGCTAAAAATGCCACCAGAAATGGAGGAGGAGGTGTATTCTTGAGGCTGACTAACCAGGAAGAAATCACAAAGTCAATAGCTACTAGGAAATTCTCAAACAACTATAAAGCAGAAACTGAAGCCGTGAAAGGCGCTGCAAAACTTGTAACAGAGTATGCTAATGAGAGCAGATACTGAATTATTACCGCTTCTCAATAGACAGATAGCAGTATCATATAGAGGCGACCAGCAGATTTTAACTATGGTAATTTTCCAGGAATAACAGTTAGTCAGAGTGAGAGAGTAAGATCAGGTAGGGGTAGTAGACACCCACCGAAGTAGAGAGGGTCATGACTTGACCTAGATATAATAGTTGAGGGGGATTTTCCATGAATCTCCACTCGCCCAGTTGTTGTGAGGGTGACCATCACATACATAACACGCATCGACCTCGTGATGTTGTTGTAAAATCTCCACGATTGTCCATGCAAGTTAGTTGTTATTGTCAAAGTCATGGAACGGTCAAGTGGTCATCCAGCTACCAGGATGAGGTAATGTTATTCCAAATAGGTCGTAGAGATTCGGGGAAACAGGATGTTTTTGTCCAAATTTGGGAAAGTTCAGGTGTTAGTCACCGAATAAGCAAGTCATCGGACACGGGTACTGCAGGGTGACCAGAGAGAGAGTCGCGACTGGTCAGGTGCGACGATCTGATTGGTTACGGACGTTCAGACGTAGAGCGAGAGCTGGAGTACTTAAAGTCCTACACAACAGTTTGAGTCATTGGAGTTAGGACAAAGAAGTTAGGACAGGGCGAACTAGACGAGTCAGTCAGAAGTTAGAAGTAGAAGCAGTTAAGAAGTTTGGAAACAGTAAAGTCAGAACAGTTAGAAAGTTAAGATTAGAAGTGAAGCCAGTAGTTCAGAAGTTCGAATCTCCAAGTGTAGTTCAAGTCAGTTTAGAAGTTATTCTTGATAGATAGTTGATCAAGAATATTATGACTTTAGTTGTGAAGTGATTGTGTTTCCATTTTGAAGTGTTTGACATATTCTACATCTCGTAAGTAGACAAGTTGAATGATGTCTGATGAACAATGTTATATGACAATATGCACTAATGGACATTGCATAATCATCAGTAGTAACATACGCGTGTCCAGAACTTAAGAACATTAGATTCAGAGAAGTGCATCCACTATTTTGTATCACGGCGAAATCAATAAACTGATTATCATTATTGTTAAAGAAAGACTCTGTCATGATCTTACATGTTACCTCAATGTTGTGATGTGCTGTGACCATTAAGCAACTATACAAGATAAAGATATAATACAACAAAGAACATCACAACCCTGTAACAAACTGGCTATCAAACACAAAAATAACATGCACAAGAAATTGGTGATACTGACTGATGCACTGTCAGTCCTAACAGCTCTTAAAACCCCCAGGAACAGTAAGCTACTTGAGAACAACCCTAGACCAACTGTGCAATAACTTCCAGAAACTGGTCATCCAGTGGATACCATCACACTGTAATATACACGGAAACGAACGCGCATACTAATTAGCAAAAGAAGGAGGGAGATTACCACAAGAGAACCATCTGGTCAGCTACGATGAAGCCAAATCCATCATCAAAGGTCAGTACCATGAAAAATGGAAACAAGAACACTCAAAGTATAACAAGAGGGATGGATACCTCCAACTATCAAGGAGGGATCAAGTCATCATACTTCGCCTACGCACTGGTCACAACACAATGAGAAACCACATGTTCACCAAACTCAAAATAGGAACTACCAACCAGTGCCACTGTACACTGGACAATATGACAACAAAACATGTTCTACAGGATTGCCCCCATTACACAGATCTGAGAAGGACAATGTGGTCCACACAAACCTCCCTGGAAGAGAAAATATACGGGGCAACCGAATCACTTAAACAGTCAGCTACCTTCATAAGAGAGTCAGGAATCCTAGTCTGAATGAGCCATGATCGCAGCAGAAGAAGAATAAGATTATAAGAATTTAGGGGCGCGTTGTCAAATGGAAAATATAGCCGTAACCAATCAGATAGAATTAATTTCAATGTATGTGGCGTCTATTTTTTTTTTATTCAAAGAAATATCTGGCAGAAACCACTGATGACCACACGTCTGCAATAACGATAAAACACATCTAGCAGTATATGTGTGTTTTTTTGTTTTGTTTATTTTACGGCCATCATCACCGCACACGGAGCGAACCCATAGGTGCACCGATATCTGACTACGAAAATTTCGAAAAAATTCGAGAACACGTGCACGAACTCCGTAGCACGGTCTGGGATACACGGTGTGGCCAGGTTTCTGCTGACAAGTTTGCTCTGGCTGAGGGCACATTTATGGCCTACTCATTTTTATTTTAACTGCCATGATTCTTTAACGTGCGTGCGTGCACACGAGACCTTCTGTTTATTGCCGCTATCGGAATGACTAGACATCTGATCTCATTACCCAAGAGATCAGGGGAGGATAACATCATATAGAAACCACGGATTGATTTTTTTATGTTTTTGAATAGTCACCACCACTTCTGGTGGGTTTGAACCCGGTTCCTTCCTGTCCTGCAGCCAACGTTGTACCTATGTACAGCCCAGCGTCCCCCCACCCATTCTCGAAAAAGATAAGTATTTGTATTTAAAGCAAACGAGAGGGAGATTAGATGGTAGGGAAATGTTATGTTTGTTATCTAGACTGGATGAGAATAGATATCGTGTTTCTGTTCTGCTTGTAATGATATAGACATCTAGAAGAAAGGAACAAAATTAACTCAATTTGGGAAGATTCCAAAAATATATCTCAAGTAAAGATGTTTGTATCTTTCTTTGTGATGACGTAATACAGAAGTGTCAAGAAATAAAATAGCGAAATTAGTTAGAAACATAAAACGTATAGTGCACATACAGCAAGCACTTGAATTACTATTGTTGGAACCATCTTGCAGGGCCTTCGATGGAATAATATCTGAATACGTCAGACGGGGAGGGGACGCAGAGGAAGGGAAGGGAGTTATGCACCTGGGGCGCCCCGGCGTTGATAGATGCAAAATAAAAATATAATAGCGAATTATAGGAGGAAGAGGTATGTTCTACAGCACTCAGAAAAAATGACAAATAAACAACAACAGAATAAAAACAAAGAACAATATATGGTCCGAAGCAGAATCCAACCCGTACTCCATGGCACTGCGCCTTGCCACGAGAAACCGAACGCCAGGGAACACTGCCATTCAGCTAACCGGCTTCTCGTTGCAAGGCGCAGTGCCAAGGAGTACGGGTTAGACCCTGCTTCGGACCATATATTGTTCTTTGTTTTTTTTCTCTTGTTGTTTATTTGTCATTTTTTTATGAGTGCTGTAGTACACACCTCTTCCTCCTATGATTCGCTGAATTATCACCTCGGAAGTTCCCCTCTATAATAATATTTATTTATTATTAATTATCTCCAAAAATGAAATAACTACACAAATGCACTTCTCGAAATTGTATTCGCAGTGTCGAGTTCATGTCCCTTCGTTCACGTATGGTATTCTACAATATAGTACTTTTCTTTCACTATAATAATAATAAGAAATTACACGAACTCTATACTATCACCTATAACATGTGGGAGACGTGATAACAAGATAACATTTGAAACTGTGGCGCACTTACAATTGGGTTATCCTTATCAACGACCATTATATGACAATGTAGTTAGCAACAATTATAATTTTCTGTAGATTACAATGTTCTATAGATTACAATGTTCTATAGATTGCAATGTTATATTGATTATAATAGACACCACCTAACAAACGAGGAAGAGGCAGACCAATAGGGACACAGCGACGAACTATGCATGATGAAATGAAAGAGGCTGGCAGGTCCTGGTGAGAGTTGTCCATGCCTCCTCCAGACCAGATTGGGCGTGGATCTCTTGTGGGTTCTCTATGCTCCGACCGGAATTCAGAGGATTAAAATGAAAAGGAAGACTGATTATAAAATATGTATCTTTAAGCTATTAATGTCCTATAATTGTACAGATTGTGTTCCGGACCGTTTCGACTAAAGAAAAAAAATTATGTTCTTCTGAATCACTGTTGGCATTATGCTGATACTAGGTTCACATAATGTGTTCACATACTGGGTTCACATATTGTGTTCACATAATGGGTTTCACATACTGGGTTCACATACTGGGTTCACATATTGTGTTCACATAATGGGTACACATACTGGGTTCACATATTGTGTTCACATAATGGGTACACATACTGGGTTCACATATTGTGTTCACATAATGGGTACACATACTGGGTTCACATATTGTGTTCACATACTGGGTTCACATATTGGGTTCACATATTGGGTTCACAACCCTATTTCGAATATACGGCCTTCTCAGTCTTCTAGCATGTGTTGATTGCGAGTGAAAGTTGGCACAACCAGAAAAAAAAGCATTAACTTCATAACAATCGCCCAGATAGTTGGTAAAAAGAAATGTGAAATCACTCAGCGGCTGAGCATCATCTAATAGCTACTGCCATCTGTCAAAATAGGAAAAACCAATTATCATTGCAAGCGAATGTTCCCTCAAATATCTTCCAAGTGAGCACCACAGCTGTTATTTGTTGTTTATAAATTAATTAAATCTCCTTTTAAAATTCAGCACTCAATTTTTCCCCGACATCAGATCGTTACTGGGTTTTGACTCAGTAGTATATGTAACTATAAGGTCAGTAGTATATGTATCTATTAGTTCAGTAGTATATGTATCTATTAGCACAGTAGTATATGTATCTATTAGCTTAGTAGTATATGTATCTATTAGCTCAGAAGTATTGGTATCTATTAGCTCAGTAGTATATTTATCTATTAGCTCAGTAGTATATGTATCTATTAGCTCAGTAGTATATGTATCTATTAGCTCAGTAGTATATGTATCTATTAGCTTAGTAGTATTAGCATCTATAAGTCCAGTAGTATATGTATCTATTAGCTCAGTAGTATATGCATCTATATGGCCAGTAGTATATGTATCTATTAGCTCAGTAGTATATGTATCTATTAGCTCAGTAGTATATGTAACTATAAGGTCAGTAGTATATGTATCTATAAGGTCAGTAGTATATGTATATATTAGCTCAGTAGTATCTGTATCTATAAGGTCAGTAGTATATGTATCTATTAGCTCAGCAGTATATGTATATTGGGAACTCGTTGGCTAGGGCGCCTGTCAGCGTCGTGGCTGAACGGGATCATAACTCATAGCTGACCGCTGGATCATGATGGGTGAACTAGAAATATCAGAGGTCTTATTATAACTCTGTGAGCTGTATCTAGGAACAGACTAACCTAACTAATGGCAGACTAACTAGTGATAGACTAATGAGTAGCAGACTAATGAGTGACAGACTAGTGAGTGAGTGACAAACTAGTGAGTGAAAGACTAATTAGTAACAGATTAATAAGTGACGGATTAATGAGTGACAGACTAATGAGTGACAAACTAGTGAGTAAAAGACCAATTATGACAGATTAAGTGACAGACTAGTCAGTGATAGACTAATTAGTGACAGACTAGACAGTGATAGACTAATTAGTGACAGACTAAAGAGTGACAAGTGACATACTAATAAATGACTTACTTATAAGCAACTGACCAACCAATAACGGGCAGGCTAGTGTAAAGGATCGTCCTCGTTTGGATCCAGCATTCAAGCAATCACGGAACACAACATTACAGCCATGGACAATGTGATATAAGAAAATAAGCGCGTCACAGTCAAGAAAACGTCAACTTTTTTGGACATCAGTGTGACGTCATTCATGACGAATTGAAGTTCCGAAAAAGTGTGAAAGATGGATACCCTAAGCGACGTTGCTTGAATGGCTGCGCTCCCGTCCGAAAAATAATTCTTTTCTGCCCGGTATTTACGCTCTTGTAAAGCAAGAGGTTGATGCAAGTGTACTCAACTAGAAGATGATGTTGTTGAACCGAGTAATGTAATTATTTCAGCGTTTGCAATAAGTACTCTGTAGAACAAAAGAAATAAGATTCTCCATTAAATGCACCTTGTGTGTGAGTGTGTGTGTGTGCCAGAGTGATTATATGAAAAGATGAACAAAGGAAGGCGAAAGTAAACATTAAGAAGAGTGATAGAAAACAGAGATCATAGTAATACGTCAGACACAGAGAAACCATCAGAGTAAAACGTTAGACACGGAGAGACTACAGTAAAACGTTAGACACGGAGAGACCATCAGAGTAAAACGTTATACACAGAGAGACCATCAGAGTAAAACGTTATACACAGAGAGACCTTCAGAGTAAAACGTTAGACACGGAGAAACCATGAGAGTAAAACGTTTGACACGGAGAGACCATCACAGTAAAACGTTAGACACAGACCATCACAGTAAGACTTTAGACACAGACCATCACAGTAAAACGTTAGACACGGAGAGACCATCACAGTAAAACGTTAGACACGGAGAGACCGTCACAGTAAAATGTTAAAAGCGGAGAGACTATCACAGTATAACGTTATACACAGAGAGACCATCACAATTTAGCACAAGACACGAGAAGAAATGGAAAAAATGGATATGTTAATTGAAGAGTTGTAAGAAGAGCGCAGCTGAAGACATAATTTAGTGGGAAGGATGGAGACGTGGGTACAACTCGGCAGGTAAAAATAGAAGCAAACAAAAAATGGCGAATGTTTGTTGAAGATCTGCGAGAGGAGAGTTCGTAACAAACAAAACAGAGTCTGACAGAGTTTGAACGATTAGCTGACGAGGTGAAACATTAGATAATCTTAGTGAAGATGTACGGATGGGGTTTGCTGACAGATCAGGGAGGAGATATATTGGTAGATCTTCGTTTGTTCGTCTCGAAAGGGAAATAAATAGAACAGGTTTAGTATATACTCGTGCGAACGGATTCGCGAACAGATTTTAATGAAATAAAGACGATTTGGTAAATCATCATCACGTACCGTGCCTGCGGGCGTAGGTGATCATGTCTCTCCACAACTTTTGATCTCGACAGTTATTTATTATTTATGTTGTTGACCTTCTGCCAAGCCATTCTCTTAAGCTGTCTGGTATCTTTTCTCTTTATTCCCTCTATCTCGTCGTCCCTCGATTTTCCCAGTTGTCACAATATATTCCAGCTGTTCTCTTCTCATTACATGGCCAAAAAATGATGATTAGATTTGGTAAATGGAAGACATATTAGTTCAGGCCGGGAAAAGTAGAAACAATTCCATAATTTGTAATCTTCTGCCTGAAAGTTGCCAAAAGGTGTTAATGGCGGCGATGACTATCAAAACAAAACAAACAATATCATTTTGACCATACACATTACCTCCCTACCCCTACCACTTCCTCCTTATTAGTTGTAACTTGAATTAGCTACTCATCATCATCATCATCATCATGTGTCATACCGGTTGGCGCAGGCGATCATGTCCTTCCACAATCTTCTATCTACAGTGCATGATATGAGTTCTGTTTTTGACTGTTTTCCATGCCACGACACCAAGCTATCCAGTACTTTCTCTCTTTGTCGTCAGCTATCTCTCCTTCCTTTTATTTTGCCAGTTGTACCCAAGTATTCCAACTTTCCTCTTCTCATGATGTGCCCGAAAGATGTTGATTGTTTCTTTCGGATGTTTGTTATGTACTATAGAAGTTAAATGCGTAAGGATACTAGTCTGAGTGACTAGAGAGGGTGGTCTGCAATAGTGAAATTGTTGAGGAAATTAGCCGAAGTGACTAGCGAGTCAATGGTCTATCAACATCATTAAATGAAACACAGTGACATGAAATAAAATGATTGGTGTCACTAGCAGAGAACGATCTGTGACGTCACAATATACACGGGATTTTAAAAAGTATATGAAGAATGCAGAGCTCCAGTCAGAGAGAGAGAACGATGGAGGGAATGTATGAAGGGAACTCTATAACAGCAGAATGATGGAGATAATGTATGAAGGAAACTCTACAACAGCAGAATGACGGAGATAATGTATGAAGGAAACTCTATAACAGCTGTAGAATGATGGAGAGAATGTATGAAGAAAACTCTATAACAGCTGTAGAATGATGGAGAGAATGTATGAAGAAAACTCTATAACAGCTGTAGAATGATGGAGAGAATGTATGAAGGAAACTCTACAACAGCAGAATGACGGAGAGAATGTATGAAGGAAACTCTACAACAGCTGTAGAATGATGGAGAGAATGTATGAAGAAAACACTATAACAGCTGTAGAATGATGGAGAGAATGTATGAAGAAAACTCTATAACAGCTGTAGAATGATGGAGAGAATGTATGAAGAAAACTCTATAACAGCTGTAGAATGATGGAGAGAATGTATGAAGAAAACACTATAACAGCTGTAGAATGACGGAGAGAATGTATGAAGAAAACTTTATAACAGCTGTAGAATGCTGGAGGAATGTATGAAGAAAACTTTATAACAGCTGTAGAATGATGGAGGAATGTATGAAGAAAACTTTATAACAGCTGTAGAATGATGGAGGAATGTATGAAGAAAACTTTATAACAGCGCTAGAATGATGGAGAGAATGTATGAAGAAAACTCTATAACAGCTGTAGAATGATGGAGAAAATGTGTAAAGAAAACTCTACAACAGCTGTAGAATGATGGAGGTAATGTATGAAGGAAACTCTATAACAGCTGTAGAATGATGAGGAATGTATGAAGAAAATTTTATAACAGCTGTAGAATGACGGAGAGAATGTATGAAGAAAACTCTATAACAGCTGTAGAATGATGGAGAGAATGCATGAAGAAAACTCATTAACAGCTGTAGAATGATGGAGGGAATGTATGAAGAAAACTCTATAACAGCTGTAGAATGACGGAGAGAATGTATGAAGAAAACTTTATAACAGCTGTAGAATGATGGAGGAATGTATGAAGAAAACTTTATAACAGCTGTAGAATGATGGAGAGAATGTATGAAGAAAACTCTATAACAGCTGTAGAATGATGGAGAGAATGTATGAAGAAAACTTTATAACAGCTGTAGAATGATGGAGAAAATGTGTAAAGAAAACTCTATAACAGCTGTAGAATGATGGAGGAATGTATGAAGGAAACTTATAACAGCTGTAGAATGATGGAGGAATGTATGAAGAAAACTCTATAACAGCTGTAGAATGATGGGGGAATGTATGAAGAAAACTCTATAACAGCTGTAGAATGATGGAGGGAATGTATGAAGAAAACTCTATAACAGCTGTAGAATGATGGAGGGAATGTATGAAGAAAACTCTATAACAGCTGTAGAATGATGGAGGAATGTATGAAGAAAACTCTATAACAGCTGTAGAATGATGGAGAGAATGTATGAAGAAAACTCTATAACAGCTGTAGAATGATGGAGGGAATGTATGAAGAAAACTTTATAACAGCTGTAGAATGATGGAGGGAATGTATGAAGAAAACTCTATAACAGCTGTAGAATGATGAAGGAAATGTATGAAGGATTCTCTGCAACAGCAGCGAAGAATGAAAAAAAGAAAGAAGAAAAGAACAACGAGAAGAGGAACAAGAACAACTAGAAAAACACGAAAAGGAAAAAAAAGTAGAGAAGGAAGAAGCAAAAGACGACAACAATTTATTTAGAGAAACTAAGCAGCTCCTGCAAATGTTCACTGTACAGTCAGATGTAGGTTCCGGTCTCAAAATGCGACGAATTTTCTATCCGACCTCCACCGTATACGGTCTTACATAGCCACTGTGAAAATTGTTTATCAATTTCCTCTATAAAAATAAAAGCGCCACCAGTCGTAGTATTAACCATATTACCTATAGATATTCCGATGGTAGAAAAAAATAGGCACCTGACCAACATCCAGAACATACAAATAGCTTCCACGAATATACATATTTTTTTATGTTTAAACAAAACTTCATACACCGAAAGGTGAAGAGCAAAACGCATCCTACATATTAAAACGCTCAGCAGTTTTTGGATACAGCACAGCTTAAATAAAATCTACACTTTGACGTCAAGGACCCATTTCCTGGGTAATTCGAACCATACCCCACGGCAATATCGACGCCAGTACCAACTATTATTTACCCGGCAAACGGCAACAAAACCAGGAAACGTCCACATTACCTGGCTCATCTACCTGAGACAAACCTACAGCCAACACACAAAATATTATCTCCGGCAACGTAAAACCATTTTACATCAACCCAGGGTTTAACCCATATCGAGATTATTTTGTGTTTCTGAAAATTAAATTCCGTAAATGCACGCTATGAAATCCCTTTATTAACTTCAGCTACAAAATTAGATATATTACAGTATCTGCTTCATTATGAGGACGAAGATAAGATTTGGTTTATCTTTTCTGGTTTGCGTATTTTAGATCGTTTCATTGCTTTGTTATCACCCAAAGATACTGTAAACTTAACAACTTAAGCATAATTAAAGGATAAATGTGAATGCAATTACAGATTGAATGTAATGTAAAATATAACATAGGAACACGTACATTGTTTACAAGTTTGTGAAATGGGGGTGGGGAAGAGGGGGGGGGAGAGCAGTAGCAGGAAAGCTAGAGAAGCAGTTATAAGTTTTGGGGCGATAGAAACATCTTGAGAACCTTCGTTCTGGGTTATGAGATGGAAAAGAAGGGAAAGGAGGGATTAAGGAAGTAATGGAGGGAGGAAGGACGTTAGGGAGGAAGGAAGGAAGGGAGGGAGAAAGTTAGGAAGGGAGGAAAGAAGTTAGGGAGGGAGGAAGGAAGTTATGGAGTAAGGAAGGAAGGAAGGAAGGGAGGGAGGGAGGGAGGAGGAAGGAAGGAAGGAAGGAAGGAAGGAAGGAAGGAAGGAAGGAAGGAAGGAAGGAAGGAAGGAAGGAAGGAAGGAAGGAAGGAAGGAAGGAAGGAAGGAAGGAAGGAAGGAAGGAAGGAAGGAAGGAAGGAAGGAAGGAAGGAAGGAAGGAAGGAAGGAAGATGAACACACAACATATGCCGAATGAGACAGCAACAAGATTTCTCTTTCAAGTCTAAATTATAATGTAGATTGAAAAAAAGGCTAGCAAACATCCATAAGCACAAAATATGAAATGGCATCACACATTTAACTATGAAACGAGAGAGTTGGATCAAAAAGCATGGGAAACTGTAAAACTTAAAAGAAAACGTGCAAAACAAATTTTAAAAAAAAGTACACTAGAGATGTGCCCCAGTGTTGTTTCTCTGGGAAATTGTGTCTGAAAAGTGGAACGGGGCATAGCAACAACAACTGCCTAGCCGTTGTAGAAAAAGTGGTGGCAAATAACGGTATGCAGGATGTCAAGACACAATACATCATTGTATGAGACATCGTTTACTGTAAGAAGAGGATGGGAACAGAACATGAAAATAGTTATAAAAGAGGTATGGGACGACAAAGACAGAATAAATAAGTACGAAAGGAAGACGCGACGGAAATTAGAAGGAACGGATCGCAAGACAAGAGCGACAACGGGGAAATAATTGATTGTAAGGAAGAAGTGAGACGATAAAGAGAAAATAATTGATTGTAAGGAAGAAGTGAGACGATAAAGAGAAAATAATTGATTGTAAGGAAGAAGTGAGACGATAAAGAGAAATAATTGATTGTAAGGAAGAAGTGAGACGATAAAGAGAAAATAATTGATTGTAAGGAAGAAGTGAGACGATAAAGAGAAAATAATTGATTGTAAGGAAGAAGTGAGACGATAAAGAGAAAATAATTTATTGTCAGGAAGAAGTGAGACGATAAAGAGAAAATAATTGATTGTAAGGAAGAAGTGATTAAGAGAAAAAATTGATTGTAAGGAAGAAGTGAGACGATAAAGAGAAATAATTGATTGTAAGGAAGAAGTGAGACGATAATAGAAAATATTGATTGTAAGGAAGAAGTGAGACGATAAAGAGAAAATAATTGATTGTAGGAGTGAGACGATAAAGAGAAAATAATTGATTGTAAGGAAGAAGTGAGACGATAAAGAGAAATAATTGATTGTAAGAAAGAAGTGAGATTGAGATAATTGTTGTAAGGAAGAAGTGAGACGATAAAGAGAAATAATTGATTGTAAGGAAGAGTGAGACGTAAAGAGAAAATAATTGATTGTAAGGAAGAGTGAGACGATAAAGAGAAAATAATTGATTGTAAGGAAGAAGTGAGACGATAAAGAGAAATAATTGATTGTAAGGAAGAAGTGACGATAAGAGAATAATTGATGTAGGAGAATGAGACGATAATATAAATAATTATAATAAGAAGTGAGACGATAAGAGAAATAATTGATTGTAAGGAAGAAGTGAGACGATAAAGAGAAAATTTTATTGTCAGACGAAGCGAGACGTTGAGAACAAAAGTGATTGTAAGTTCGCGACGTGACGACAAATGAAAATACGCTCAATCGTTAAAGAATACGTGATTATAATGAAGGATTGTTCAAAAGAAGACAGAAAAAAAATTGATTGATTACATGAGTAAGGTGTGACACAAAAATGTATTAATTGTCAAGAAAATTGGTAAATAAAAAAAAAAAGAAATAATCACCAAGAAGACAGTTACGGAACGACAGACAAAAAAATTGATTGTAAAGCTACATAAAGGTAACAAAAAGATGATTTATTGTTACATATGAGAAGCTACATAAGAGGCGACAAAAGAAGATAATTGATTGTGAGCTACATCAGAGGTGACAAAAGAAGATGATTTATTGTTACATATGAGAAGCTACATAAGAGGCGACAAAAGAAGATAATTGATTGTGAGCTACATCAGAGTGACAAAAGAAGATGTTTATTGTTACATATGAGAAGCTACATAAGAGGCGACAAAAGAAGATAATTGATTGTGAGCTACATCAGAGGTGACAAAAGAAGATAATTGATTGTGAGCTACATCAGAGGTGACAAAGAAGATAATTGATTGTGAGCTACATCAGAGGTGACAAAAGAAGATAATTGATTGTGAGCTACATCAGAAGTGACAAAAAGATAATTGATTGTGAGACATCGAGGCGACAAAGAAGACGGGATTGAAGAACTGACAAGGAGCATGGGTACATACAGTTTGCAGCTACATAACCGACTACGCCAGTTGTTGAACGCCTTAAGCGGAATGCAAATAAACGTGACCTATATTACATGCTCACAGGCATTCGTTTTTTAGTTTAATTCTAGGTTGAGCGTCATTCTGAGATGCAGGTTGCGCATTGAGGTAGAACTGTTCCCTGTGATTTGCTGTCTCGCGCTGATATAATTATGAGACAGCTTAATCTTGCTCCAGAAAACCTGCGATCTTAAATGTCGCAATGGTTCGGTTGCAGCTGTGTTGAAAGATGCATTTTGTTCTTCGTAATTTTTTTTCTTTTTTACGTGGATCTTGAAGTGCCAGAGGCGGTCCGATGTCAGGCTGGGGCAGAGGTGGTTGGTTGTTCGATCCCTGCGTGTCACACCCCAGTCGATCCAACCTCAAAAACACGCACCTGTTCTGGAAGTACTAACAGTGAGGAAGAGACAAGGCTTATCTTTATCTGCATTCTCAGGGTGTTGTTACTTGCAAACGCATTACACGCTACAATAAATAGTATGGACGAGTTTTTATCATATCTTACATTGTTAATCACTCCGACTCCTCAATTATTCTACTTTCTTTCTTTCGTTCTTTCTTTCTTCTTTCTTTCTTTCTTTCTTTCTCTTTTCTTTCTTTCTTTCTTTTCTTTCTTTCTTTCTTTCCCTCCTTCCTTCCTTCATTTCTTTTTCCTCCTTTCTTTCTTTTCTTTCTTCATTTCTGGCATCAACTGATGACTACTAAAGAATAATAACCATCTTCGTCATCCGCCCTTAAAGGGACTTTAAGTGGACGTAGGTGCGACGTGATGGTTTCGCGCCAACACATCCGACTTCAGCACGGCATTTTTGAGGACCGGGTTGCCTTCTCTATTCGATACCTACTCGCTTACTTCCTGGGGCACCACTGGGAGGGTGCGCAGGGTCTTGATCTACTCTCTTGTAAACCGATCCTAACACGAGCAGCCAGCTGTGAGTCGCTGACCACACTGAGCTCAGTTGTGGGATGAAAGTCTTGGCGCCCTCCCTCCGCTCCCTCCCCCTTCCCTTTTCCGGTTATGCTGTCTGATCTCAGTTCAAAATTTTTAATCTATTGCAGGAATAACTGACAATTAAAACAAAGGTCACAGTTTGCATAACACCTGCATCATTAGTATCCTTCTGTATGGAAGCGAATCAGGGACAATTTATACAAAATAGAAGAAGGGACGAATAATTGGATTCCATATACGATGTCAGCACTGTGTTCTGGATATCACCTGGAAGAGCAACGTGTCAGAGGTGCAAGTCCTGACTCACACAGGCCTCCCGAACATCTACACGCTGCTCAAACCATGTGGTTAAGCTGGCTTGGCCACGTACATAGTATGAATGATGGTCGCATACCAACAGAAATACTCTATGGACAACTAGCAGATGGAAAAAGAACTAGGGGGCGCTCAAAACTTCAATTTATAGACGTGTGTAAACGTGACATGAAGACTCTGAACATAAACCCTGCAGCCTGGAAGACATAGATGCAGATCGCAATTTTTGGATATACACTCTATAGCTCCAACTCAACAAGAAAAAGACAGATTCATAGAAAAGGGAATACACGGAGAGAGAAAAGAAGGCGCTGCATAATCCATAGCCAGCTATAACTGACGGAGGCTAGTACAGCCAGCTATGACATACAGAGGTTACTACAGTCAACTATGACTGACGGAGGCTAGTACAGCCAGCTATGACATATAGAGGTTACTACAGTCAACTATGACTGACGGAGGCTAGTACAGCCAGCTATGATATACAGAGTTACTACAGCCAGCTATAACTGACGGAGGCTAGTACAGCCAGCTATGACATATAGAGGTTACTACAGTCAACTATGACTGACGGAGGCTGTACAGCCAGCTATGACATACAGAGGTTACTACAGTCAACTATGACTGACGGAGGCTAGTACAGCCAGCTATGACATACAGAGGTTACTACAGCCAGCTATAACTGACGGAGGCTAGTACAGCCAGCTATGACATATAGAGTTACTACAGTCAACTATGACTGACGGAGGCTAGTACAGCCAGCTATGACATACAGAGGTTACTACAGTCAACTATGACTGTCGGAGGCTAGTACAGCCAGCTATGACATACAGAGGTTACTACAGCCAGCTATAACTGACGGAGGCTAGTACAGCCAGCTATGACTGACAGAGGCTAGTACAGCCAGCTATGACATACAGATGCTAATACAGCCACTATGACTGACGGAGGCTACTGCAGCCAGCTATGACATATAGAGGTACTGCAGCCAACTATGACTGACAGAGGCTAGTACAGCCAGCTATGACTGACAGAGGCTAGTACAGCCAGCTATGACTGACGGAGGCTACTGCAGCCAGCTATGACTGACAGAGGCTAATACAGCCAACTATGACTGACGGAGACTACTGCCAACTATGACTAACGGAGGTTACTACAGCTAACAATGACTATCGGAGGCTACTGTCAGAGATATTCTCGGGTAAGGAAAGTAGCAAAAGAAGGTAACTGGCCACCTCACATCATGAAAATGAGCGTATCACAATGACGTCCACTAATACTTCATTACCCATTGGCCTTTGTTACGGAATAACCTTTATCTTTTATTTTTGCATTAAAATTATTGTTTGAGTAGTTTATGTGGATTTGATTGGTTTGCCTCAACTTCTAGTCCAGCGATCAGCTACTGGCATATCATTTAGACGTTGACACAAGCTTGGATCAGAACAAGACGGTGTGTTTGAGGTCTTCACCGATCTCTCATGGTTTGTCGTGCAGCTTGTTTCTGTAGCACATATTTGTGTTTGTATGGCGTTGTAATCGTTATAGTCCTGTAGGACATACGCTGAGTTTGTCTGGAAGCTCCACAGTTGCATGTTACAAAGTCATTAAGTTCTATCTTGTGTTCGTGTGCTCTGAAGATACACTGTCTCTTCTTCGTGTCTGAAAATCGTGGTCTGCTCATATTTTACTGATCTTGTTTAAGTGGTAATACATTAGTTGCAGTTGTCTAACCGACTGTGGGTCTAATCTGGTGATTAAATTATCTTAAGGTTTATAACAAAAAGAAATAGTAATTAAAGAGCCTCACGCAAAGTGGCGTAAGGAATATGGTGTTAGTGACCCTAACCCTTACAGACCTTCGACACATGATTCTTGGGTAAGGTGGTTGGTATTACTCCCGTGACGCTTTACTTCACTCTACGCTCAGAAAAAAATCGGGGTACCCAATTAAGGCTGGGTGGCCCGGAAGTCGCTGATGTTGTCCTTTGTAGTCCAGTTCATTAATCAATGAGCTATCGCGCGCCATTAACGTTTGAGGGTTTATTTTTTTAATTAAGACGAGTCTATGGCACTAAGAGATGGACAAGATACACTAAGACAGTGTAATCCCATCAAGGCAAGCTGCACAGGGAAATTGCCGCGATACGGAGATGGTACATGATGATGGTTTATAAAAGCTAAAAGAAAACGAAATCGAATATGAAGAAGTACATGAATAATGCATTCCATACATTGTTTATTTGATGGGATTTTTCATTTCTCACCAAGCCAAATCCATCATCAATTGTCAGTACCATGAAAATGGAAACAAGAACACCCAAAATATAACGAGAGGGACGGATACCTCCAACTATCTAGGAGGGATCAAGTCATCATACTTCGTCTACGCACTGGCCACAACAAAATGAGAAACAACATGTTCATCAAATTCAAAATAGGAACTACCAGCCAGTGCCACTGTACACTGGATAACATGACAACAAAACAAGTTTTAAAGGATTGCAATCTTTCTCTCCCTCCTCCCCCCCCCCCCAAATTACACAAACCTAAGGAGGTAAATGCGGTCCACACCCACCTCCCTGCAAAAGAAACTCTACGGGGCAACCGAATCACATAAAGAGACAGCTGCATTCATAAAATAGTTCTGAGTACTAGTCTGAATGAGCCTTGATCGCAGTAGAAGAGGAAGAAATCTCATCAGATTTTGACATGTTCGTGTCCATCTGCTTTATTTGTAATTACATATACCACCCGCAAAGATATTGCGTTGTAATTACATATACCCACCCGCAAAGATATTGCGTTGTAATTACATATACCCACCCGCAAAGATATTGCGTTGTAATTACATATACCCACACGCAAAGATATTGCGTTGTAATTACATATACCCATCCGCAAAGATATTGCGTTGTAATTACATATACCCACCCGCAAAGATATTGCGTTGTAATTACATATACCCATCCGCAAAGATATTGCGTTGTAATTACATATACCCACCCGCAAAGATATTGCGTTGTAATTACATATACCCATCCGCAAAGATATTGCGTTGTAATTACATATACCCACCCGCAAAGATATTGCGTTGTAATTACATATACCCACCCGCAAAGATATTGCGTTGTAATTACATATACCCACCCGCAAAGATATTGCGTTGTAATTACATATACCCATCCGCAAAGATATTGCGTTGTAATTACATATACCCATCCGCAAAGATATTGCGTTGTAATTACATATACCCACCCGCAAAGATATTGCGTTGTAATTACATATACCCATTCGCAAAGATATTGCGTTGTAATTACATATACCCATCCGCAAGATATTGCGTTGTAATTACATATACCCATCCGCAAAGATATTGCGTTGTAATTACATATACCCATCCGCAAAGATATTGCGTTGTAATTACATATACCCACACGCAAAGATATTGCGTTGTAATTACATATACCCATCCGCAAGATATTGCGTTGTAATTACATATACCCATCCGCAAAGATATTGCGTTGTAATTACATATACCCACCCGCAAAGATATTGCGTTGTAATTACATATACCCATCCGCAAAGATATTGCGTTGTAATTACATATACCCATCCGCAAAGATATTGCGTTGTAATTACATATACCCATCCGCAAAGATATTGCGTTGTAATTACATATACCCATCCGCAAAGATATTGCGTTGTAATTACATATACCCACCCGCAAAGATATTGCGTTGTAATTACATATACCCACCCGTAAAGATATTGCGTTGTAATTACATATACCCATCCGCAAAGATATTGCGTTGTAATTACATATACCCACCCGCAAAGATATTGCGTTGTAATTACATATACCCATCCGCAAAGATATTGCGTTGTAATTACATATACCCACCCGCAAAGATATTGCGTTGTAATTGCATATACCCATCCGCAAAGATATTGCGTTGTAATTACATATACCCACCCGCAAAGATATTGCGTTGTAATTACATATACCCATCCGCAAAGATATTGCGTTGTAATTACATATACCCACCCGCAAAGATATTGCGTTGTAATTACATATACCCATCCGCAAAGATATTGCGTTGTTATTACATATACCCATCCGCAAAGATATTGCGTTGTAGTTACATATACCCACCCGCAAAGATATTGCGTTGTAATTACATATACCCATCCGCAAAGATATTGCGTTGTAATTACATATACCCATCCGCAAAGATATTGCGTTGTAATTACATATACCCATCCGCAAAGATATTGCGTTGTAATTACATATACCCACCCGCAAAGATATTGCGTTGTAATTACATATACCCATCCGCAAAAATATTGCGTTGTAATTACATATACCCATCCGCAAAGATATTGCGTTGTAATTACATATACCCATCCGCAAAGATATTGCGTTGTAATTACATATACCCACGCGCAAAGATATTGCGTTGTAATTACATATACCCACCCGCAAAGATATTGCGTTGTAATTACATATACCCACCCGCAAAGATATTGCGTTGTAATTACATATACCCACCCGCAAAGATATTGCGTTGTAATTACATATACCCATCCGCAAAGATATTGCGTTGTAATTACATATACCCACCCGCAAAGATATTGCGTTGTAATTACATATACCCATCCGCAAAGATATTGCGTTGTAATTACATATACCCATCCGCAAAGATATTGCGTTGTAATTACATATACCCACCCGCAAAGATATTGCGTTGTAATGACATATACCCACCCGCAAAGATATTGCGTTGTAATTACATATACCCACCCGCAAAGATATTGCGTTGTAATTACATATACCCACCCGCAAAGATATTGCGTTGTAATTACATATACCCACCCGCAAAGATATTGCGTTGTAATTACATATACCCACCCGCAAAGATATTGCGTTGTAATACATTTTCTTGCCTCCTCCACATTTGCAATTATTTGGTTGTTTCATTGTTTACCGTTACCCGATTCCACAATTAAGATTACCTCGATACCTGCGTCACGTAACGATATCTCGCCTGATTGTCTCATTATACATTATTTATGAATATTATCATTATTATCATTATTATTATTATTATTATTACTTTAGCAAGATAGGTACGATACCTCATTTCATCGTATCTCGTCACCAAAGATGTGTCAGGAGCCGAGACCGTTATGAATTATTTATTTTATCGATTGATATCTGGTATTTAGAATTGTGGCCAAATTTGTGCAAGAAATTGAATTTCAGACATGGCTTTATTTTTATTAGAAATTATATTTCTCATTTGATTTGATTTTCATTGAAATGCATTGCAAGCTACGTATGAAAGAATAAAAAGTATTTGCTGGGAATTAAGCATTGAGAGAATACGGACTTAGCAGACGTGTTATCGCTGTTATGATTAACATTATTATCGTCTCTGTACTGGAGTATTTTAAACGAAATATTTTTTTATCTTTGCTGTTTTGACTTCATACATTTCTGTTGCTTTTTCCTCTCCTGCTACATCATTTTTTTTTCTTCTTCATTTTTTGCTGTCTTTAATTCCATAAATATACTTCGTATTATCCTTCTTCCTAATCTAGTACATCGTCCTCTTTCAGTTCCACGTTCAACTTTTTTATATTGGCTTTGTTTTCTCCATATACTACTATATGTACTATGTTTTCTCAATATACAACTATATGTACTATGTTTCTCCACATACTACTATAAATGCTATGTTTTCTTCACATACAACTATTTAAATTTTGTTTTCTCCACATACAACTACATATACTATGTTTTCTCCATATACAACTATATGTACTTTATTTTCTCCATCTTCTCCTTCTTCTTTCCTTCCTCATCTGCCTTTCAGCGTCGAGGGGAGATATAATTTGCGGTCTTTTGCTCTTCTGTTCGCCTCTGCTGCTGTTATGTTTCCTAGTGCTTCTAATATTCCATCGACCCGTCTTTTTCGTGGTCGACCTTTGGGTCTGGTGTTCTCACAACGTTTGTTGAAGGCTCGTTGTGTTGTGTTTTGTTCCTTCTGCCTTATCACGTAGCCGAACCACTTTATCTGTTGTTTCCTTATATATTCTATGGCGGGGGCTATTCCTTTTTTCTCAGTTCTTCATTTCTGATCTTATCTCTCAGACTATTTCCTGTCATTCGTCTAACACATTTCATCTCAGTGGATGTTATTTTACTTATTGTTCTTGCATCTAGGGTTTAGGACTGGCATTGGTAGCACAACGTTGGGATGACGATTATTTCCTCCATATACAACTATATGTATTTTGTTTTATAATTCGCTTTCGTCTTTTCCATTATCTTACTTTTTCCCACTTATATTACTTCTTAGTTCAAATTTCATATAATTCAGCACAGATATCTCTAACTAGTAACTACTGTTTCTTTAAACAAGAATTCTGCTACTACAACTATTGCTAGTGCTACCACTACTAATAATACTACTACTGCTACTACTAATGGTACTGCTACTGCTATTGGTACCGCTTCACTACCACTACTACTGATACTACTACTGAAACCCCTCCTACTACAACTACCGCTACTAACACTGCTACTACTACTACTGCTACACTGCTACTGCTACTACCGCTGCAGCTACTACTACTACTACTGCTCTATTACTACTACTGCTGCTACTACTACAACTACTCTTAATGCTATTACTACAACTACTACAACTGCTGCTACTACTGCTGCTACTGCTACTACTACATCTACTATTACTGCTAGTACTGCTGCTACTACTACTACTACATCTACTCTTACTGCTACTACTGCGTCTACTACTGCTGCTACTACTGCTGCTACTGTTACTACTACAACTACTCTTACTGCTGCTTCTGCCACTACTACTGCTGCTACTACTACGGTTACTTCTACACTGCTAATGCGACTACTACTATTCCTGCTAGTACTATTACTAATTATTGTCATTATCAGTATTTTAGACAAAGTATATCAATGAACCAACTCTGAAGTCTCACAACTTTATAGGATTCCATTCACTTTGATTAGACCGAGGTGTCGAAGATTAAGGTGACAAGAACATGCTAGAAGATTGGGCAGCAATCGAATGTCTCGCCGGGACATGGTAGTAGAATGGACTTTAATCACATCCCCAAACAAATATTGTACGCAATGCAGAACTGTACTAAAGTATGGATAGCAGAACTGTACTAAAGTATGGATAGCATAGCAGAACTGTACTAAAGTATGGATAGCAGAACTGTACTAAAGTATGGATAGCAGAACTGTACTAAAGTATGGATAGCAGAACTGTACTAAAGTATGGATAGCAGAACTGTACTAAAGTATGCATAGCAGAACTGTACTAAAGTATGGATAGCAGAACTGTACTAAAGTATGGATAGCAGAACTGTACTAAAGTATGCATAGCAGAACTGTACTAAAGTATGGATAGCAGAACTGTACTAAAGTATGGATAGCAGAACTGTACTAAAGTATGGATAGCAGAACTGTACTAAAGTATGGATAGCAGAACTGTACTAAAGTATGGATAGCAGAACTGTACTAAAGTATGGATAGCAGAACTGTACTAAAGTAAGGATAGCAGAACTTTACTAAAGTATGCATAGCAGAACTGTACTAAAGTATGCATAGCAAACTGTACTAAAGTATGGATAGCAGAACTGTACTAAAGTATGCATAGCAGAACTGTACTAAAGTATGCATAGCAGAACTACATTAAAGTATGTATAGCAGAACTAAGCTGAAGTATATATCATCATCATCATGTGCCATACCGGTTGGCGTAGGCGATCATGTCCTTCCACAATCTTCTATCTACAGTGCATCGTATCAGTTCTGTTGTTGTCTGCTTTCTATGCTATGACACCAAGTTATCTAGTATTTTCTCTCTTTGTCGTCAGCGATCTCTCTTAATTTTATTTTGCCAGTTGTAACCAAGTATTCCAACTTTCCTCTTCTCATGATGTGCCCGAAAAATGTTGATTGTTTCTTTCTGATGTTTTTTAGGAGCTGCCTTTTTGTGTTGGCCACTTTGAGAACGTTCTCATTTGTCTTTTTAGCTGTCCAGGCAACTTTCAACATTCTTCTGAGAAATCCCATCTCTGTGGCCTCTAATCGTCTTTTCATTTGTTTGTCTACTGTTCATGATTCGCTTCCATAGGTCAGAATTGGTTCTATATAGCACCGATGAACCCTCTTTCTCATTTCTATTGACATAGATTTGTTGCATAAGATATTTTTCATTTTCTGAAATGCTATTTTGGCCTGAGCTATTCTGTTTTTTTATTTCGGTGGTGTATCTTCCATCTGATGTTATTATTGTGCCCAAGTATTTCAGATGTTGCACTTGTTTCAAATGTGTCCTGTTTATTTTGTGTTGCATGCTGGTGATGATGTATAGCAGAACTGAACTAAAGTATTTATAGCAAAACTTAAAGTATGGATAACGAAATTGAAATAAAGAATCTGTAAAAAACACTGAAATAAAAGGAAACAAATCAACACAGAACTAAGGTAGAGAATACAGCACATTACTAAATTATCGAATTCAGCGTTAACTAATGTAACTAATACAACACTGAACTAATCTAGCTAATACAACACTGAACTAATGTAACTAATACAACACTGAACTAATGTAATTAATACACACTGAACTAATGTAGCTTATACAACACTGAACTAATGCAAAAATACAACATCTAACTAATGTAGCTAATTCAGGACAGAACTAAAGCTAATTCAGCACAGAACTAATGATGCTACTGCAGGAATTAGTATCTAATTCAACACTGAGCTAATGTAGCAAACACAAGACTGAAGTTCATTCTCTCTTTACTTTATTATCTACAACGATATTCTAAACCCCTGCAAACGTTTCTGAACGAATCTTAACCAAACAGGTACACTTAATCCGGATCGATAAGTCTAGGACAATAAACACATAAATAACAGCAATGTCTCCACATGTTTTTATTTATTCTAAATTTACAACTGAGCAAATCACAAACCAATCTTATCAGCAGTCAAGTTAATTTAGAATTAAAAACAAAACACCACACAATGGATGCCCTTGAATGTGTTAACTTGATGGATGTTTCACGGTTTGAAATATTTGGGTTGTTGGCTTTCTCAAGTTTACATTTAACAATAAATGAAGCCTCCCCCCTCCCATTTAGATAATTTTAAGTGAAATTGTTAAAGTTCATGTTTATTGTCCTGGATTTTGTAATTTAATGATAATCATCATCAAGTGCCATCTCGCATCGAAAGTTGGTTACCATAGAGCGCCATTCCACTCTGTCTCTTGCTTGGATGGTGTATGTTGTCATAGGCTGATTTGTCCATCTTTAGATTTTACTCGTCAATGTTAGTTTTGGTCTGTCTCATTTACTTTGTATTTTCCCTTCCAAATTTACTTTTAATAGGCTGCTTTGTCTTTTAACATGCCTAAAAATCTCATTTGTCTTGTTTGAAATAATTTTAATAGTTTTCTTTTCATTTTTAGTTGCTTTAAGACTTCATCGTTTGTTTTCTTTTCTTCCATCCAATTCTACTTATTCTTCTATATATCTAAATTTCAAAGACTTCAGTTTTCTGTTCTGTTTTCTTGATGTTTAATTATCAGAATTTAATGATCAGAAATAACATTTATTTTCATTGCTAGGAATGTGTATAAACTTTGAAACTTCATGGTTATTGTTTTATTTCTATGACTAGAAATTATATAAAGTTTCAGTCAAAGCTAGAAAACTTTTTTTTTCAAGGGTAGAAATCGTTAGGAAAGTTTCTTTTAATAATTAGAATAATATCTTTCATTGCTACTAATAATTTCATTGTAATAAATAATAACCATAGAACTAACCAATTTCATTTTTTTTAATGTTTTCATTTTTTTTTTAAATAGCTAAAGTATTTTGTAATGGTTATGAGAAAGTTTTCTTTTTAGTTGTGGCTAGAAAAGTTTTGCCTTCCTAAGACGAGATTTTTTTTTAGTGCTAGAGACATTTTAAAGAGAAACATCTTGAAATGTCGTCAGGATAAAATATAGTTTTTTTTTCATCCACAGCTGCAATAGTTTTTCCTTGGCAAGAAGATTTCTTTTTCCACAGCTACAATAGTTTTTCCTGACAAGAAGATTTCTTTTTCCACAGCTACAATAGTTTTTCCTTGGCAAGAAGATTTCTTTTTCATCCACAGCTACAATAGTTTTTCCTTGGCAAGAAGATTTCTTTTTCCACAGCTACAATAGTTTTTTCCTTGACAAGAAGATTTCTTTTTCATCCACGGCTACAATAGTTTTTCCTTGACAAGAAGATTTCTTTTTCATCCACAGCTACAATAGTTTTTCCTTGGCAAGAAGATTTCTTTTTCATCCACAGCTACAATAGTTTTTCCTTGGCAAGAAGATTTCTTTTTCCACAGCTACAATAGTTTTTCCTTGACAAGAAGATTTCTTTTTCCGTAGCTGCAATAGTTTTTCCTTGACAAGAAGATTTCTTTTTTCACAGCTACAATAGTTTTTCCTTGACAAGAAGATTTCTTTTTCCACAGCTACAATAGTTTTTTCCTTGACAAGAAGATTTCTTTTTTTCACAGCTACAATAGTTTTTCCTTGACAAGAAGATTTCTTTTTCCGTAGCTGCAATAGTTTTTCCTTGACAAGAAGATTTCTTTTTTCACAGCTACAATAGTTTTTCATTGACAAGAAGATTTCTTTTTCCACAGCTACATAGTTTTCCTTGACAAGAAGATTCTTTTTCCAGCTACAATAGTTTTTCCTTGACAAGAAGACTTCTTTTTCATCCACAGCTACAATAGTTTTTCCTTGACAAGAAGATTTCTTTTTTCACAGCTACAATAGTTTTTCCTTGACAAGAAGACTTCTTTTTCATCCATAGCTACAATAGTTTTTTCCTGGCAAGAAGATTTCTTTTTCCACAGCTACAATAGTTTTTCCTTGACAGAAGCTTTCTTTTTCATCCACAGATACAATAGTTTTTCCTTGGCAAGAAGATTTCTTTTTCCATAGCTACAATAGTTTTTCATTGGCAAGAAGATTTTTTCCATAGCTGCAATAGTTTTTCCTTGACAAGAAGATTTTTTTTCCATAGCTGCAATAGTTTTTCTTTTGATAAGAAGATTTTTTTCAATAGCTACAATAGTTTTTCCTTGACAAAGATTTGTGTCCATAGCTACAATAGTTTTTCCTTGACAAGAAGATTTCCTTTTTCTTAGCTACAATAGTTTTTGCTTGACAAGAAAATTTCTTTTTTCTATAGCTACAATAGTTTTTCCTTGACAAGAAGATTTATTTTGTCTATAGCTATAATAGTTTTTCCTTGACAAGAAGATTTCTTTTCTCTATAGCTACAATAGTTTTTCCTTGACAAGAAAGTTTCTTTTTTCTATAGCTACAATAATTTTTCCTTGACAAGAAAATTTCTTTTCTCTATAGCTACAATAGTTTTTTCCTTGACAAGAAGATTTCTTTTCTCTATAGCTAACAATAGTTTTCCTTGACAAGAAAATTTATTTTCTCTATAGCTACAATAGTTTTTTCCTTGACAAGAAGATTTCTTTGCTCTATAGCTACAATAGTTTTTCCTTGACAAGAAGATTTCTTTGCTCTATAGCTACAATATTTTTTCCTTGACAAGAAGATTTCTTTGCTCTATAGCTACAATATTTTTTCCTTGACAAGAAGATTACTTTGCTCTATAGCTACAATAGTTTTTCCTTGACAAGAAGATTTCTTTGCTCTATAGCTACAATAGTTTTTCCTTGACAAGAAGATTTCTTTGCTCTATAGCTACAATAGTTTTTCCTTGACAAGAAGATTTCTTTGCTCTATAGCTACAATAGTTTTTCCTTGACAAGAAGATTTCTTTGCTCTATAGCTACAATATTTTTTCCTTGACAAGAAGATTACTTTGCTCTATAGCTACAATATTTTTTCCTTGACAAGAAGATTTCTTTGCTCTATAGCTACAATAGTTTTTCCTTGACAAGAAGATTTCTTTGCTCTATAGCTACAATAGTTTTTCCTTGACAAGAAGATTTCTTTGCTCTATAGCTACAATATTTTTTCCTTGACAAGAAGATTTCTTTGCTCTATAGCTACAATATTTTTTCCTTGACAAGAAGATTTCTTTGCTCTATAGCTACAATAGTTTTTCTTGACAAGAAGATTCTTTGCTCTATAGCTACAATAGTTTTTCCTTGACAAGAAAATTTCTTTTCTCTATAGCTACAATAGTTTTTCCTTGACAAGAAGTCCACAAGCTTTGAACATTTTTCATGGCTAAACAATTTTCAATAAATAATTTTGTCAGCTACGCTTTTATGTTAATGCCGTAAACATTTTCTTACTTCATTATAAACCGCATTTCAAGTTTCTCCCGAGCAGAAAGATCACGGATATGTTACACGCTGTGGCTATATCAAGGTTTTATTTCTATTTGAATTGCAAATATATTTTATTTTCAAAGCTTCATTAGAGTTTGAAGTTATGTAACGAAACTAGAAAACAAAAAAGCACAAGATTTATAAACACCTATGGTAGCGTGGCTATCTCAGGTACAGATATTGAGATCTAGCAGATACAGCCAGGCATGTCAGCTCAAAAACATAAAAACTTACACCGTATGCGTGTTCAAGAAGGACAACCTTGTAAAGATATTTAAATAGAACACTTTTTAAGTCCCGAGCTGCACACAAATTCATGCAGGAGGAGCATTTTAGTTTTTAGTTCGGATTCAAAATTCTTAAGGAAAGGAAAACTTAGAACAAATGCAGGTGAGAAAAAAAAAAAACTAGAATTAACAAGAGGTGCGACAAATTGGAACAAACAAAGGTATCAAAATTTAGAACAAACTAGGGTTGAAAAACGTAGAAGAAAACAAGGGTGGGAAATATTTGGAACAAACTATGGTAGGGAAATATTTGAACAAAATAGGGTAGGAAAAACTCTTTATTTTTGTGCAGCTATTTTTTTGCAAAAGAAAAAAAAAGTGGGGGGGGGGGACTCTAATAACAGTAAACTTTTGGCTTTTGGGTGATTTTCTTTTTAGTTGTGGTAGGGGATGTGGAATTAAATTCACAGATTACGGAAGTAGTCCAGAACAAATGCGTGAAGAAGACGGATACAAGAGATCCCAAAGTGTAAACCACAACGCATTGCAATCTTCTAAGAAACAAAGAATATTCCGACAAACACGGCTGTTGTTTCATAGCTACAAATGTGCACAGAAATTGGTCTTTTATATTCGATAAGTCATTGTTTGGGAGTTACCGAGTGGTTAGCGTGTTCGCTTCCTGATCAGAACGGTCCGAGTTCAATTCCAAGAAGTGCTGGATTTTTTTTTTCGGATCGACAAGACTCCATGGTTCACTCAGCCTCTACAAATGACTACCAAAGATTTTTTTCTGGTAAGTAAAAGCGGGCTGGCGTGGTACCGACCACACCACGCAAAAATGGGACATGATCATAGAAAATTATAGCCTCTAACACCGCATTCTCCATACACCTATCAAGGTAGGGGAGGAACCTTTACTTAACTTTACTTGCGTCATTGCTTCATGCCTGCACATATTTATTATTGGTAACAGATATTTAGTGGAAAGAATCGACGGTAACAATTTCAGTGTTAAATAAATGTTGAAAGTAGTCAAATAGCAGTTGATGTTAATGACGTCATTGTACTCAATCTGCACTTCATGACGTGGGATGGCCAGTTCCCTTCAATGAAATATTTCCAGCCAAGAACCGCTGGTACCTATTTTAAGGGATTTGGTCGACCATGTCAGCCTTTTTAAGTCGAATAACGTTGCTTCAACTGATATTTGAACCCGAACAATCAGGTCGACATGCGAGTGTACTATTCACAGCACCACCCATTGTTCCATTGTTGCAGAAACGAGGAAATTAGAGAAATCGCCAATCGACCACTAATATCTCCAGAAAGTTAGAAAAGACGATGGTCATATGTTGGTCATGTGATGAGGAGCGATAATAGCCGAATGGCAAAGCAAGCCCTCATGTGGGAAACAACAGGTAAGAGTAAAAGAGGCTGACCCAGAAAGACATGAGAAGAACAATGATCAGAGAGGCAAGAACAGCAGGAATCGGCTCCCTCAATGCAATAGAGCTGCTTGCACAGAACAGAGACAAATGGCGAGATTTGATAAATGACCTTTATAAGGATTGAAAACTGCTAGAATACAAATTAACTAAGAGAAAGAGTATCTGGGTCTATGCCCTATGCGCCGGCTATGGCTCGAAAGGTCAACAGACAGATAGACAGACAGACGACAGACAGATAGACATATAGAAAGACAGATAGATATGTTGCAGTATCTTCTTTTTTTTCTTCAACGCGTGATCTATGTTCGACTGGGAATTCGCCACCGGCTGAACTGCGGTCAGATCGAGTGATTCACCAAAGTGGAGGCTGTATTCATTTGTTGGGACAGCGATTCTTGCTCACTGATCGTGAAATCTTGTCGAATTTGGCGCTAGCGCATGAAAGTCGTGCTGCCCGCGACGGCCGTTACAGAGACCTAGAAGTGTGTATCATGAACTGTGCGCCTCCTCCCAGAACGCAACACGTTCACCAGAACAGTATAACCGATCAGGATGACCACTTGTCGGTTGCTAGAATGGGGGCGGAGCAGATATGGTTTATCCCGTCTGGACTAATGCCATTCTCGTCTAAAGTCTGAAGTCTATTTTTCATGTGAATCGACTTGAATGTGATTGAGACTTTGATCGAACTCTGCCATCTTTTCGTTAATCTAACATCTTATCCACCACTATGCCTTAGCGCTCATCTCTCTATCTATTAAGAAAATATATTACTGGCATTATGGAGCCGCGATAGCTCAGTGGTTAGTGAACTGGAGTACAAGGGGTCAAAGGGTAGGGTTCGATCCCAACCGACGGCTTCCGGGTTCACCCAGCCTTAAATGGGTACCGGATTTTTTCTGGAAAAGTAAAGCGGCACGGGCGTAATACCGACCACATAACCCCAAAAAAATCATGTGCCGAAGGTCTGTAAAATGTATGGTCACTAACACCATATTCCCTATACGCCGCCATTTGGCGTGACGGGGGTACTTTACTTACTT
>JAVIAB010000108.1:73322223-73452223 GCA_032433765.1 Megaustenia siamemsis
TATGATCCCTAGCACAGTATAGGTCATATGACTAAATATGATCCCTAGCACAGTATAGGTCATCTATGATAAATATCCCTAGCGAAGTAGAGGTCATGATATTACTAAATAAGATCCCTAGCACAGTAGAGGTCATGATATTACTAAATAAGATCCCTAGCACAGTAGAGGTCATGATATGACTAAATATGACGAGATAATGATATATAACCAAACATAAACTCTAGAACCGACGAGGTAATGATATGTGACCAAGCATGAACATTAACAGTGGAAAAGTTAATGCTAATATGACCAAACAAGAACACAAACACTGAAGAGGCAATGATAATATCACCAAATACAAACACTTAAGAACAAGTCCCATCAATCACTTCGATAACTTCAAGTCTGTCTGGCTTCCAAGTTCAGACATTGCGAGCGTTCCCACTATGGGGTCAGAGGTTAGGCCGTAGGTCAATCACATCACCCGTGCATCGTGCCGTTACCCTACCATCCCCTCTGAAAGACAAGCTGTCAAATTGTTGTCTTCTTTGTTATAATTTAGTTATTCAATAATTCTGAATATTTTTTTGGCGCGGTTTAGAAATGCATGCGGTGTGCTTCTATAATATTAAAAATAGATATCTAAATTTTGACACTAACAATGAAATAAATAGAAGATTGACATTAAAAAAAATGGAATGTCTCAGGAAAATGCTAAACGAATGCGACAAGAAGATATAGAATCAGAAATGGGGATATCCGGAATATTTTAGCGATTACATCAGCGATGGATCTTATTGGGAAATAATAGCTAGAATGTTTTGGACATTTAGCACAATCAGCACCAGATAGGATTTCCCCAGACAGCTTTTCTCTTGACAGCAGTAATCGAAAAGGGGGAAAAGGCAGAAGTATAAAAAGATGGATTATTAAAACAGGAAGTATGTCAATGAGGAAACATTATCTAATTGTCTGTCCTTTACAGAACGTTGCACTCATCACAGTACACCGGAAAAGAAATCTTTGTCTCTAGCCAGATTCCCACAGAACGTTGCATTCACCATAGTCCGTCTGAAAGAATTTCTACCTCTAGTCAGATCTACCACAGAACGTTGTATTCACTACAGCCCAACTGAAAGAATTTCTATCTCTAGCCAGATCTACCACAGAACGTTGTATTCACTACAGCCCGTCTGAAAGAATCTCTGTCTCTAGCCAGATCTCCCACAGAACGTTGCATTCACTACAGCCCGTATGAAAGAATCTCTGCCTCTAGCCAGATCTCCCACAGACCGTTACGTTAACTACAGCCTGTCTGAAAGAATCGCTGTCTCTAGCCAGATCTCCCACAGAACGTTGCATTCACCACAGTCCGTCTGAAAGAATTTCTATCTCTAGCCAGATCTACCACAGAACGTTGTATTCACCACAGTCCGTCTGAAAGAATTTCTATCTCTAGCCAGATCTACCACAGAACGTTACTTTCACCACAGTCCGTCTGAAAGAATTTCTATCTCTAGCCAGATCTACCACAGAACGTTGCATTCACCACAGTCCGTCTGAAAGAATTTCTATCTCTAGCCAGATCTACCACAGAACGTTGTATTCACCATAGTCCGTCTGAAAGAATCTCTGTCTCTAGCCAGATCTCCCACAGATCGTTGCATTCACTACAGCCCGTCTGAAAGAATCTATGTGTCTTGCCAGATCTCCCACAGACCGTTACATTCACTACAGCTCGTCTGAAAGAATTTCTATCTCTAGCCAGATCTACCACAGAACGTTGCATTCACCATAGCCCGTGTGAAAGAATGTATGTTTCTAGCCAGATTTCAAACAGAACGTTGCATTCACCACAGCCCATCTGAATTTATGTCTTTAGCCAGATCTCCCACTTCTGTTTGTTACGTTCAAAGTCTCTTTGATGTCTCGAAACCACAATTTTCTTGGTCTGTCCCTATATTATTTTCTGGAGCAATGCCCTCCATTATTGATCTATCCAGCACACTCGTGGATGAGACATAAAGAAATAGATTGTAGGCCTATTTTCTGTGAAAACTGAAAATCAATAGAAACTAAAATAATTATTTGATAGAAGGTAACTCCGATGAGGAACGGAATATAAACAATGCAGGAGTTCATATATCATCAAAACCTATTGGATACGGAGGCAAGTCGTCTAACAGCAGGAGAGTTGAGAGCTGTCAGCGACTCACAGCTGATGGTTTGCGACAGGATCGGTGAACCAGAACCATCCAGGCATAGCTCTACCTCTTTGCAGTGCCTCTAGAAATAGATTAACCTGTCTAGTCTGCCCAAACGAGTAGGGATAGAAAAGGAAAGATAAACCCCAAAATAGCATTCTGAAGTCGGATGTGCACCCGCCGAAGGACGCAAATATACTAGTTTTGATGCAAACCACACGTATATGCGCCACTTAACGACCTTTTAAGGGCGGATGATGAAGAGGTGTATTCTTTAGTCATCGGACTAACGCAAGCAAGCATAGTAGATACTACTAGACTGTCTTTATTGTAGCTATAATTTGTAAAAAAAAATGAGGAAGATACTATGCAATCCATTTTTGACAATAAAAACAAGAAAAAGAGTTCTTAAATGTTATGTAGAGCCAGTCTGGCTTATCTAGTAAAAAAAAGTAGTAAAGTACCCCCGTCACGCCAAGTGGCGTATAGGGAAATATCGTGTTAGTGACCCTATATTTTACAGACCTTCAGCACATGATTTTTGGGGTAATGTGGTCGGTATTACGCCCGTGCTGCTTTATTTTCCAGAAAAAAATCCGGTACCCTTTTAAGGCTGGATGAACCCGGAAGCCGTCGGTTGGGATCGAACCCTGCCCTTTGTCCTTTGTAGTCCAGTTCACTAACCACTGAGCTATCACGGCTCCCTTGGCTTATCTAGAGCCAGTGAAAATGTTATGAAAGAGGTCAAAGCAAAAAGAGAGCTAATTTCCAATATTAGGAAAACAATCATCATTTTTTGGCCATGTAATGAGAAGAGAACAACTGGAATATATTGTAACAACTGGGAAAATTGAGGTGCGAAGAGACAGAGGAAAGCAAATAGAAAAAAAATACTAGACAGCTTAAGAGAAGGGCTTGGCAGAAGGTCAACAACAGAAATTATAAATAACTGTCGAGATCGAAAGTTGTGGAGAAACATGATCACCTACGACAGCAGACCCAGTACCGGTACATGATGATGGTGCTGATGACGACGAGAACAATGTGTGTATGAATGACCTCGCAGTCAAGTTTCTTTCTTGTAATGACGTCAGTACTATCAATCACGTTGTTCTCCACTAGCAAAGCTCTCGCCAACGGGTGCAGGTTTTTGCTATCATTTTCTTCCAATTCTCATCCCTTTGTGTGGACTTTTTCTCAAACTGAAGACTGTTCTATCATCATCATGTGCCATACCGGTTGGCGTAGGTGACCATGTCCTTCCACAATCTTCTATCTACAGTGTATCGTTTCAGTTCTGTTGTTGACTGTTTTCCATGCCATGACACCAAGTTATCCACTCTTTGTTTTCTCTCTTTGTCGTCCGCGATCTCTCTTTCCTTTTATTTTGTCAGTTGTAAAAGTATTCCAACTTTCCCCTTCTCATGATGTGCCCGAAAAATATTGATTGTTTCTATCTGATGTTTTTTAGGAGCTGCCTTTTTGTGTTGGCCTCTTTGAGAACTTCCCCATTGGTCTTTTTAGCTGTCCAGGGAACTTTCAACATTCTTCGGAGAAATCCCATCTCTGATGCCTCTAATCGTCTTTTCATTTGTTTGTCTACTGTCCATGATTCGCTTCCATAGGTCAGAATTGGTTGAATGTTCTGTTGCAGCTCATAAATGTTTTCAGTTGTTTAAAAATGTATATCTCAACATTGGTGAAGTAAAAATTGTTGAAAAATACATATTTATATTATCCCATCGCCAACCCTAAGTCACAAATTTTTCCTCTTATCAGCTAATCAGAAATTATTTTGTTCTTTTTCGATATATAGAAATATATCGTAATCCTGGCTTGGTTACTAATTATGAGTCTTGCAGACCATATTTAGATGCACTTAAAATTTACGTTAATTATGTGCAAATCCACATCACTGGATGCTGTAGAAATGTGGTTTTACAGAATAATGTTGAGAATACCATGGAGAGCTAAGAAGAGTAATGAAAACGTTCTGAAAGAGGCCAAAGTAAAAAGAGAGCTAATTTCTAATATTAGGAAGAAACAATCATCATTTTGTGGCCATGTAATGAGATGGGAACTACTGCATATATATTGTGACAACTCTGAAATTTGAGGGACGACGAGAAAAGATACCAGAGAAAGACAGTGTAAGAGAATGGCTTGGCAGAAGGTCAAGAACAGAAATGATCAATAGCTGTCGAGATCGAAAGTTGTGGAGAGACATGATTGCATACGCCTGCAGGCATGGCACTTGATTATGTGCAAGTTTGTTCAGGGTTTTATTAGAAAAAAAAATGAAATGCATATTTTGAATGACCTTGTAGTTGTTAACACAGTATGGTCTGTTGTCTTGTAAATTGTATGAAACTTGTTACTTGTTGCAGTTTCCTCATATTCCAAGTCCAGATTGTTGCAGGAGCTACTGAGTTAAGTGCTCTGTGCACACCGTGAGCTGTGTGTCTCATCCGTTTTGATCATGTTTCGATATTCCAATTGTTTATGATGAGTGGTGATATCGTATGACAGGGAACAGTTGGCTGTGTTCACTTTCTGTGCGGTTTCGGCTTATGTCTTTTGGCGTGTGCTGAGACTGCTATGATGGGGACTACAACTACCTTTCTTTGTTTGGGAAATGAGTTAGTAATTCGGATGATTCCACTGGCACGGGCGGTTGAGCAATTATGGATTTTAATTCGTTTGCTGTGATACCGGGCCTTCCATAACCAATAACCATAACTCATAAATAATAACCAAACAATGATTACGATATATTTATATATTTCGAAGATGAAAAAAAATCATTTCTAATTACCCGATAAGAGGGGAAGATATCACAAATGTTTGATGATGATATAAATATACATTTGTATTTTCAAACATTTTTACTTCACAAAAACTGATATTTACACTAAAACAACGAACAAGATATGTGAATGCGCTACAAATCGGCGGGGAGCCGCGATAACCCAGTGGCTAGTGAACTGGACTAACAAATGACAAGAGGTCGGGTTCGATCCTGATCGACGGCTTCCAGGTCCACCCAGCCTTTAATGGGTACCAGATTTTTTTCTGAGAAAGTAAAGCAGCACGGGCGAAATACCGACCACATTACACCAAAAATCATGTGCCGAAGGTCTGTAAAATTGATGGTCACTAACACCATTTCCGTATACGTCACTTGGTGTGACGAGGCTCTTTCATCATCATCATCATTGAGTACCGTATCCACATCGAAGGTTGGCTACCATGGAACGCCATACCGCTCCATCTCTTGCTTTGATGGTGCAGATTGTCAGAGGCTAATTTGTCAATCTTTTGATGTTAATCGTCCATGTTAGTCTTGGTCTACCTCTGTCTCTATTACCTTGCATTTTCCCTTCCTATATCACATTTTGTAGGCTGTTGTGTCTTTTAACATGCCCGCAAAACCTCATTTGTCATGTTCTAATTGTGTTTACTAGTTCTCTTTTAAGTTGATTTAAAATTAAAAATTAAAAGAGAACCACCAAACATAATAAGAACAAGGGGCTCTTTACACTTTTTTTATAAATCCGCGGCACTGTATTAGAAGCTCTTTTGACTGAAAGAATAAAATTATTAAAGAGCTTGCAAAAAAAAGTAAAGTACCCCCGTCACGCCAAGTAGGCCTATAGGGAATATGGTGTTAATGACCATAAATTTTACAGACCTTCGGCACATGATTTTTGGGTAATGTGGTGGGTATTACGCCCATGCCGCTTCACTATCCCAGGAAAAAAAAACGGTACCCATTAAAGACTGGGTGAAACCGGAAGCCGTCGTTTGGGATCGAACCATACCTCTTGTCCTTTGTAGTCCAGTTCACTAACCACTGAGCTATCGCGGCTCCCTACGAGCTTGCAAAGTCTTGCTAATACTTCGTTTGTAACTCAACCACAGACAAACAATCCACTAAACATGACCACACAGATCTGTAAGTATCTGCTAGAGTCATGAACACAATCCTATCACATTCAAGTTTTGTGCTCCATAATTTGAAGTTAGTATCAAGGTAGCATTGACTTATGGTGGTGACTTCCCTAGTCAAGGTGATGTCTTCCCTAGTCATGGTGATGTCTTCCCTAGTCAAGGTGATGTCTTCCCTAGTCATGGTGATGTCTTCCCTAGTCATGGTGATGTCTTCCCTAGTCATGGTGATGTCTTCCCTAGTCATGGTGATGTCTTTCCCTAGTCATGGTGATGTCTTCCCTAGTCATGGTGATGTCTTCCCTAGTCGGAGTCTGACCATGTTACGGACCACTTAAAATTCACTTATTTTGCTTCCTAGACACTTTAGAATATTATCGCGATGTAATTAGAGTTCTATGTACATCCTCATATATTTTTGTGTTGTTGTTTATAGTTGAAGCTGAAGACCTTCTTGGTCGAAAGGTCGTTCTACTTTTGTTTTGTTTCTCACCTGTGTAAAGCTGTTAACATACTACCTTTTCCATTTTTTAAAAACATTTTCATTCTTATCATCAGCTTCACAGCAGCTTCGCTTTTATCAAGGCTTCGTGATGTCTCTTAATGTCTCTTGATGTCTCTTGATGTTTCTTGATGTCTCTTGATGTTTTTTGATGTCTCTTGATGTTTCTTGATGTCTCTTGATGTTTCTTGATGTCTCTTGATGTTTCTTGATGTCTCTTGATGTCTCTTGATGTCTCTTAATGTTTCTTGATGTCTCTTGATGTCTCTTGATGTTTCTTGATGTCTCTTGATGTCTCTTGATGTCTCTTAATGTCTCTTGATGTCTCTTAATGTTTCTTGATGTTTCTTGATGTCTCTTGATATCTCGTGATATCTCTTGATGTCTCGTAATGTTTCTTGGTGCCTCTTGATGTCTCTTGATGTCTCTTGGTGTCTCTTAATGTCTCCTAATGTGTCTTGATGTCTCATAATGTTTCTTGATGTCTCTTGATGTCTCTTAATGTTTCTTGATGCATCTTGATGTTTCTTGATGTCTCTTGATGTCTCTTGATGTATCTTCATGTTTCTTGATGTCTCTTGATGTCTCTTAATGTTTCTTGATGCCTCTTGATGTTTCTTGATGTCTCCTAATGTCTCCTAATGTCTCTTGATGCCTCTCGATGTCTCTTGATGTCTCTTGATGTCTCTTGATGTCTCTTGATGTCTCTTGATGTCTCTAACTGTTTCTTGATGCCTCTTGATGTTTCTTGATGTCCCTTGATGTCTCTTGATGTCTCTTGATGTCTCTTAATGTTTCTTGATGTCTCTTGATGTCTCTTGATGTCTCTTGATGCCTTTTGATGTTTCTTTATGTCTCTTGATGTCTCTTAATGTCTCTTGATGTCTCTTAATGTCTATTGATGCCTCTTGATGTTTCTTGATGCCTCTTGATGTTTCTTGATGTCTCTTAATGTCTCTTGATGTCTCTTGATGTCTCTTAATGTCTCTTGATGTCTCTTAATGTCTATTGATGCCTCTTGATGTTTCTTGATGTTTCTTGATGTTTCTTGATGCCTCTTGATGTTTCTTGATGTCTCTTAATGTCTCTTGATGTTTCTTGATGTCCCTTAATGTTTGTTGATGCCTCTTGATGTTTCTTAATGTCTCTTGATGTCTCTTGATGCCTCTTGAAGTCTCTTGATGTCTCTCAATGTCTCTTGATGTCTCTTGATGTCTCTTGATGTCTCTTGATATCTCTTGATGCCTCTTAATGTTTCTTGATGTCTCTTAATGTTTCTTGATGTCTCTTGATGCCTCTTAATGTTTCTTGATGTCTCTTGATGCCTCTTAATGTTTCTTGATGTTTCTTAATGTTTCTTGATGTCTCTTGATGTCTCTTAATGTTTCTTGATGTCTCTTGATGCCTTTTGATGCCTCTTAATGTTTCTTGATATATCTTGATGCCTCATGATGTCTTTTGATGCCTCTTGATGTCTCTTGATGTCTCTTGATGTCTCTTGATGTCTCTTGATGTCTGGCTATTCTAAGAAAGCTGTGTGGAACCACATGGGGTGCGAGTGGGAAAATACTCAGTAAAGTTTACCAACAGAGGATACGCCCACATTTAGAATATGGATCATCTGCATGGTGCTCATCATCAAATACCACACTGCAAGAACTGGATAAAGTACAAAACCAGTATTATCCCTCATCTAACAACGATTATCCCTCATCTAACATCTATTATCCCTCATCTAACAACTATTATTCCCCCATCTAACAACAACTATTATCTCTCATCTAACAACGATTATCCCTCATCTAACAACGATTATCCCTCATCTAACATCTATTATCCCTCATCTAACAACTATTATCCCTCGTCTAACAACTAACATCCCTCATCTAACATCTATTATCCCTCATCTTACAACTATGATCCCTCATCTAACAACGATTATCCCTCATCTAACAACTATGATCCCTCATCTAACAACTATTATCCCTCATCTAACAACTATCTTTCTTCTCACGCTGTTTTTTTTAAATTTAAAATCAAATTGAAACTATTCCAGTAACTTCTTCTCTCCCTCTCCACATACACCGTATGCCATTTCTCCTCCAGAAAACTTGTCATATTGTACTTTCAATGTTTGCTCTCCCTTACATCAAGCAAATCGCAATACTCTGCTCCTTATCTCAACATCTAGTCATTGATTTCTGAGCATCTTCGTCTAGTTGTTCGCTCTCATTTCACCTCATGAGTTTTTGCTGGCAAATTTGGCTCCGTGACAATGGCTTTTCAGCGTTGCCGCTCAGTTTGCATCTTCGTTAGGTGTAGGTTAGCACACAACACGTCATTGATTATGTCTGCAAGTTCTGCTGCTGTTAACAGCCTCACAGACACTCTCGGAATCTTCTTACATAAGAGAACGGCGTATCTCTGGACGATTCATTTGTGTGTTAAATGAAAAGTAAGAGTTAGTGCCCCTCCTTAAATGAAAAGTAAGAGTTAGTGCCCCTCCTTAAATGAAAAGTAAGAGTTAGTGCCCCTCCTTAAATGAAAAGTAAGAGTTAATGCCCTTCCTTAAATGAAAAGTAAGAGTTAGTGCCCCTCCTTAAATGAAAAGTAAGAGTTAGTGCTCCTCCTTAAACGAAAAGTAAAAGTAATGGTTCTCTCCCCTGGAGAAATGGGGGAAAACATGGAAAACACAGTATGGTTAAAGATTTACGTATATGTGGACGACACAAATTTAAACGAAAAACGTTTCGGCCCAAAAGGCCTTCAGCAGGAACAAAATACAACACACACACACACACACACACACACACACAGAGAGATATGTATTTAAACAAAAAATTATAAAATAAATAATTTAAAAAAAATAATAATTTAGACCTAGAATGGGAAATAGAAATAAAAGGTTGACCATGCAAAGTGTGTTGTGATCAAAGGAACGTCAGGGCCCACACACGGAGAGCATAGGTCTTCATAGTTCTCTCCCCTGCCGTGCTAGTCGTATAGCGGAAATGATGTTAGTGACCACATTTTCCAATGACCACGGCATGTTTTTATATGGCCGCCATTACTTCTCAGAAAAATCTCTGCAATTAAAAATTGTTCCTCGGATCATCATCACTACACACCGGGAAAGCCCATAGGTGATCCGATATCTACCCCCCCCCCCCCCCAACCCTCGAGATTCTCGAGAACATCAGAGGTGAATCCTCACCCACGTGCACGAACTCCGTAGCACGGCCTGTGATCCACGCTGTGGGTAGGTTTCTGCTGACAATTTTGCCCGGCCAGCGGCACATATTTATGGCCTACATTTTTTTAAATTTTAACTACCAAGGAATCTTTAACGTGCTGGAGTTCACACGGGACTTCATGTTAACTTGCCGATATCCAAGAAACCCAGACCCTGATCTCACAACCCGAGAGATCATGGGAGGTCAACGTCATAAAGAAACCACGGATTCATTTTTCCTACTTTCGAAAACATTCACCACCACTTCTGGTGGGCTTTGACCCCGTGCCATTCATGTCCTGAAACCGACGCCGTACCTCTAGACTACCCAGTCTCCTAAATCCCAGTCTCTGGTACCCATTTTTAGATGCTCTGAGCCTTGTCGATCAAAACAAATCCGCCTCTTCTGGGGATCGAACCGGGACCCTTCTGATCAGGAAGAGAACGCTCTAACCACTCAGCCACCGAGGCTCTCACGCCTTAAGTTTTGAGGAAATATGGAGTTAAGGTATACATTTATTTCACTGACTAATAGTAAATTTTATGGATGACTTGGTCGGTACTACATCAGCTCGCTCTATTTTCTCCAGAAGTAATCTGTAAAACCCATTTTCACCAGGAGACCACGAGGAATTAATACTGCTAGGTCTTGGTCAGCTGATGGTGCGTCAACCTTACTATTGCGACCGGAGGTTGCAGGTGCTTGTGATATTCAATTAGAAGAATATTAAGAATACCATGGACAGCTAAGAAGAGTAATGAAAATGTTATGAAAGAGGCCACAGCAAAAAGAGAGCTAAATTCCAATATTGGGAAGAAACAATCATCATTTTTTGGCCATGTAATGAGAAGATAACAACTGGAATATATTGTAGCAACTGGGATAATTGAGGGACGAAGAGATAGAGGGAAGCAAGTAGAAGAGATACAGGTCAGCTTAAGAGAATAGCATGGCAGAAGGTCAACAACAGAAATGATAAATGACTGTCGAGATCGAAAGTTGTGGAGAGCCATGATCACTTACTCCAGCTGGCACGGTACTTGATAATGATGGTATTCAAACTTCAACCGCAAATTTTTTATCATATTTTAATATACAGCTTCTTGTGATCCCATTTAATGTATAATTGTGGTAGTATGAGCAGACCAAGACTAACATGGACAAGTAACATCAAAAGGTGGATTTATCCATCCTATGACAACCTGCGCTATTAAAGCAAGAGATAGATCGGAATGGCCGTCCATGGTAGCTAACCTTCGATGCGGAGACGGCCCTCCATGATGATGTACATCTCAACGTCCGGGAAATACACAATTAACGAAAGTATCACTGACAAACAACGTGTTAGACAATGTGTTTATTGATAGCCTTATAATGTTTCTATAAAGCCTTTAACGAAAACATAACAATTTATTTTGTAAAGAAAAGAAAAGCCGCCTGGCGTAGTATTGGCCATTGAAAAGACGTGTCGATGGTTACGAAATAAACAAATCATCATCATCATCAAGTACCGGGCTTACTGGCGTACGTGATCATGTTTCTCCACAATTTTCAATCTCGGCAGCTATTTATCATTTCTGTTGTTGACCTTCTGCCAAGCCATTCTCTTAAGGTGCCTGGTATTTTTTATCTCTGCTTCCCTCTATCTCTTTGTCCTTCAATTTTTCCAGTTGTTACAATATATTCCAGTTGTTCTCTTCTCATTACATGGCCAAAAAATGATGATTGTTTCTTCCTAATATTGGAAATTAGCTCTCTTTTTGCTTTGACTTCTCTCATAACATTTTCATTACTCTTCTTAGCTGTCCATGGTACTCTCAACATTCTTCTGTAAAACCACATTTCTACAGACTCCAGTGATTTTCTTGTCTGTTGTCCTATTGTCCATGATCCGCATCCATATGTCAAGACTGGCTCTACATAACATTTAAGAACTCTTTTTCTTGTTTCTATTGTCAAAAATGGATTGCATAGTATCTTCCTAATTTTTTGGAAAGCTGCTTGAATCATGAAATAAACAGATACTAGGGCCATATTCCCATTACTTCACATCCGGGAAATCTCGGCATTCTTTCTATATCAGTTTTGTATTCGCACCGTATTCAAGATGGGGGCTAGGCTGAATGTGGTCTGCAACTTATAGCTAGCGGTAGGATAAAATGACTGGTCAGGATCCAAATCAGACACTTCGCAGGGGGTCCGATAACAACTCATGAGTTTGGCCAAGTCTGTAGGGATGGTTATGGTTATGTAAGGCCCCGGTATCATT
The DNA here is from genome assembly GCA_032433765.1 of Megaustenia siamemsis. Classification (NCBI taxonomy): domain Eukaryota; kingdom Metazoa; phylum Mollusca; class Gastropoda; order Stylommatophora; family Ariophantidae; genus Megaustenia; species Megaustenia siamemsis. Next base: position 73,334,365 of record JAVIAB010000108.1, read on the forward strand.
GCAAACGAATTAAAATCCATAAATTGCTCAAGTGCCAATGGAACCATCCGAATTAATATCTTATTTTCCGAACAAAGAAAGTTAACTGTATTCCCCATCAGAGCAGTCTCAGCACACGCCAAAAGACATAAGACGAAACCGCACAGAAAGTGAACACGGCCATCTTTTCCCCGTCATACGATATCAGCATTCATCGTAAGCAATCGGAATAGCGAAACGCGATCCAAACGGATGAAACGCACAGCTCACGGTGTGCACAGAGTACTAAACTCAGTAGCTCCTGCAGCATGCCGGACTTGGAATATAAGGAAACTGCAACAATGAAAACTTTTCAGACACAGTCTATAATGGTTCCTGCCGCTTATCCGCCATATTGACTGGAAGTCGGTAGGGATCAAAGAGATAACTCATGACTTTGGCCTAGTCAGAAGTAAAGGAGCGATAACTCATGCAGAGCTGAAATTGCATGGGCTGTACGGAATGAGTACTTATTACAACTTCCTGTGAGCAACAAGGCGTCGTACCTATGCCATCTTAGCGTTCTTTTAAGGGCGGGTAGTAGTGAAATTATCGTACAGCGAGAAGACTAGTTGTTATCAGTGACAATCATAGTTTTCGGTTATCTATCTATGACCAAGTTCATTTCCCCACACATGACGTTCACCACACACTTTCCCGTCCAATTCTAAGTTCACCTCTCCACACATGATGTAACAACCTATTTTCCCTTTCAAAAACTCAAAGTTCACCTCTCCACACATTAGGTAACCACACACTTTCCCATCCAACACCAAGTTCACCTCTCTACACTTGACGTGACCACACACTTTCCCATCCAACACCAAGTTCACCTCTCCACCCTTTACGTGACCACACACTTTCCCATCCAACACCAAGTTCACCTCTCCACCCTTGACGTGACAACACACTTTCCCATCCAACACCAAGTTCACCTCTCCACCCTTGACGTGACAACACACTTTCCCATCCAACACCAAGTTCACCTCTCCACCCTTGACGTGACAACACACTTTCCCATCCAACACCAAGTTCACCTCTCCACCCTTGACGTGACCACACACTTTTATTAAAACTTGTCCCTAGAGAAAAGTCCCATGGTCGAATCAAAAAGTCCAAAGTTCCAGACGATTTCACGATAAGAGCCTTAAGTAGCACCAACAAGTAAATGTGCTTTTGTTTGTCGGAATTAAATGGTTTTGTTTTCCAGAACATTGGTCTTCGTTCCAGAAGTCATTATTTTAATTCCGTTCTTACAATATCAACCATCTCCCACAAGACATTCACAAGAGCCGACGACCTCGCTTTTAGGTACGAGTAAGATCAAGGTATGGATTGTGAACAACGTCACAGAATGTGCACAGCGGGTTGTGTTTGTGTTATTCAAATAAGTCTCAGTGCGATACATATAGCCAGCAGTTTCTCTCTCTCTATATATATACATATATATAGATATATATATATGTGCGCTTGTGTGTGTGTCGGTTAATAAAAGTGCATCCCTGCTATGTAAACTAAACATGAAGCATTGTATCTAGCAGCTAAATTATTAGAGAGGTGAGACAAACAACGAATTTTCAGCAAAGGCTTTCATCAAGTACACAACAAAACATAGAAATATCAACACGATAAGGAATTACTTTTGTACAATCATCATCATTGAGTGGCATCTCCGCATCGAAGATCGGCTACCATGGTGCGCCATTCCACTCTGTTTCTTGCTTTGATGGTGCAGGTTTTCATAGATTGACTTGTCCATCTTTTGATGTTACTTGTCCATGTTAGTCTTGGTCGGCCTTTACCTTATTTACCTTGTATTTTCTCTTCCTAGATTATATTTTTAATCGACTGATGTGTCTTTTAACATGCCCCAAACAATCTCAATTGTCTTGTTTGAACTGAATTGTGTTTAGTACTTCTCTTCTAGTTTATAATTATTTTAAGACCTCATCGTTTGTTTTCTTCTCTTTTCATCCAACTCTTTCTATTCTTCTATAAATCCACATTTTATAGGCTTCAATTTTCTGCTCCATTTTCTTGTCTAATGTCCATGTTTCTGCACCAGACAGGAATGTTGAAAAGATAAATCATTTTGCTATTCTTAGTTTTAGCTCTGTTATTATTTGTTATGATGTTAGTATATTTTTCATGGCATTAAAATTACAAAAATTACTGCAACATTTGTACAAATAAACAAAGAAATATAAATACAGAAGCCAAACACAAATTTGAAAAATGAAAGAAAGAAACTGTAGCTAGTATTGACGTAAACCACAGCTCCGCGAAGTGTTTACATCTTTCAGTACGTAAGATTTATATCAATTTAGCTGTAGAGATTTCAGAGAAAAAATGTTTCCTCTCTTTAAATATTAATCTACACGTTTAAATCTAACACTTAATTTATTATATATGCATTTCTAGATAATTAAACAAGGAATTATATAACACCAGTACCAAGATGATACAAGATATATAAAAAGAATACGGTTTGATGCATTTTTGTCTAATCAAATTGAGAGTGACGCACTATGCGGCTAAACGTACATACCAGAAATCGGCACGGCGCATGGTGTGTCGAAACGTAAAGAAAGAGTTAATATTTTATACTTGTGCTGATCTGCATCGCTCCCACATCATCACCCTTCCTAAATCCGACAAGACATTGCAGCGTTTCTGATTGCCATAAAATAAGACAATTTAAGACAATTTAAGACAATATAAGACTAGTTAAGACAAAATATGACAATTAAAGACAAAATAAGATAATTTTCTTGAATTTAAAAAAAATAAAACAGCAGTAAAAGACAAAATAGAAAATATATATAATCTTCTTGAGCTTAGAGAAGAAATGAGACAGATAGTTACAATAAAGTGCAAAATATATTTCTCATTGAAAGTCAAGAAATATCGTAAAACAATTGCGCAGTTAAGGAGCAACAGACCATTACAGGTACAGTTTATTTGTACAATTTCAGCCACAGTCTTCCCAGACAATTGTTGTTTATCAGTCTGCTCTTTTATCTTCCTCAACATATGTTTGTTTTGTTATCTATTGTTTGATAATAGACACAGATTGGCTTATTTATTTCATGTGCCAGTAATCCACGATCTGTAGAATTTTGCGATAAAACCACTGCCCTGTTTGCGAGCCAGCCTTTAAAAGAACTTTCGGCCAATGAAAATTCCAGGGTAAAAAGCACATCTATTGCGTAGCTGTATTGGCAAAATGTCAAATTGACGTAATTTCTTCTAATAAGCTTTCCAGATTATGTGTCTACCATATGTATGTTCTGTGGTGGGGATTCAAACCGTATCGAGCAGGAAATTCAAAATCCCTTTTCAAAAAATGTACATCGTATTGGGCCAAAATCAGGGACAAAAATATCACAGACCGTAGGATCAATATCGTACGGGTCTAAAATGAGTTTTTTTGGAGGTTAATTTTCTGTTGGAGAATGATCACAGCTGCAAGTTTAGTTCCTTGCAGGACCTCAGTGGCTGTTAATTCACGGAACTAGTCAATCTGGAGCAATTTTCAGCAACAAAATAAAAATGAACTTTTCACTTAATTGAAAGTGTCACGAGAAATAATGAAAGTAGAACTCGCTTTGACGTACGGAGTTCATGATCAGAAATTGAGGAACATGCCCTCAAAATAGCCTCGTATTTATTAATTAGCGAGTTGGACGGCCGCATAGACTAGACCAATTAGTAATAATTCATTTAATTAATGAGATCATGAAAGAAGGATTCTTGTCTCAAATGCACATCCGTTGAACCGTTTGGGTTAATAACTTGGTTTTTATGTTGATTTCAAGATGTCTGACTTCCGGTCTTTCTCAATATTTAACATTTCTTTATAACCTGAATCTAACACGGTTAATTTTTCCACTATGAACTACTACTGGCCTTGAGTACACATTTATAAGAAGAAAGAAAACCTCTAAACCTACCCACCCCCGCAATAATAGCAAGTCAAATAATAAATTATCGTCAGATACAAAATCATTTTGTTCAAGCCGGTGATATCATAACACAATAACTACACATATTTTATCTCCCAGGGTCTGTTACCTTTCAGCGTCAAGTGACAGCTGAGAACGGGATAATCTTCTGTGATGTGTGTCACAAATGACGCTAATTGTACACGACGGTGGTCTTGATTGTTCTATGTATGGCAGTAATCGTGACTTTATCATGTTATGGCACTAATCTTGACTATTTCATGTATGACACTAATCATGACTTTCTCATGTATGGCACAATTCGAGACTTTATCATGTTATGGCACTAATCTTGACTATTTCATGTATGGCACTAATCATGACTTTCTCATGTATGGCACCATTCGTGACTTTATCATGTTATGGCACTAATCGTGACTATTTCATGTATGACACTAATCATGACTTTCTCATGTATAGCACTGTTCGTGACTTTCTCATGTATGGCACTAATCGTGACTTTCTCATGTATGGCGCTAATCGTGACTTTCTCACGTATGGCATTAATCGTGACTTTTCATGTATGGCATTATTCGTGACTTTCTCATGTTTAGCACTAATCGTGACTGTCTCATTTTATGGGACTATTCGTGACTTTCTCATGTTATGGCACTAATCGTGACTGTCTCAAGTATGGCACTGATCATGACTTTCTTATGTATAGTACTAATCGTAATTATCTTATACATGTCTCTAATCGTAATTATCTTATCCATGTGTCTAATCGTGATTATCTTATACATGTCTCTAATCGTGATTATCTTATACATGTCTCTAATCGTAATTATCTTATACATGTCTCTAATCGTAATTATCTTATACATGTCTCTAATAGTGAATATCTTATCCATGTCTCTAATCGTGAATATCTTATACATGTCTCTAATCGTAATTATCTTATCCATGTCTCTAATCGTAATTATCTTATCCATGTCTCTAATCGTGATTATCTTATCCATGTCTCTAATCGTGATTATCTTATCCATGTCTCTAATCGTGATTATCTTATCCATGTCTCTAATCGTGATTATCTTATCCATGTCTCTAATCGTGATTATCTTATCCATGTCTCTAATCGTGATTATCTCATACATGTCTCTAATCGTAATTATCTTATACATGTCTCTAATCGTGATTATCTTATCCATGTCTCTAATCATAATTATCTTATCCATGTCTCTAATCGTGATTATCTTATACATGTCTCTAATCGTGATTATCTTATACATGTCTCTAATCGTGATTATCTTATACATGTCTCTAATCGTGATTATCTTATACATGTCTCTAATCGTGATTATCTTATACATGTCTCTAATCGTGAATATCTTATACATGTCTCTAATCGTGATTATCTTATACATGTCTCTAATCGTGATTATCTTATACATGTCTCTAATCGTAATTATCTTATACATGTCTCTAATCGTAATTATCTTATCTATCTATCTATCTATCTATTGACCTTTCGAGCCGTAACCGGCCCATAGGCGTAGACCAAGATACACCTTCTCCTATATGAATTTTTGTTCTAGCAGTTTTCTTTAAAGATATTTTATCAAATCTCGCCATCTGTCTCTGTTCTGTGCAAGCAGTTCTATCTCATTGAGGGAGCCGATTCCTGCTGCTCTTGCCTCTCTCATCAATGTTCTTCTCAGTGTCTCCCTGGGTCTTCCTCTTTTTCTTTTACCTGTTGTTTCCCATATGAGGGCTTGCTTTGCTATTCGATTATTATCTCTTCTCATCACATGTCCAACGTATGACCATCGTCTTTTCTTTATTACTGAAGATATTAGTGGTTGATTGGCGATTTCTCTAATTTCCTCGTTTGTTTTGAATTCGTTCCATTCTATACCAAGTATTTTCCTTAGACATTTATTTTCGAATGCGTTCAACTTTGTTTCTATATCTCTTGTTGTTTTCCAGCTTTCACACGCATACGTAAGGGTTGATAGTACATTTGATTTGAATAGCCTAAGTTTTGTGTTTGTGCTAATGAGTTTTGATTTCCACAACTTTTCAAGGCTTCTGAAAGACATTGCTGCTTTAGCCAGTCTGATTCTAATTTCTTTGCTCGTATCCCCTTCTCGATCAATGTGACTTCCAAGATAGATGAAGTGATCGATCTCTTCTACTGGTTTGTTTTCCATGTATATTTTGTCACTTGTTGGAATTAAACTTTTCATGACTTTAGTCTTTTCATGATTGACCTCAAGCCCAATTTTGCTGGCTATTGATGATAGTTCATTTGTGTTTTCCTGCATCGTTTTTATCTGATTGCTGATGAGAACTATGTCATCAGCAAAGTCCAGGTCCTCCAAATGGTCTCCTTGTATCCATTCGATGCCTTTATTACCAGTGCAGCATTTCTTCATTATGAAGTCCATAACAATTCCAAATAACAAGGGCGATAAAATACATCCTTGTTTAACCCCAGTTTCTATTGGGAAACATTCGCTCAGTCCTTCCTCTGTTCGAACTGCACATGTGTAACCATCATACATGTCTTTGATAATATTTATGATTTTTGATGGTAAGCCATATTGCTTCAGAATTTTCCACAAAGAATCTCTATGAATACTATCAAATGCTTTTTGAAGTCGATGAAGTTAAGTACAAAGGTTTTTGCTTTTCAATGTGTTCCTCCAATATATTATCTTATACATGTCTCTAATCGTGAATATCTTATACATGTCTCTAATCGTAATTATCTTATACATGTCTCTAATCGTGATTATCTTATACATGTCTCTAATCGTGATTATCTTATACATGTCTCTAATCGTAATTATCTTATACATGTCTCTAATCGTGATTATCTTATACATGTCTCTAATCGTGATTATCTTATACATGTCTCTAATCATGATTATCTTATCCATTCTCGTATCGTAATCATCGCTAGATCATTGGACTATGTCGACTATATTTTGCACCTCACCCCCGCCAACCCCATGTCCTATTGTGTCGGTATAACAGTTAAATATCCTTAACCAGAGAACCCTGCTGTGATGAAGTTCGATTAAATGAACAAAAATGAAACTGGAAAGCAACAGGCGAAAGGAGAAACAAGTGAAGCTTGTCAAGACAAAACGGTTTACTACCAGCCACTCACCTTGAGCTGAAGCAAATATGGCTCACAACACAAATATCTCCAGTGGCTACCAATAATCTTGGGAAGGATTAAAGCTGGGAACGAAATCCTCGTTAACTGTTGAGAGAGTGAAAATCGAGGCACCGGGTCGAAATAGTTTAGCAATAATTTCAAGTGTGTGCCTGTAATTAAATAAATAGTGTAGACGAGTGGAAATATCGACATGTGACAAAACATATTGGTAAATACGGTGCATTTTATAGAAAGGCAGTTTTATTAAGTGGAATGTGCAACAGAAAAGATAACTAGGTGAATAATTAATCATTGGTATAATGGGATCTTCATCATCCCTGCATCCTTAGACTAGTGTCTGCAGTATTTCTTTTATCGATGTATATATAGTTTCTGGGTAAAATGTGCGATCTTTTCAAATGAATCTATGCCTGACAACTTTGCTTCTTTTATCTGTGTTCATTTCAGCTTCTCTCAAAGAAGTGTTTTCTTCTTTTTCTGCATCCTGATGTTTCTCATATAAGAGCTTGTTTTGAGATTCTTTTTGTTTGCTCTCTTGCCCGACATATAATTTTTCTTCTTGTGTACATCTTCTCTTCCTAATTGTAGATGAGATCGTTGCTTGCATGGTCAATTTTCCTATCTCTGTATTAGTCTTGAACTTATTCCATTGTAGATGAGATCGTTGTTTGCATTGCCATTTCTGTTATCTCTATATTAGTCTTGAATTCATTCCATTGTAAACAGAGTATTCAGGTTAGGCATTTGTCTTCAAAATCGTTTACTTATTTTCTCTCAACCTCGTTTATTGTTTTATAACTTTCACATACGTTGGTAATAGTTGATGATTTGTTTGAGTTGAATATACGAAGTTTAGTTTTCTTGTTTAGTATTGTTTTTCCCTATTTAGTACAGGTTTTTACATTTGTTAGCTACTTTTACTTTCCTGCTTCTGATCTCTGCTTGTTTTGCAACCTTGAGCTAGGTTGGTATACAACGAGGAAAAGGGGTGATAGTGGTTGCAGAGTGAGACAGAGACACAGCAGGGATGCTAACAGATGCTGTCAATACAAGATGGCCATAAGAATGTCAGACAGTATGTTAGAGCAGACTGGAGGTTTAGACATCACGACATACCAGACAACATGCAAGAGTAAAATCCAGACATCAAGACATGCCAGAAGAGTAGGTGTAGAGTGCAGACATTAAAACATGCCAGACAACAAGATAGAGCTAGAGTGCAGACATTAAGACATGCCAGACAACAAGATAGAGTTAGAGTGCAGACATCAAGACATGCCAGACAAGAAGATAGAGTTAGAGTGCAGGCATCAAAACATGCCAGACAACAAGATAGAGTTAGAGTGCAGACATTAAGACATGCCACCCAACAAGATAGAGTTAGAATGCAGACATTAAGACATGTCAGACAACAAAATAGAGTTAGAGTGCAGACATCAAGACATGTCAGACAACAAGATAGAGTTAGAGTGCAGGCATTAAGACATGCCAGACAACAAGATAGAGTTAGAGTGCAGACATCAAGACATGCCACCCAACAAGATAGAGTTAGAGTGCAGACATCAAGACATGCCAGACAACAAGATAGAGTTAGAGTGCAGACATCAAGACATGCCAGACAACAAGATAGAGTTAGAGTGCAGACATTAAGACATGTCAGACAACAAGATAGAGTTAGAGTGCAGACATCAAGACATGTCAGACAACAAGATAGAGTTAGAGTGCAGACATCAAGACATGCCAGACGACAAGATAGAGTTAGAGTGCAGACATCAAGACATGTCAGACGACAAGATAGAGTTAGAGTGCAGACATCAAGACATGTCAGACGACAAGATAGAGTTAGAGTGCAGACATCAAGACATGTCAGACGACAAGATAGAGTTAGAGTGCAGGCCTCAAGACATGCCAGACAACAAGATAGAATTACAGAGCAGACATCAAGACATGCCAGACAACAAGATAGAGTTAGAGTGCAGACATCAAGACATGCCAGACAACAAGATAGAGTTAGAGTGCAGACATCAAGACATGCAGACAACAAGATAGAGTTAGAGTGCAGATATCAAGACATGCCAGACAACAAGCTAGAGTTAGAGTGCAGACATCAACACATGCCAGACAACAAGAAAGAGTAGAGTGCAGATATCAAGACATGCTAGACAACAAGCTAGAGTAGAGTGCAGGTTGAGACATCAGTACATGCCAGACATGTTAAACTATCCACAGATTGCTATAAACTCCAGAGCGTGTTAACTATCAACATATTCCTATATACTCTAGAACGTATTAAACTATCCACATATTCATAAAGACTCTATCTATCTATCTATTGACTTTCGAGCCGTAACCGCCCATAGGGCGTAGACCAAGATACACCTTCTCCTATATGAATTTTTGTTCTAGCAGTTTTCTTTTAAAGATATTTTATCAAATCTCGCCATCTGTCTCTGTTCTGTGCAAGCAGTTCTATCTCATTGAGGGAGCCGATTCCTGCTGCTCTTGCCTCTCTCATCAATGTTCTTCTCAGTGTCTCCCTGGGTCTTCCTCTTTTTCTTTTACTGTTGTCCCATATAAAGACTCTAGAACGCATTAAACTATCCACATATTCATATAGACTCTAGAACGTATTAAACTATCCACATATTCATATAGACTCTAGAAAGTATTAAACTATCCACATATACATATAGACACTAGAACGTATTAAACTATCCACATATTCATATAGACTCTAGAACGTATTAAACTATCCACATATTCCTATAGACTCTAGAACGTTTTAAACTATCCACATATTCCTACAGACTCTAGAACGTATTAGACTATCCACATATTCATATAGACACTAGAACGTATTAAACTATCCACATATTCATATAGACACTAGAACGTATTAAACTATCCACATATTCATATAGACTCGAGAACGTTTTAAACTATACACATAATCCTATAGACTCTAGAACGTATTAAACTATCCACATATTCATATAGACTATAGAACATATTAAACTATCCACATATTCATATAGACTCTAGAACATATTAAACTATCCACATATTCCTACAGACTCTAGAACGTATTAAACTATCCACATATTCATATAGACTCTAGAACGTATTAAACTATCCACATATTCATAAAGACTCTAGAACGCATTAAACTATCCACATATTCATATAGACTCTAGAACGTATTAAACTATCCACATATTCATATAGACTCTAGAACGTATTAAACTATCTACATATACATATAGACACTAGAACGTATTAAACTATCCACATATTCATATAGACTCTAGAACGTATTAAACTATCCACATATTCCTATAGACTCTAGAACGTTTAAACTATCCACATATTCATATAGACTCTAGAACGTATTAAACTATCCACATATTCATATAGACTCTAGAACGTTTTAAACTATATACATAATCCTATAGACTCTAGAACGTATTAAACTATCCACATATTCATATAGACTATAGAACATATTAAACTATCCACATATTCATATAGACTCTAGAACATATTAAACTATCCACATATTCCTATAGACTCTAGAACATTGTTCTGAAAACGTGTGAGCTGTAAGCAGACTCTGAATCGAAACCTCGCGCCATAAAACACAATGACCACGAAAATTATAATGTCCAGTTAACGTTTTCATATTCGTGGAGGCTGTTTATGTTTTATATATACTCATCTACACGTAGGAAAAAACTGAACTTGATTTTGGAGCTTTCAAAATAATAATCAATAATTTGAGCAGCTATATAGTACTTACGTTCTAATATGATCGGATAACGTCTTTATTCAATGGGGCCTTTATTTCTCTGTTTAATTAATTTTTGGTTAAGTGGGATTGGTCTGTATTCTAAACTAAAGGAGTAAGACATTTAAAAAAAATTGCAAAATAGCAGAGGCCAAAGAAGCATTTCAGAAAATTAAAAACATTTTGTGCAAGTCTATGTCAATAGAAGTGAGAAAGTGAGTTCATAGGTGCTTTATAAGAGCCAATTAAAATCTATGGGAGTGAATCATGGACAGTAGATAAAACCAGTGAAAAGACGATTTGAGGACAAAGAGATAGAATTTGTGAGAAGTAGATTGAGAGTTCCCTGAACAGCTGAAAAGACCAACGAAGACATTCTCAAAGAGGCCAATACAAAAAGGAAACCCCTAAAAAAACATAAGAAAAAAACAAACATTTATCGCGTACATCATCAGAAAATGAAAGTTGGAATATGTGGTTAGAACTGGCAAAATACAAGGAAAGAGAGATCGCAGGCGACAAAGAGATAAGTTAATAGATAGTTTAGTGTCATGGCATGGGGAAAAAATCAACAACAGAATTGATACGATGTACTGTGGATAGAAGATTGTAGAAGGACATGATCGCCTATGCCAATCGGTATGACACACGATGATGATGAATGTATGCCATCTTCTCAAGTCTCATCAATCACAGGTTCAGTTCTTGAAAACTTGAGGTTCATCTCGAAACTTTCTCAAGTCGTGCAGCATGGCGTAATGCTGACCACATGCCTCTTACATTCTCATGATAGTCATTGACAAACGCAGACACTAACACTCAACACGCAAGGGGGCCTCGGTAGCCTAGTGGGAAAAACCACCCGACTGCGCTACCGACGTTCGGACAACCCGTGTTCGATTCCCTCTGGAAGCAGTGTGAGCTGTACTCGTGGTTGGAAAACAAAATACCCCTGCGGTCGACCCAGCCACTGACAGAAATGGGTATCATGGTAGTAGACTGGAGGCAAATATGTTCTCTAGGACCATATATTATTCTTTGTTTTTTTTCTGTTGTTGATTATTTGTCATTTTTTCCGAGTGCTGTCAACATACCTCTTCCTCTGAATTCATTCGTTTACCTATGTTAGTACTCTGTGACGATGAGGAATGCCGCCTAACATCGTGAGTTTCGAACTCGCGTGCTTTAGACGTCGATTCAAGTCGCGTACTTTACCTTAACCTTTACCCAACATAGGGAGCGCGATAGCTCAGTGGTTAGTGATCTGGACTACAAAGGACAAGGGATAGGGTTCGATCCCAACCGACGGCTTCCGGGTTCACACAGCCTTTAATGGGTACCGGATTTTTTTCTGGGAAAGTGAAGCGGCATGGGCGTAATACCGACCACATTACCCTAAAATCATATGCTGAAGATCTGTAAAATGTATGGTCACTAACACCATATTCCCTATACGCCACTTGGCGTGACGGGGGGTACTTAACTATACTTACTTTTACCCAACATGCAGCACTACCTGGCAGGAATCGTTTACTTACATACACCGAGTTCATCGTTTCCAGCGTCACTCACCTGTCAATAACTGAATCTCCGATAGTATTTAACTTTACCATAAAAAACAATAGAACTACAAATATCTACATCCGGAAACTATTTTGTTTCTAGTGCATGTATTGATTTCCTAGCACTTTGACATTACCAGTTCAGATTTGTCGTGTGAATATGCATCTGTATTTGTATCGATCTTGATTTGAAATATCTACAACAGACTGCCTGCCAGACATTTGTTTTTTAATTCCCCTTACAAAAATATAAAATAATGACTGCCTCTATTGGGTGGCATGTAGATTGGACACAAAAAATAATATTGGATTTTACGGGAAGTTTGGCGGAATTTTATGGAAGGGGCGTTGAAGAATTGGGGAGGGTGTTTCAGTTTGTGGAGCGTTTGGGACTTCTTGGGCGTATCCTAGTTTTGATTGTTGTAGGAGAGAAAACATCATCATCATCAAAATAATATTTACCATCGTAAATATCATCATCTTAATCATCTTCATCGGTATATGTCATCACCATCATAAAGATGAGCAGTAATATCATCATGGAACAGGCAAATAATTGCAGTCCTGCGGTAAAACAAGGAGTGAGTACAGGGGTGTAACAACATCATTATCATAATTTCTGTCATTCCACTCTTATTTCTTTCATTCCGCTCTCATTTCTTTCATTTCACTCTCATTTCTGTTGTCCACCCTCATTTCTCTCATTCCACTGTCATTTCTGTCTTCCATTCTCATTTCTTTCATTCCACTCTCATTTCTGTCTTCCACTCTCATTTCTTTAATTCCGCTCTCATTTCTTTCATTCCACTCTTATTTCTTTCATTTCACTCTCATTTCTTTCATTTCACTCTTATTTCTTTCATTCCACTCTCATTTCTTTCATTCCACTCTCATTTCTTTCATTCCACTCTCATTTCTTTCATTCCACTCTCAATTCTTTCATTCCACTCTTATTTCTTTCATTCCACTCTCATTTCTTTCATTCCACTCTTATTTCTTTCATTTCACTCTCATTTCTTTCTACCACTCTCCATCACTAATAAGATATTTACCTTACAATCGCTTGTAAATGAAAGTTATGTAATTTATATAATGGCTTCATGAGGTGATGGTATCTGGCCCTCGGCGTTGTCAGTTTTCAGATCTGTTCCTCAAAAAATAAAAGGATGCCCATCCATGTTTTAGATAAAATTGCAATGTTTTTGACTTTACGAAAGTGAATGACAATACAAGATTAAAACGATGTTTTGTCATGCCCCTAACTTAAGTACAGCTTCAGCCATACCAATCCAATTTATCTAACTTTATTTCTGTAACTCTTGAGGCATAGGCGCTTCACAGCAGCAGAGCTGGAAGCTGTCAGCGACCCACTGGAGTAGAGCTGGAAGCTGTCAGCGACCCACATGAGTAGAGCTGGAAGCTGTCAGCGAACCACAGGAGTAGAGCTGGAAGCTGTTAGCGACCCACTGGAGTAGAGCTTGAAGCTGTAAGCGACCCACTGGAGTAGAGCTAGAAGCTATCAGCGACCCACTGGAGTAGAGCTGGAAGCTATCAGCGAACCACTGGAGTAGAGCTGGAAGTTGTTAGCGACCCACAAGAGTAGAGTTGGAAGCTGTCAGCGACCCACTGGAGTAGAGCTGGAAGCTATCAGCGAACCACTGGAGTAGAGCTGGAGGCTGTCAGCGAACCACAAGAGTAGAGCTGGAGGCTGTCAGCGAACCACAAGAGTAGAGCTGGAAGCTATCAGCGCCCCACAGGAGTAGAGCTGGAAACTATCAGCGCCCAACAGGAGTAGAGCTGGAAGCTGTCAGCGACCCACTGGAGTAGAGCTGGAAGTTGTCAGCGACCCACAAGAGTAGAGCTGGAAGCTGTCAGCGACCCACAGGAGTAGAGCTGGAAGCTGTCAGCGAACCACAGGAGTAGAGCTGGAAGCTGTCAGCGACCCACAGGAGTAGAGCTGGAAGTTGTTAGCGACCCACACGAGTAGAGCTGGAAGCTGTTAGCGACCCACTGGAGTAGAGCTGGAAACTATCAGCGAACCACTGGAGTAGAGCTGGAAGTTGTTAGCGACCCACAAGAGTAGAGCTGGAAGCTGTCAGCGACCCACAAGAGTAGAGCTGGAAGCTGTCAGCGACCCATTGGAGTAGAGCTGGAAGCTATCAGCGAACCACTGGAGTAGAGCTGGAGGCTGTCAGCGAACCACAAGAGTAGAGCTGGAGGCTGTCAGCGAACCACAAGAGTAGAGTCGGAAGCTATCAGCGCCCCACAGGAGTAGAGCTGGAAGCTGTAAGCGCCCCACAGGAGTAGAGCTGGAAGCTGTCAGCGCTCCACAGCTGCCGAGCTGGAAGCTGTCAGCGACCCACAGCTGCAGATCTAGAAGCTGTCAGCGAACCACAGGAGTAGAGTACGAAGCTGTCAGCGAACCACAGGAGTAGAGCTAGAAGCTGTCAGCGACCCACAACAGCAGAGCTGGAAGCTGCAAGCGACCCACAACAGCAGAGCTGGAAGCTGCAAGCGACCCACAACAGCAGAGCTGGAAGCTGTCAGCGACCCACAGCTGCAGATCTAGAAGCCTTCAGCGAACCACAGGAGTAGAGTTCGAAGCTGTAAGCGAACCACAGGAGTAGAGCTGGAAGTTGTCAGCGACTCACAGCTGATGCCTTGAGCCATGATCGTTGAACCAGACTCATCTAGACCCTACTCCACCTCTTCGCGGTGCCTCCAGAAGAGACTAACCTGTCTAGTCTGACTTAGCGAGTACGGATCGAAGGGAAAGACACCCCGGTACTCAAAAATAACATGCTCTAGTCGGTTGTATTGGGTCGAGAGACGCAAATGTCACAGTCCTACTACAAATGACAAAACAACGTATCTACACCAACTTAACGTCAATCTAAGTAAGAACCGATGATGAAAAGGATAATTAATTCCTTTAGTAATCACTGGGTGAACGACAGGAAAAAACTTCTCCCACACATTTCTCCCACATATTTCTCCCACACATTTGTCCCACACTTATCAGTTTTAGAGAAGCCTCGCATTTTAGTGACTTCATCCACCACACTTTTTATATTTTCATCATTTCCCGTGCCACTCCGCCAACCCATCGTTTTTCTCCTTCGTCTACCTCTCTCTCTCTCTCTCTCTCTCTCTCTCTCTCTCTCTCTCTCTCTATCTATCTATCTATCTCTGTGTGTGTGTGCCCTACTATTGTTCTTGTTGATATTAAAGTATTCCAACCCGAGTTATCTCCACATTAATGAAAAAGACATATACATGCCAGAATGTTGTAAAGTTGGCGAAAGGAAACAAAGAGAACATGGAATGTGGGATATCATTAAGTAGAGTTAATGTGGAACATAGTTTTGTGACGTTTATTACCAGCGTCAACCTGTTACCATATCGCATTTTTAAAAATACATTTTTTTGTTGTTGTTTCATTTGATTAAATAATATATGTGATTTTGATTAATGAATATGTAATGAGTTCCAATATAGAAAATATAATTATTAGAAACGTATATTAACAACACCTCGACCCCGAAAGACAAATGAAGAAGGACAGAATTAGAAATACATTAACAAACAGTAAATATCGTTCACATGTCTATGTCAAAAGAAGACAGAATGAGAGTGTATGTGCTTTATAAAAGCCACCATTGACCTATGGAAGTGAATCATTGATAGTAGAGCAAAAAGAAAAATGAAAAGTGGATTAGAGGCCACAGAGATGGGATTTCTCAGAAGAATCTTGAGAGTTCCCTGGACAGCTAAAAAAAAACCAACGAGGACATTCTCAAAGAGACCAACACAGAAAGAAAGCTCCTAAAAATATCAGAAAAAAAAATCACAAATTTTTGGGCATATTATTTGACAGGAAAGTTGGAATACTTGGATACAATTGACAAAATACACATAAAGAGAGATCGTGGATGTAAAAGAGAGATGATACTGGGTATCTTGGTGTCATGGCACGGAAGACAGTCAGTAACGGAATTAGTAAGATGTACTGTGGATAGAAAATTGTGGAAGGACATAGTGATCTGCACTAACCGGTGTGGCACATGGTGATGATACATTGTTCTCGATCATCACAAATCAAAATCAAACAAAAACAACAAAACATTTATTTGTCGGTTGATTTTTTCTTATGAAACGATGTCGCCGTTAATGCTAGAAGAATAAAGAAGCTTTATTTGAGAGTTAAGAACGGAGATGAGTTCAGTCTTGTCGACATGTCATCCTCACTGCTCATCGGTCACGTTTATAAGTGCTCACATCTCTTCTGAAGTATATCCCTCAACGTGTAGCGACTAACGTCACCGGTGTTGTGTTGGTTGATAAGTCTTCGTTGGACTCTCTCTCTCTCTCTCTCTCTCTCTCTCTCTCTCTCTCTCTCTCTCTGCGATCAAGACTCAATCAGAGTAGGATTCCAGACTCTCTTATGAAGTCAGCTGTCTGTTTAAACGAATCGATTGCCCCATATAGTTTCTCTTCCAGGAAGGTGGGTATGGACCACATTGCTCTTCTCAGGTCTGTGTACTAGGGGCAATCCTGTAGAACATGTTTTGTAGTCATATTGTCCAGTGTACAGTGGCATAGGCTGGTTGTACCTATTTTGAATTTGGTGAACATGTGATTTCTCATTCTATTGCGGCCAGTACGTAGGCGAAGTATGATGACTTGATCCCTCCTTGATAGTTGGTGGTATCCGTCCCTATTGTTTTCTTTGGATTCATGCGTAGCGCTCCCGACTGGTATCTCCGTGAAGTCTGCTCATGGCTGTGGATTCAGGGTCATTTTTTTATTTATTTTAGTGTTATTTTTGTCCCAGAGAACATTCAGAATGTCATCGTTGTCCTTTGCCCTTCCGCACTCAACATCAGCCAAACTGGCAAGTGTGTCAGCACGTTCATGAACTCTTACACCAGCGTGCCCTGGAATGAAGCACGTTTGTTAGAACAGGCCTCCCCGGAGATCTAACCACTTAAGACTGCGTTAAGAACTAATAGCAAGGGAATGCAATTATAAAGTAAAAAAAAAAAAGACACTTTTTAAAACAGAAAATAAAATTGTATGCTGTTAGATCAACTTGTTGTTGATTTGTTTCAAAACTAAATGATTACATCTTTGATTTAAACATGTTCCTGAAGTGAAAGAGTTTGGAGCTAAATGTGATTTAGTTTGCACTCTTATATCGGCAGGCCTGCAGTTTTGATGTTTCAGCCGATTCATAATATAAGATTTTATTAAAACTTCTATATCTTTTTCCAGCTTCTTCATTACTTCCACCTCTTCCACTTTTTCTCCCCTTTTATTTCCTTCTTTAATTTATTTTCACTTCCTTCGCTTCTTTCTTCTTTATTTCTCTTCTTTTTTTCTTTTTACTTCGTATCTTTCCTGTTATTTTTTATCACTTAATCTGCCTATTTTCTCTTAATTTTATTCTTCTTACTACTTTTACTCTTTTTCCTCGACTTCTTGCTTTATTCTTCTTTATCTTCTAAAAATATGAACGTCCTCCTTCTCCCCCTTGTCCCCAATTTTTTCCATCTTTTTCTTCATCCTCCTCTTCTTATTCCTCTTGTGTATCATCTTCATCGTCTTCTTGTTATTCCCCATTCAGTTTGAAAAGTCCAACATTTTGCTTTTTCATTGAAGGTCAACAGAGGATTCACTGAAATACCAAACAGACAATTATTGAAAGATTCACTGAAATACCAAACAGACAATTATTGAAAGATTCACTGAAATACCAAATTGACAATTATTGAGAGATTCACTGAAATACCAAACAGACAATTATTGAAAGATTCACTGAAATACCAAACAGACAATTATTGAAAGATTCACGGAAATACCAAACAGACAATTATTGAAAGATTCACTAAAATACCAAACATACAATTATTGAAAGATTCACTGAAATACCAAATACACTGCTAATGAAAGCGTGAAGCTGTGAACATAATTGCACCCATTGATAAATGTCGGATAGAATGATCTGCATTACAAGTTCATGTGTCTTGTGACCGGCCCCAGATATGCAAACATTAGCTACGTCAATTATTGATATTGGGGTGTCCACGATACCCCGTTGTGTGCTGATGAACGCAGCCGAAAGATGATTGCTGAATCTCGCTAGGGTAATTGCTTATAGGCATCATTTGTAACATGACCTGGGTCATCTTGTTCCCATTTGTATTGACGTGGTAATTGAGTTGTCCTGTTTTGAGTTTAAGAATCGATCCGATGTCATAGGTCACGCTTTTGTTCAGTCATTTTAATCAAACGGTAAAGTAATGTATAACCAGTTGATTTATGTAGCCCGCTTGTTAAACTCATTTCTGTGCACACCGTGAGCTGTGTGTTTCAAACGGATCGTGTTTCGATATTCCGATTTCTTACGACGAATGATGATATCGT
This sequence comes from Megaustenia siamemsis, assembly GCA_032433765.1. NCBI lineage: Eukaryota > Metazoa > Mollusca > Gastropoda > Stylommatophora > Ariophantidae > Megaustenia > Megaustenia siamemsis. The sequence continues at coordinate 73,353,286 of JAVIAB010000108.1, forward strand.
ATGACGAAGGACAGTTCGGTTGCGTTTACTTTCAGTGCGGCTACACCTTATATCTTTTAGCGTGTACTGTGGCTGCTATGATGGGCACTGCAGCTGGCTTTCTTTGTTTGGATCCTTCAATGAGATGAGATATTAATTTGGATGATTCCACTGGCAACAGCGGTTGGGCAGTTATGGATTTTAATTCGTTTGCAGTGATACCGGGTCCTTCGACTAATCATAACTATAACTTTATAACTATATCTACTTCACTCATTTGTTATGCAGGTCATTTTTTTACTCGTGCCGTGCATTGTTTCACAGTCCTAGAGTTCCAAGATGTGAAGTTTTATTTATGTTGTAGTTTTTTTTTCCTTTCAAAACATAATCTTTGACTTGTCTTCATTTTCTTGTCTTCGCGAAAGTGTCTTTCTCATTATTGCACCTTCGGTGTAATGTGTTGTTTTTAGCATTCCCTGCAGGACAGTGAGTTTGGTGGTTTGCCCTGAGACTTTGCGTGACTACGTTGTGTCCTAACAAGCAGCTGTCTAAAAGTAAAGTAAAGAGCCCCCGTCACGCCAAGTGGCGTATAGGAAATATGATGATAGGGACAATAATATTTATAGACCTTCGGCACATGATTTTTGGGGTAATGTGGTCGGTATTACGCCCGTGCAGTTTTACTTTCTCCCAAAAAAGTTTTGCGGTACCGATTTAAGGCTGGGTGAACCCGGTTGCCGACGATAAGGATCGAACCCTGCCTCTTGTCCTTTGTAGTCAAGTTCCCTAACCACTGAGCTATCGCGGCTCTCTTAAAAAGTTGTATGTCATGCTCCAATGCATTGTGTGCACAGCTGTTTGTCTCCACCCAAAAGTAGCATTTTAGTTTATAAACTTTGATACTTTACATCTTTTGTAGATGGAGATGTCCCGAGTCTAGAACATATCCCCCCTCCCCCCATGTCTCTGATATTTCATATTTCATGGAAGTTTCATATTGTGACACCAGACACAGGAAGTAAAGTTGTAAGCTAATGTTCAATATTTATTTGATGAATTATATTTTGGTTGTCTGTGTTTGCAATAAAACATTGAAGAGTAGCAAATCTGAGAGTTTCAAGAGATGCGATATTGCATTTTTAATCACAAAAGTGTTTCTATTGTCAGATACAGCTTCTTCTAACTACTTTGAATGCGTGATAGAAGACGTTTTTGTAATTTATCTTTCTGGGAAGATGCACATGAGGAAATTAACGGAAGTATCAGTGGCAAACAGCTGTATATCTGATACCCAAGTGCGGTATGTATGATGGCCCATTCGTATGTGATGTCCCATTGTAAGGGTTTAAGGTAAAGAAATGCAAATGAATGCATAAAAATGCGAAGCTGCAGTAAAGCTGAATGTGAGGGAGAATTGAAAAAAAAATTGAAAAAATGGTATGGTAAAAGCATTACGTGATTTTTAGACGACACAGATTTGAACGACGTTTCGGCTAAATAGGCCTTCAGCAGGAACAAACAAACAACACACACACATGTCGTATGTGTTGTCCGAGTGAGTCGTATGTTATGTCCCATTGTGTCGTAAGTGATGTCCGAGTTAGTCGTATGTGATGTCTCATTGTGTCGTATGTGATGTTTCATTGTGTCGTATGTGATGTTACATTGTGTAGTATGTGTTGCCCCATTGTGTCGTATATGATGTCCCATTGTGTCGTATGTGATGTCCCATTGCGTCGTATGTGCAGTCCCATTGTGTCGTATGCGGTATCCCGTTGTGTCGTATGTGGTGTCCCATTGTTTCATATGTGATGTCCCATTGTGTCGCATGCGATGTCCGAGTGAGTCGTATGTGATCTCCCTGTCTACAAAAATGGAGAATGTGTTTTAATTTGAAGTTCTGTGTCCATACCCCCAACAGAAAATGTTTGGGTTCCTGAATATTGTGAACATGTAACTCCTAAGTCGGACAACTCCTGCTCTCTCTCTGAGCCACACCATTGCTACTTCCTGTTAGAATTAGATCTTTCTCTATTTCATTTAAAAAAAAAAACTGTTATTGCACATCATTTAATACCGGCTATAATCTTTTACTATCTGTTATATTATAACCTCAGTCAAAAGAAAACAAATTATTTTGGAGTTTTTTTATGTTTCCTAACGTTATCGCTGATAACAATGTCAGGCCAAGAAATAAAAATAAATTTGAATCAACGTCAAATATTTTAGTGGTGGATGTCACTCAAACATCGGCCATAAGGGATGTAGTGTATAATAAGAACTTTAAAAATCATGATAATAACAGCTGTACAAAGCCCGGTGCAGATGAGAAATCTATAGCAAAACTCTGACCACTCTATCAAGTTGAGATTATTTAGCTCCTCCATTTTTCAAGCGACATCTTTGGGCTGCGAAACTTGGACTTGAACCAAAATCATGTGGTAAGAAAATAGCGTTTGAGATGAGATTGGGTTAATTAGAAATTGGGTGGAGAAACTACCGGAGCCTTCGTGGTGAGAAGAGAGACACTGCCACGCGTGTTGTAAGAAGTGGATTAGGTGGTCTGGATTCGTCGCTTGTGTAGTCGAGTAGGATGTGCACGGAGTAACTTTGTGAACAGAATTTATCAATGCATTCTGGGAATTGCTATGACTAGTGGTGGAGCTGATATGGGGAATTTCTGACTGCAATGAAACTGGTTCCATAGAATAGACTAGAATAATGAAAAGATTGGAGACATTGAAGAGTAAATATAGTTGCTTCATGAAATCAATGAAATTATGGAAGCTAACGTCTCTTGATATGTAAAACAACGTAGTAGCGATTTAGAGAGAGAGATCAATTATCATCATCATCAAGTGCCATGCCCGCTGACGTTGATGATCATATCTCTCTACAATTCTCGACCTCGACAGTTGTTTATCGTTTCAGTTATTGACCCTCTGCCAAGCCATTTTCTTAAGTTGCCTGTTATCTTTTCTCTTTGCTTCACTCTATCCCTTCGTCCTTTAATTTTCCAAGCTGTCACAATATATTCCATCTATTCTCTTCTCATTATATGGCCAAAATATGATGATTGTTTCTTCCCAATATTGGAAATTAGCACTCTTTGATTTGGTCTTTCAGAACGTTTTCATTACTCTTCTTATCTGTACACGGTATTCTCAACATTCATCTGTAAACCTCACAGTTTCTGCAGCTTCTACTGATTTTCTTGTCCGTTGTCAATTTGTCCATGATTCACATCCATATGTTAAGACTAGTAGAACAATAATCAAAAGGACAATTGGAGAAAAGAAAGTTGAAGACAACTAAAAGACAATGGGCGTAGGAAGTCTCGGATGAAGCGATAACTGTAATGAAATATGCAACATTGTCAGACAAATAGAGCCGTTTAGATTGGTAGTCTGTTGTTTTTTCTGTTCGATGGGAGTCACTTGGAATCGCCGCCTGTGCAGCCGACTATGCCATGCACTGTCTGCAGCATTAACTGACAAGCCATCGATTATCTAAGACGCGCAGCCACTGTAACGATGCACGGAGAATGAAGAGGGCTGGCGAACCAAATCATTACATCGCCAAGTTTATTCTTTATTCGGGAAAAAAAAGTTAGAAATGGGTGGAACAAGGGTGTGCAAATGCTGGGATGGCATGTTGAGCGGATATGGGGATGTCCTGACTGCAAGGAAACTGATTCAATGATTTGAATTGAATTTCATTGAATAGGAAAAAAAATTGTGGGATTTATATTTCTTCTTCTCTTCTACCTTTCAGCTCCCTATGGAGCATTGGTCTTCAACAAACACTTTCCAAGCCGTTCTGTTTCTTTCCATTCATTTAAGATCATTCCACGTCTTCCTCATCATCTTCATGTCTGTTTCTATCTGTCTTCTCCAAGAATTCGTTGGTCTTCCGCTTTGTCTTTTCCCTTGGGGATTCCAGAAAAAGGGACTGTTGTGTAATACTCTCAGTTGGCTTCCGCAATGTGTGTCCTATCCAGCGCCATCGTCTTCGCTGTATCTCTTTATCCACTGGTATTTGACTGGTACATTTCCATAATTCTATGTTAGTGATTTTGTCCTGCCATTTCAATCCTTTTATTCTGCGTAAGCATCCATTAATGAAAGTCTGTATCTTCATGATTGTCAATTTTGTTGTTCTCCATGTTTCACAGCCATATAATAGCACTGACGTAACGTTAGAGTTGAACATTTTTATTTAGGTATTTAACTTATTTCTTTGGGCTTCTATGTGTTCCCCAGTGCAACGAAAGCTCCTCTTGCTTTTGGTATCATTTTATGTTCCTCCCTCTTTATCTATATTACTGCCCAGATATATGTAAGATACTAGAGCCAAGGATATCATAATCTTGATGGTATTTATATTTACATGAAAATAAATTATAAAGTGCTCGATAAAGGAATTGGTAAAACAGTTTGAGCTAGAAAAATGAAATGATTAATTTGTAAACAGTAACGTTCTGGAACTTTGTCGGCGACGTAAATATCGCGGTATTTTATCTGACAGCTCATACTGACAGTTCAGATACTCAAATGTGGTACTTTATCTGACAGCTCATACTGACAGTTCAGATACTCAAATGTCGTGGTACTTTATCTGACAGCTCATACTGACAGTTCAAACACTCAGATGTAGTATTTTGTTTGACAGCTCATACTGACAGTTCAGATACTCAAATGTCCTAGTATTTTTTTTGACAGCTCATACTAACAGTTCAAACACTCAAATGTCCTAGTATTTTTGACAGCTAATACTAACAGTTCAAACACTCAAATGTCGTGGTATTTTATCTGACAGCTCATACTAACAGTTCAGATACTCAAATGTCGTGGTATTTTATCTGACAGCTCATACTGACAGTTCAGATACTCAAATGTCGTGATATTTTATCTGACAGCTCATACTGACAGTTCAGATACTCAAATGTCGTGGTATTTTATCTGACAGTTCATACTGACAGTTCAGATACTCAAATGTCGTGGTATTTTATCTGACAGTTCATACTGACAGTTCAGATACTCAAATGTCGTGGTATTTTATCTGACAGCTCATACTGACAGTTCAGATACTCAAATGTCGTGGTACTTTATCTGACAGCTCATACTGACAGTTCAGATACTCAAATGTCGTGGTACTTTATCTGACAGCTCATACTGACAGTTCAGATACTCAAATGTCGTGGTACTTTATCTGACAGCTCATACTGACAGTTCAGATACTCAAATGTCGTAGTATTTTATCTGGCAGCTCATACAGATAGTTCAGATACTCAAATGTCGCGTGTTTCGTTTGGCAGCTCATACTGACAGTTCATACACTCAAATGTCGTAGTATCTTGTCTTGCATCTCATAGAGTCAGTGCAAACACTCAAGAAATTGACAAAATTGCGAAGAAACGGGGAGCAATATTTCAAGAAGGTAAATTGAAACAGCGGTGAGAAAGATGAGTTTTATCTCAATGATGAAATGTGGTGGGCGCGAAGAACGACATCGTCCAGAAAATGTTTGCATATACCAGCTACGTTCAATACGGCTGCTTATTTCAATATAATAATGGCATTTTAGTTTAATCATGGAAATCAGGCAGCAGTTTGTGGTGTCGATTTTTTAAACCTGAAACATTCCACTCAATTTTAAAATTGATATTTCGTGAAAGTAGTTTCAATTTGTGACACCAGAAACAAAAGTAAAATTGTCCAGCTAAAGTAAACATCAAAATAATAAAGTAAACATCAAAATAAAGTAAACATCCAAATAAAGTAAACATCAAAATAAAGTAAACATCAAAATAAAGTAAACATCAAAATAATAAAGTAAACATCAAAATAAAGTAAAAATCAAAATAAAGTAAAAATCAAAATAAAGTAAACATATAAATAAAAATTTAGCCAAATAATGTTTGTAAACAGTTTGTATTTTTTTCTACTTCAAAAAGTAATTTCAATGCCATGAAAAATATACTAACAACAAAACAAATAACACCAGGGCTAAAACTAAGAGTATTGAGTTATTGAGTTATTGAGTTATATGCGGGTCATCATCATTGCACTCCGAACATGTCCATAGGTGCTCAGATCCCCTCCTCAGCAATTCCCTCAGTGTCCAGCGACTGACGACTCCAGTTCTATGTTGGTTGATAAGTCTTCTTACACGGCCACCAAGTTTCTCATTTCTGGCTGTGCCCATCTTAACTCCCATTTCCATCATCCGAAGAAGCGACGTTGATCTGTGTTTGTCGAAGTCCCGTGCTCTTCCCACATCTCGGAGTGCATTGATGATGTCCGCCCGATCCATCGGTTGCCCGTCCTCAACGACAGCGCAGCTAGCCAACCTGTCCGCTCTCTCATTTCCCCGCACTCCCGCATGTCCAGGGACATAGACAAAGGTGACATTTCGTATTTTGGATTTCTGCAACGACTCTACCCATTGCATGCGTACAAAGCCCGCCTCCACTTTTTTTATCATGCTCATCGAATCACTCAGTATACATGCGTGGATGTAGTCTTGTGACTCTAACCATTTGAATGCCTTGGTCACTGCCATCACCTCCATTGTCATGCTACTCGTGGTCATGGCGTATGCACCACTGTCTTCCTTGGCCATTCTGCCTGCCGAACGTGCTGTAAATGCCCATGCACTTCTTTCGTGTCGTCTTACAGATCCGTCTGTATAGATGACTGCATCTTTCTCATCGGTGTTATCGCAGATGAGACCGTTGACCTCAGCATTAACCACGACCGGGTTCTGTTCCCTACTTTTCCTGTCGAGTGTGACAATACATGAGAAAGTCCCCTTGAATGTCGTAGGCACCGGTATCCACTCCTCACCAACGCTGAGATTGGTAAGCCCACAGACCTGTTTGATGACATCTTCTGCTCGGCCCACCCATGATTTGCCTCTTTTTAGCCTGGTGCCTTTCTCTGTGTTGAGCACGTGGTGCAATGGATGCTCTGTATCTGTACTAATCTTCAGGTATGCTCGTGCTCTCCAGATCTTGATTCTGTCATCCATGGTTGGAAAGTCAAGAAGATACCTCATTGCCACACAGGGAGTGTCCCTCGTACATCCCAGGATAATGCGCATGGCTTCATTTTGTATTTTCTCCAGCCTATCAATTTGAGTCGTACTAACAGTAAGAATGGCCAGGGCATACTCGATTGGTGCGAGGACTAATCCCTGGAACAGAAGAGTAAGTAGCCTCTGCTCGATGTTGGCAGCTGCCATGACCTTCAAGGCGGCTAATCCTTTGCGGGATTTTGTTATCACATGGTCGACGTGGTCCCGAAAACACAGGCTGCGATCAAACTTAACTCCGAGGTATGTCATCAACTTGTCCCTGGTCACCTCATCAGCTCCCATTCGTACTACCGGTGTGGTCGTATTAACGATATGATTGTTAAGGGAGAACCATGAAACTGATGCTTTATTAGGATTAACCAAGGCACCTGAAACCCCACACCAGGAAGAAATGCGATCGAGTTCGTCTTGCATTGTGGAGGCGATTCCCCGTCTGTCTCTTCCCTGTCGATATACCAGAATATCATCAGCAAAAGTCATAGTTCTTCCCCTCCCATCCAGCTGTTGGGACGTGATCGTTATTGTGTACACATTAAATAGAACTGGTGACAATGGTGAGCCTTGTGGCAGCCCAGGACAAATGGATGTTGGCTCGGAAGACCAACTTCCACATCTGAGTATCACCTTCCTCTGAAACAGTGCCGCGGCGATCCATCTTATGAGGAAGGGGTTCACCGCCAGTTTGAGAAGCATATGCATGAGATATTCAAATGGTACCCTGTTGTATGCATCCTCCAGATCTATAGCAGCAGCACATGTCTCCTCTCGTCTGTGGAAGCCTTCGAAGACGTCATATGCAAATACTGCCGCATTGAGCCATGTCTCTTTGTTATATCTATAACCTCCGAGTGTGGATGGGACTAAGAGTAGCAAAATGTTATATCTTCTCGATATTCCTGTATGGTGCAGAAATAAGGACATTAGACCAGAAAACAGAACAGAAAATTGAAGCCCTTGAAATGTGGATTTACAGAAGAATTGGTAGAATTGGATGGAAAGAAAAGAAAACAAACGATGAAGTTTTAAAACAACTAAAAATGAAAAGAGAACTAACTACTAAACACAATTAGAGCAAGACAAATGAAACTTTTGGGTCATGTTAAAAGACACAACAGCCTAATAAAAGTAATATTAGAAGGGAAAATACCAGGTAAAAGAGGCAGAGGCAGACCAAGACTAACATGGACGAGTAACATCAAAAGATGGACAAGTCAGCCTATGACAATCTGCACAATCAAAGCAAGAGACAGAGTGGAATGGCGCTCCATGGTAGCCAACCTTCGATGCGGAGACGGCACTCAATGATGATGAATTAATGTTTGTAATAAAGAGACCAAAGATTGACAAATTTGAGAGCGCAGCAGTACTTCTTAACTGTGAAACTCTATACGATTTTAGATATTTCTTTGAATAGAATTAAATGTACAATACAAGATGCATTTCATATTTCTGGATAAAACACATATACTATAAGCAGCTAAACTATTAGAACGACAAGATAAATTTGAACGTGTCGGCAAAAGCCTTCATCAGTTATAATGAACGAACTATAGAAATTAAACACAAAAATGAAAGTCAGAAAACACAACAACAACAAAACAATTTTGGTTACATATTTAAACATCGAAGATAGATGGATAGATAGATAAATAGATAGATAGATAGATAGATAGATAGATAGATAGATAGATAGATAGATAGATAGATAGATAGATAGATAGATAGATAGATAGATTAGATAGATAGATAGATAGATAGATAGATAGATAGATAGATAGATAGATAGATAGATAGATAGATAGATAGATAGATAGATAGATAGATAGATAGATAGATAGATAGATAGATAGATAGATAGATAGATAGATAGATAGATAGATAGATAGATAGATAGATAGATAGATAGATAGATAGATAGATAGATAGATAGATAGATAGATAGATAGATAGATAGATAGATAGATAGATAGATAGATAGATAGATAGATAGATAGATAGATAGATAGATAGATAGATAGATAGATAGATAGATAGATAGATAGATAGATAGATAGATAGATAGATAGATAGATAGATAGATAGATAGATAGATAGATAGATAGATAGATAGATAGATAGATAGATAGATAGATAAGATAAGATAAGATAGATTAGATAGATATGCATGTCTGTGTTAGTCTCCTCTAGTGACTCGGGCAGATGGTGCTCGTAAACCTGGGAGGGCCGACCATCTAAGGGCAGAATCCCCCTACAGAAAAGATCACCTGCTGCCTTGCAGGAAGATTGGGGACAATCAAAGGCTAGGGAAAGCAAACCTGAATAATATGCTGGATGAAATCGGATGCACTGGGCCACTGGCGCAGAAAACAGTGCAACGTTTTTAACCGGTGTTCAATCAGAGTGGATCTGGCAGACTCTAATTGTGATGTTCTGTTTGTAACACACCTAACCTGACAGCTGAGTTCATGTGAGGAGCTGGAATCCTACTCTGATTGAGTCCTGATCACAGAGAGAGAGAGAGAAATTAGATAGATAGATAGATAGATAGATAAATAGATAGATAGATAGATAGATAGATAAGATAGATAAGATAGATAAGATAGATAAGATAGATAGATAGATAGATAGATAGATAGATAGATAGATAGATAGATAGATAGATAGATAGATAGATAGATAGATAGATAGATAGATAGATAGATAGATAGATAGATAGATAGATAGATAGATAGATAGATAGATAGATAGATAGATAGATAGATAGATAGATAGATAGATAGATAGATAGATAGATAGATAGATAGATAGATAGAGAAAGGTCAAACTTGTTGATCTGTAGAGAGACTCTACGTAAATCATGGCTACCGTCTTTGCTATCCTCCCAAACTGGACGAAACACAAATAAGGAAATTAACTAAAGTATCACTGTCAAAGAACTGATTTCACAATGTCAGATTCAGCTCAGGCTGTGATAAACTACATGACTGTGTGTTTGAGACAATCAACTTGTGAACACTTACAGATGTGGTAGTGGTAGAATTACCGTTGTGAAGATGACAGTAAATAAACATCAATGTGAAGCGATGACGTCACCGTCTGACTTGTGTTGCTGCACTTTTCTTATGTGTCTGCTAACGATCGTTCATGCATCAAATCCTTCACCAGCTGCCTTACATTTCTGTGTGTGTTGTTTGTTTGTTCCTGCTGAAGGCCTATCGAGCCGAAACGTCGTTCAAATTTGTGTCGTCCATTAATTACGTAAAGCATTAACGATACCATTTGTTTCTATATTTTTTTGTTACTCCTCCGTTACAATTAGCTTTACTGCAGCTTCGCATGTGTATGCATCTGCATGCCTTGACCCCTACACCAGCTGACACGGGCATGATCAGAGATAACTATGTGTGTGTTGATTATTCCAGGCAAGTGTTTCTTTGTGCCTTGTCGACCGAGAGTCTGTGTTTATTGAACGATTTGAACTTAGTAAATAACAAAGTGTTTTATTTTCAGACAGGATAGTTTGCATTCATTGTTCAGTGTTAATATACTTAACCACAATCTTGATTTTTGCCTTTGTATTTGTCTATGTCCCCTGACGAAGATTCCATACATCGAAACGTTTTTGTGTAATCCTTTTATGTGTCCCTAAAACTGTAACATATAAACTACATGAGAATGGTTCTCAAAACTTTACATCTTCACAACGGGACTGTGTTTTTAAAAGAAATAATATTAGAAGTCCGAATCAACGAAGACGAAGAGGAGATAAAAACACAGAGTTTTGTTCATGGAACCAGAAGCACCGCAGTTGAGAATTCCCCATATCCGCTCCACACATGCCACAGCTCGCATCAAACCGCGTTGGCAAATTCTGTTGATAAGGTCAACTACCGTGCATCCCTAATCGTCAACACAGGCGACGATTCTTAACGACTTCCGTGGAATAGAGAGTGCACAGTCATTACTTCAGTTTCCTCGAAAACACACATTTAAAACACACATTTAAAACACACATTTAAAACTCACATTTAAAACACACATTTAAAACACACATTTAAAACTCACATTTAAAACACATTTAAAACACACATTTAAAACACACATTTAGAACATACATTTAAAACACACATTTAAAACACACATTTAAAACACACATTTAAAACACACATTAAAAACGCATATTTAAAACAAACAAAACAACCGAAACGGTTTAAGCGACTTCGTTAGTCTGCAAAAACAGGGCGACATGCAGCCATTTTGTATTCTCGGTTGATGCTAGCAAAGTCGAACTCCAGAGCGAGCCTAGTCGACTGTGTGGGCGACAATTTCCAACGACATCGCTGAAAAGACAGTGTCCACAGTCACTTCCAACTTCAATTCACTCGAATAAATCGAGAGAAAAAAATATAGAAACCAGTCGAAACACTGTTTTAATGTTGGGGCTCTCTAGAGAGGCAATGGTCGCCATCTTTTCCGGAAGTCAGAAAGATTCAAACACACAGAGACAGACAAGTAGAGTGGACCAGACAGAGATAGAAAAGTAGCGAGTCAGAGAGAGGTGTAGAGGTTTCCATGAAGTAATTCCCAATTAGGTAAACTGTCCAATACACATTTTACGTTTATTTGTTTATTTTTCCCAACATTTTAATTTAATTCATTTTCCTTTCGGGCTGAAGGCGACACATAAGATTGGAAGTCAGAATTGTCCACGATTGACGATTTGCTGCTAGTTCTTGTAGTTCATGGTTGTTTCTTAGTCCCATGGTTGAACCTTCCCTAGTAATTATTTTGCGTAGCGATTCTCTGGGTCTGCCTTGATTTCCTTTACCATAGTGTTTCCATGTGAGTTTGCGATGGGGAAGTCAAAATCGAACATTAATATCTGTTTGGTAGCAGCCATCTGTGAAGACAGCAAAGTTTCTTATGTGTGACAAGGAGGGTGTTCAAAGAAAGAGAAGAGGAAATGTGTATGACAGAGAAGAGGAAATGTGTATGACAGAGAAGAAGTAGAAAATAAGAAGACGAACACAATGAAAGGTTGGAGAATGGAAAGAAAAGAAATATACGTTTTGAAAGCAGGGAATATTTGGCGAGAGAGTAATATTTTATATTTCAGTTTTCAACTCCAGGCATTTTAACTGTTGTTGTTGTTGTTTCTGTTGTTGTTGTGTTTTTGTTTTCCTTTATAGCCTGGAACACCACACATTCCTTTAATAAACGGATCATGAAGTGTTAAATCCGTGTGGTTATTTCTCACAGATCGCTACCTGAACACTCTACTCACAAGCGCCAGGTTCTAGACTGAACACACATCTGGAAAAAGTGTAAATTGTGACCTGGATTCACTCATGTGTTTCAGAGCTTAGTTTTAATTTCGGTAATTGCGTTTCTTGATTCTTTAAGCCGTTCTAGGAACTCGGAATGGATTTCAGGACTCGCCACCTCGTCGTTATTTTGAGAAGATTTCACGAGCTCCACCCGTGAGTAGCCTAATTTTCGCTTATACAAATCTCCCTCAGGCATTTTTCAGCCTGCTCATTTTGTTGTTGTTGATGGTTCCAGCCAAGATCACATTTAGCTATGTTCGTAGGTCGTTTGTTTATAATATGTATCACTATCTAGTATTTTCTATTTAAATTCTGGTTCTGTCTATACCCTGGCGTTGCTGCCATGGCTTGGCCTATGGTCAGGAAAGAAAAGTATAGAGCCACTGTCACCTGCCACTCATTTCGTAAAAGACGACTAAGTAGTTTGGGTTCAGTCTTCAACGGTGCTACGGAATTTGTCCACCTGATTTGAAGCCATCTTTAATGCTGCCACTAGATTTGAAGGAATGCTTTATAATTGGGAACATGCTGATGAAGGGATATGTACACTATATAGCTGTTCGTTTTGGGATGAAGATAATCTGCCGATTAGACTAATGGGTCTATTATTTCATTTTGACGGAATTGATGATGTTGTGTGCCTTAACTCTCCGGGTTTCCCCTTCAGTTCCCTTTTGGTGTTGAGTGATTTGATGTCTCTTATTGAGTTATTGAGTTATTAGCGAGTCATCATCATTGCACTCCGAACATGTCCGTAGGTGCTCAGATCCCCTACTCAGCAAGTCCCGCAGTGTCCAGCGACTGACGACTCCAGTTCTGTGTTGGTTGATAAGTCTTCTTACACGCCCACTAAGTTTCTCATTTCTGGCTGTGGCCATCTTAACTCCCATCTCATCATTCGAAGAAGTGATGTCACTTATTTCGGAACTCTCCTAAGATGAGTGGCAAACAAGTTAATGCATCATTGACAAACTACTAAACTTATAATAACCACCAAACTAAAATAGGCAAATAAGTGCTGAAGTCGAATGTGTCGGGCCGAAAGGCGCAAATATCACAGTTTTACTACAAACCATAACACAACGCAGACACGCCCACTTAACGTCCTTTTCAGGGCGGATGACGAAGAGGTGACGAAGGTCCTTTAGTCATCGGACGAACGCAAGCAAGAAAAATAGTTAAATAGAGATGTTAGCAGAGAGCTTTCATCAAGACAAGAAGCCAATTTTCTATTTTGACAATGCATCGTTACAAATGTTATTTTGGCACAGCTGACCCGATATCAATATTTCATCTTTTCATTGTTCCTTAACCCAGGTCGTTAATAACGATCATACGCCTTCTAACGACATCCTGCACCGAAACAACGGAATCTGTTCAAACAGTCCAGCTTGTGACTATTCTCTACAGAGTTACCCCAGTCTGGCCCACATTACCAATTTCTGCTGTCAGTGTTGCCAGAATGTTATGCTTGTATTTTTAAATTTAATTCTCCTTCGTTCCATGTGCACATACTTGACATGCATTACATGTGCACATACTTGAAATTCATAACATGTGCACATACTTGAATTTCATAACATGTGCACATACTTGAATTTTATAACATGTGCACATACTTGGCATTCATAACATGTGCACATACTTAACAGGCATAACATGTGCACATACTTGGCATTCATAACATGTGCACATTTTCAACATTCATAACATGTGCACATACATGACATTCATAACATGTGCACATACTTGAATTTCATAACATGTGCACATACATGACATTCATAACATGTGCACATACTTGAATTTCATAACATGTGCACATACTTAACATGCATAGCATGTGCACATACTTGGCATTCATAACATGTGCACATACTTAACGTTCATAGCATGTACACATACTCAATATTCATAATATGTGCACATACTTAACATACATAACATGTAGACATACTCAAAATTCATAACATGTGCACATACTTAACATACATAGCATGTACACATACTCAACATACATAACATGTACACATACTCAACATACATAACATGTACACATACTCAACATACATAACATGTACACATACTCAACATACATAACATGTACACATACTTAACGTTCATAAATAAAGTTTCTCCCCAAACACGAAACATCCAAAACATTCAACAAAACATTCAACAAAACATTCAACAAAACATTCAACAAAACATTCAACAAAACAATCAAATTACGCATGAACTTGCTCAAAAATATTCCCATAAACATAAAAGAACATCTAAAATTATATTTCAAATATACAACAAAACATTCAACAAAACAATCAACAAAACATTCAACAAAACATACAACAAAACAATAAACAAAACATTCAACAAAACATACAACAAAACAATCATTTTAAAATCTGTATTTCAACAAAATATATCAACACATAAAGAACAAATGAAATGGTGTGCTCATCTGGAAAGATTGCTTAGAGAGTATGTAGCAAACAAAGAAAAGCTTGTGGTAGACCTAGAGTAGGATGGAATGCCAACATCCGGGAAACACCAACAACAACATCAACTGTCATTCGTTCAGGCTGACAGAAGAGCTAGAATAGAATTAGAGATTAGTATCATCCTCGACACTCGACGGACAGACGGACAGACGAACAGACGATAGATAGATAGATAGATAGATAGATAGATAGATAGATAGATAGATAGATAGATAGATAGATAGATAGATAGATAGATAGATAGATAGATAGATAGATAGATAGATAGATAGATAGATAGATAGATAGATAGATAGATAGATAGATAGATAGATAGATAGATAGATTAAGACACAGACAGAGATTCCAGAAATAACTTTTTTTTTTTTTTAAAAGAACAAAAAAGCAATAATGAAATAGATGAACTCAAAGCACCAACACAACCATCCTTAGATAATAACATTAATTCACGTCAAACAACAGAACCCACACACACTCACACCGATCACGAACACATGATGATAAAAATACACAGAATGAGAACAATCAGAACAGACACGTGTACAATCTTATTTCAGCAATCCACGAAGACAAGAAACAATAAGCGCACGAACCCATGCTTAGAAGACCACGTACCTGAAATGAATTCAACAATTCACTAAAACCTGCATTAAAGAAAGAAAGCAGATTGCCTCATGCGGCTATCCACGGGACGCCGTTATTTCCCACGTCAAATCCACGTATCTGCGTGCTATTTATTCATTGAGTCTGGGCCAGAAGCCGGGATATAGCTTCTAGGAGCTAGAAAGATAGGAGTTATGGTGGTATGGAATTGTATTCCGTCTCCGTGATTACATACAGTGGCTGGCAGAGATGCATTAATATGCGAAGCATGCCTTGAATTGTACGTGGTTGATATATGATATGCATACACCAGCTTAAGTAAAGATAATTAGGGGTGTATTGGTAATGTGATCTTCATAACCATTCATAATGTTGAGGTGTAATGGTGTGATCTTTCTCGTTGCTTTTAGCGAACGATGTCGTAATAAGAGTTATATAGAAATGCGTTGACTTGATGGCAATGGTACACTATAGGGATCAGGCACTTGTACACGGATAAATAGAAAACCTACACCATCATCATCATTAAGTGCCATGCCTGCTGGCGTAGGTGATCATGTCTCTCCTTAACTTTCGATCTCTACAGTTATTTATAATTTCTGTTGTTGACCTTCGGCCACGTCACTTCTTCGGATGATGGAGATGGGAGTTAAGATGGGCACAGCCAGAAATGAGAAACTTAGTAGGCGTGTAAGAAGAGTTATCAACCAACACAGAACTGGAATCGTCAGTCGCTGGACACTGCGGGACTTGCTGAGGAAGGGATCTGAGCACCTATGAACATGTTCGGAGTGCAATGATGATGACCAGCAAATAACTCAATAACAGCTTAAGAGAGTCTTTTATTTTGCACCAAATTTTAGCTCGGCCATCTTCCTTTGATTGCACGCAAACGTTTAAACTTCAAAGGCAAGTCTTAACCACATTTCGGTGGCTAGCCAACGAGTAACATCACCTTTACCTAATCTCACCGCCGAGAGATTTTCATATCTCGTTACTTGTCTTTACTTCCTGCGTTATCAGCAACTCGTATCAATATCAAACATTTTAGCAGTTAAAGTCGCATTTAAAACGTAGTATCGTTCGAGAAAACGTTTATGTCTATCAAATAATGTTCGATGCAAGTTTTAAGTCCGACATAACCAACAACTCGGTCATAATATTATTACACACAGTCAACATCATCTAGACACACTTTACAGTAGACAATCCACATCTTACAGATACACTTTACAGTAGACAATTCACATCTTACAGACACACTTTACAGTAGACAATCCACATCTTACAGACACACTTTACAGTAGACAATCCACATCTTACAGACACACTTTACAGTAGACAATCCACATCTTACAGACACACTTTACAGTAGACAATCCACATTTTACAGATACACTTTACAGTAGACAATTCGCATCTTACAGACACACTTTACAGTAGACAATCCACATCTTACAGACACACTTTACAGTAGACAATCCACATCTTACAGACACACTTTACAGTAGACAATCCACATCTTACAGACACACTTTACAGTAGACAATCCACATTTTACAGATACACTTTACAGTAGACAATTCACATCTTACAGATACACTTTACAGTAGACAATTCACATCTTACAGACACACTCTACAGTAGACAATCCACATCTTACAGATACACTTTACAGTAGACAATTCACATCTTACAGATACACTTTACAGTAGACAATTCACATCTTACAGAAACACTTTACAGTAGACAATCCACATCTTACAGACACACTCTACAGTAGACAATCCACATCTTACAGATACACTTTACAGTAGACAATCCACATCTTACAGACACACTTTACAGTAGATAATTCACATCTTACAGATACACTTTACAGTAGACAATCCACGTCTTACAGATACACTTTACAGTAGACAATTCACATCTTACAGATACACTTTACAGTAGACAATTCACATCTTACAGATACACTTTACAGTAGACAATTCGCATCTTACAGATACACTTTACAGTAGACAATCCACGTCTTACAGACACATTTACAGTAGACAATCCACATCTTACAGATACACTTTACAGTAGACAATTCACATCTTACAGATACACTTTACAGTAGACAATCCACATCTTACAGATACACTTTACAGTAGACAATCCACATCTTACAGATACACTTTACAGTAGACAATTCACATCTTACAGATACACTTTACAGTAGACAATTCACATCTTACAGATACACTTTACGGTAGACAATCCACGTCTTACAGTCACACTTTACAGTAGACAATCCACATCTTACAGATACACTTTACAGTAGACAATCCACATCTTACAGATACACTTTACAGTAGACAATCCACATCTTACAGATACACTTTACAGTAGACAATTCACATCTTACAGATACACTTTACAGTAGACAATTCACATCTTACAGATACACTTTAAAGTAGACAATCCACATCTTACAGACACACTTTACAGTAGACAATCCACATCTTACAGATACACTTTACAGTAGACAATCCACATCTTACAGATACACTTTACAGTAGACAATCCACATCTTACAGATACACTTTACAGTAGACAATTCTCATCTTACAGATACACTTTACAGTAGACAATCCACGTCTTACAGATACACTTTACAGTAGACAATTCACATCTTACAGATACATTTTACAGTAGACAATTCACATCTTACAGATACACTTTACGGTAGACAATTCACATCTTACAGATACACTTTACGGTAGACAATCCACGTCTTACAGACACACTTTACAGTAGACAATCCACATCTTACAGATACACTTTACAGTAGACAATTCACATCTTACAGATACACTTTACAGTAGACAATCCACATCTTACAGATACACTTTACAGTAGACAATCCACATCTTACAGATACACTTTACAGTAGACAATTCACATCTTACAGATACACTTTACAGTAGACAATCCACATCTTACAGATACACTTTACAGTAGACAATCCACATCTTACAGATACACTTTACAGTAGACAATCCACATCTTACAGATACACTTTACAGTAGACAATTCACATCTTACAGATACACTTTACGGTAGACAATTCACATCTTACAGATACACTTTACGGTAGACAATCCACGTCTTACAGACACACTTTACAGTAGACAATCCACATCTTACAGACACACTTTACAGTAGACAATCCACATCTTACAGATACACTTTACAGTAGACAATCCACATCTTACAGATACACTTTACGGTAGACAATTCACATCTTACAGATACACTTTACGGTAGACAATCCACATCTTACAGATACACTTTACAGTAGACAATTCACATCTTACAGATACACTTTACAGTAGACAATCCACGTCTTACAGATACACTTTACAGTAGACAATCCACATCTTACAGATACACTTTACAGTAGACAATTCACATCTTACAGATACACTTTACAGTAGACAATCCACATCTTACAGATACACTTTACAGTAGACAATTCACATCTTACAGATACACTTTACAGTAGACAATTCACATCTTACAGAAACACTTTACAGTAGACAATCCACATCTTACAGACACACTCTACAGTAGACAATCCACATCTTACAGATACACTTTACAGTAGACAATCCACATCTTACAGACACACTTTACAGTAGATAATTCACATCTTACAGATACACTTTACAGTAGACAATCCACATCTTACAGATACACTTTACAGTAGACAATCCACATCTTACAGATACACTTTACAGTAGACAATCCACATCTTACAGATACACTTTACAGTAGACAATCCACATCTTACAGATACACTTTACAGTAGACAATTCACATCTTACAGATACACTTTACAGTAGACAATTCACATCTTACAGATACACTTTACGGTAGACAATCCACGTCTTACAGTCACACTTTACAGTAGACAATCCACATCTTACAGATACACTTTACAGTAGACAATCCACATCTTACAGATACACTTTACAGTAGACAATCCACATCTTACAGATACACTTTACAGTAGACAATTCACATCTTACAGATACACTTTACAGTAGACAATTCACATCTTACAGATACACTTTACAGTAGACAATCCACATCTTACAGACACACTTTACAGTAGACAATCCACATCTTACAGATACATTTACAGTAGACAATCCACATCTTACAGATACACTTTACAGTAGACAATCCACATCTTACAGATACACTTTACAGTAGACAATTCTCATCTTACAGATACACTTTACAGTAGACAATCCACGTCTTACAGATACACTTTACAGTAGACAATTCACATCTTACAGATACACTTTACAGTAGACAATTCACATCTTACAGATACACTTTACGGTAGACAATTCACATCTTACAGATACACTTTACGGTAGACAATCCACGTCTTACAGACACACTTTACAGTAGACAATCCACATCTTACAGATACACTTTACAGTAGACAATTCACATCTTACAGATACACTTTACAGTAGACAATCCACATCTTACAGATACACTTTACAGTAGACAATCCACATCTTACAGATACACTTTACAGTAGACAATTCACTTCTTACAGATACACTTTACAGTAGACAATTCACATCTTACAGATACACTTTACAGTAGACAATCCACATCTTACAGATACACTTTACAGTAGACAATCCACATCTTACAGATACACTTTACAGTAGACAATTCACATCTTACAGATACACTTTACGGTAGACAATTCACATCTTACAGATACACTTTACGGTAGACAATCCACGTCTTACAGACACACTTTACAGTAGACAATCCACATCTTACAGATACACTTTACAGTAGACAATCCACATCTTACAGATACACTTTACAGTAGACAATCCACATCTTACAGATACACTTTACGGTAGACAATTCACATCTTACAGATACACTTTACGGTAGACAATCCACATCTTACAGATACACTTTACAGTAGACAATTCACATCTTACAGATACACTTTACAGTAGACAATCCACGTCTTACAGATACACTTTACAGTAGACAATCCACATCTTACAGATACACTTTACAGTAGACAATTCACATCTTACAGATACACTTTACAGTAGACAATTCACATCTTACAGATACACTTTACAGTAGACAATTCACATCTTACAGATACACTTTACAGTAGACAATCCACATCTTACAGACACACTCTACAGTAGACAATCCACATCTTACAGATACACTTTACAGTAGACAATCCACATCTTACAGATACACTTTACAGTAGACAATCCACATCTTACAGATACACTTTACAGTAGACAATCCACATCCTACAGATACACTTTACAGTAGACAATTCACATCTTACAGATACACTTTACAGTAGACAATCCACATCTTACAGATACACTTTACAGTAGACAATCCACATCTTACAGATACACTTTACAGTAGACAATCCACATCTTACAGATACACTTTACAGTAGACAATCCACATCCTACAGATACACTTTACAGTAGACAATCCACATCTTACAGATTCAATTTACAGTAGACAATCCACATCTTACAGATACACTTTACAGTAGACAATCCACATCTTACAGATACACTTTACAGTAGACAATCCACATCTTACAGATACACTTTACAGTAGACAATTCACATCTTACAGATACACTTTACAGTAGACAATCCACATCTTATAGATACACTTTACAGTAGACAATCCACATCTTACAGATACACTTTACAGTAGACAATCCACATCTTACAGATACACTTTATAGTAGACAATCCACATCTTACAGACACACTTTACAGTAGACAATCCACGTCTTACAGATACACTTTACAGTAGACAATTCACATCTTACAGACACACTTTACAGTTGACAATCCACGTCTTACAGATACACTTTACAGTAAACAATCCACATCTTACAGATACACTTTACAGTAGACAATCCACATCTTACAGACACACTTTACTGTTGACAATCCACGTCTTACAGACACACTTTACAGTAGACAATCCACATCTTACAGACACACTTTACAGTAGACAATCCACATCTTACAGACACACCTTACAGTAGACAATCCACATCTTACAGACACACTTTACAGTAGACAATTCACATCTTACAGATACACTTTACAGTAGACAATCCACATCTTACAGACACACTTTACAGTAGACAATTCACATCTTACAGACACACTTTACAGTAGACAATCCACGTCTTACAGATACACTTTACAGTAGACAATCCACGTCTTACAGATACACTTTACAGTAGACAATTCACGTCTTACAGATACACTTTACAGTAGACAATTCACGTCTTACAGATACACAGCTTAGGCAGATGGATGCAAGACGAGCCAAGGGTATTATAATCTTGATGGGAGACCTAAATGCTAAGGTAGGATCAGACAACAGAGGCTTCGAAGAGATTATGGGAAAACATGGACTTGGAGATATAAACGAGAATGGAGAGATATTTGTGAATTTCTGCGCCCTTAATCAAATGAGCCTAGGAGGAACAATATTTCAACATAAAAGAATACACAAAGCTACATGGGTGTCACCAGATCATAGAACGGAAAATCAAATTGATCACATATGTATTAATAATAAGTTTAAGTCATCCTTACAGGATGTAAAAGTATATAGAGGGGCAGATATAGCTTCTGATCATCATCTTCTGTTAGCCAAACTTAAAATTAAATTAAAAAGGTATAATACAACGAATAAGGGTAGAAAGTATTTCAATGTAGGGTTTCTTAAAGAACAAGGAATTAAAGATAAATTCGCAGTCACAATATCAAACAAATACCAAGTCCTCCAACAACTAGAAAATACAATAAATATAGAAGATCATTGGAAACAGGTAAAAAATATATGGAAAGAGACATGCGAAGAAACACTGGGGAAAAGAGAACGCCAGAATAAGGCATGGATGACAGCAGAGACCCTGGATAAAATTAAAGAAAGAAAGAACAAGAAAGCAGACATAAATAAAAACAAAACAAGAAGTAATAAAGCCAAGACACAGGAAACTTACACAGAGGTGAACAAAGAAGTGAGAAGATGCATTAAAAGGGATAAGAGGAAATATATAGATGAACTAGCTAAAGAGGCAGAAGAAGCAGCAAATAAAGGGAATATGAAAGAACTGTACAACAGCACAAAGAAATTAGGTGGAAAATACAAACAGATCAACGCCTTTATCAAAGACAAGAAAGGAAATCTGCTTAGTAATATAAGGGAACAAATGGAGAGATGGAAAGAACACTTTGAAGAACTTTTGAACAGACCCGGCTCAAATAATCCTCCAGATATACTACCAGCAGCAGAAGAGTTACACGTTAACTGCGGAAAACCAAGCAAAGAAGAAATAATGAAAGCCATCAAATTATTAAAAGATGGTAAAGCCACAGGACCAGATGAAATTCCTTCGGAAGCCATAAAAGCAGATATTAACACCTCTACCAAGATGTTACAGGATCTATTGGATAAAATTTGGGAGAGGGAAGAAATACCTAAAGACTGGAGAGAAGGTTATATGATCAAACTACCAAAGAAAGGAAGTTTACAGGAGTGCACAAATTATAGGGGAATTATGCTACTATCAGTGCCAGGAAAAATATTAGGCAGAATCATTCTGGAGAGACTAAAAGAGGCTATAGAGAAACACTTGAGAGATGAACAAGCAGGTTTTAGGAAGAACAGATCATGTGCTGATCAAATAACTACCCTACGTATAATAGTTGAACAAAGTTTAGAACTAAAATCCCCACTATATATTGGATTCATAGATTACGAAAAGGCATTTGATAGTTTAGACAGAAGAATGCTTTGGAAGTTGCTGAGTCATTACGGAATCCCCATAAAGTTTATTAACCTGATAAAAACAATGTATGAAGGAACAAAATGTAGTGTGGTGCATGAAGGACAGCTTACAGAAGCATTTGAAATAAGAACAGGAGTAAGGCAAGGATGCCTCCTGTCTCCATTTCTCTTTCTACTGGCCATAGATTGGATTATGAAAATAACTCAAAACAACAGAAATGGGATCCAGTGGTCACTGATAAACAACTTGATGATTTAGACTTTGCTGATGACATAGCTCTCCTATCACACAGCCATCAACAGATGCAGGATAAAATGAGTATATTAGATGAGAGATCACAACAGCTAGGACTAAAGATTAATAGAGATAAGACCAATATTATGAGAATTAATGCAGTTGGCAATAACCATATAAAACTAGGAGAAATACCTCTACTAGACGTACAATCTTATATATATCTGGGCAGTAATATAGATAAAGAGGGAGGAACAGAAAATGATACCAAAATAAGAATATCAAAAGCAAGAGGAGCTTTCATTGCACTGGGAAACATATGGAAATCCAAAGAAATTAGGCTAAATACAAAAATAAAAATTTTCAACTCAAATTTTAAGTCGGTCCTATTATATGGCTGTGAAACATGGAGAATGACAAAATTGACAATCACGAAAGTACAGACTTTCATTAATGGATGCTTGCGCAGACTAAAGGGATGGAAATGGCAGGACAAAGTCACTAACGTGGAATTATGGAAATGTACCGGTCAAATACCAGTGGATAAAGAGATACAGCGAAGACGATGGCGATGGATAGGACACACACTACGGAAGCCAACTGAGAGTATTACACAACAGGCCCTTTTTTGGAATCCCCAGGGGAAAAGACAAAGGAATTCTTGGAGAAGACAGATAGAAGCAGAGATGAAGATGATGGGGAAGACATGGAATGATCTTAAAAGAATGGCAAAAAACAGAACGACTTGGAAAGTGTTTGTTGAAGACCTATGCTCCACCAGGAGCTAAAAGGTAAAAGTAGACGAATAAGATACACTTTACAGTAGACAATTCACGTCTTACAGATACACTTTACAGTAGACAATTCACATCTTACAGATACACTTTACAGTAGACAATTCACATCTTACACATACACTTTACAGTAGACAATCCACGTCTTACAGACACACTTTACAGTAGACAATCCACATCTTACAGACACACTTTACGTAGACAATCCACGTCTTACAGATACACTTTACAGTAGACAATTCACATCTTACAGATACGCTTTACAGTAGACAATCCACATCTTACAGATACACTTTACAGTAGACAATCCACATCTCACAGATACACTTTACAGTAGACAATCCACATCTTACAGATACACTTTACAGTAGACAATCCACGTCTTACAGATACACTTTACAGTAGACAATCCACGTCTTACAGATACACTTTACAGTAGACAATTCACATCTTACAGATACACTTTACAGTAGACAATCCACATCTTACAGACACACTTTACAGTAGACAATTCACATCTTACAGATACACTTTACAGTAGACAATCCACGTCTTACAGACACACTTTAAAGTAGACAATTCACATCTTACAGATACACTTTACAGTAGACAATCCACATCTTACAGATACACTTTACAGTAGACAATCCTCGTCTTACAGATACACTTTACAGTAGACAATTCACATCTTACAGATACACTTTACAGTAGACAATCCACATCTTACAGACACACTTTACAGTAGACAATTCACATCTTACAGATACACTTTACAGTAGACAATCCACGTGTTACAGATACACTTTACAGTAGACAATTCACATCTTACAGATACACTTTACAGTAGAAAATCCACATCTTACAGATACACTTTACAGTAGACAATCCACATCTTACAGATACACTTTACAGTAGACAATCCACGTCTTACAGACACACTTTACAGTAGACAATCCACGTCTTACAGACACACTTTACAGTAGACAATCCACATCTTACAGACACACTTTACAGTAGACAATCCACGTCTTACAGACACACTTTACAGTAGACAATCCACGTTATACAGATACACTTTACAGTAGACAATTCACATCTTACAGATACACTTTACAGTAGACAATCCACGTCTTACAGATACGCTTTACAGTAGACAATCCACATCTTACAGATACACTTTACAGTAGACAATCCACATCTTACAGATACACTTTACAGTAGACAATCCACATCTTACAGATACACTTTACAGTAGACAATCCATATCTTACAGACACACTTTACAGTAGACAATCCACATCTTACAGACACACTTTACAGTAGACAATCCACATCTTACAGATACACTTTACAGTAAACATAACAACTGTACCGTAAGCCATAAGTTCACAAGCACTTCCTTGTCAACTGAAGAAGGGAGAGAACTAAACACCACTGGAAATGTTCTGGAATTAATCAATGACCAAAGTTTGTCTCCCCTTACTAACTCTTCGGATCAACACTCTTTGAGATTTAAAAGTTGATTATGTTGAAGTAATATTTGGTTCAATTAACAGTGTTTCTAGTGTAATGTGAGAGTTTCCTTCTATTTATTTATATTTTGAATAAGTTGAGCTGTAAAGTTTTGGAAAATTATTTATAGATTTTGGATTTGAGTCATTGTGTAATTCATAATACGTGAATAAGTTCACAGTATGAGTATCAATTCACAGTACAAATATCGGTTCACAATACAAATATCAATTCACAGTACGAGTATCATTTCAAAGTACGGGTATCAGTTCACAGTAGGAGTATCATTTCGCAGTAGCAGTATCATTTTGCAGTACGAGTTACATTTCACAGTACGTGTATCATTTCACAATATGAGCATCATTTCACAGCAGCAGTATAATTTCACAATACGAGTAGCATTTCACAATACGAGTATCATTTTACTGTACCAGTATCAAAGTCTGTAATTTTTCCTGATCCCAAAACTGTATGCCGAATGTAAGAAGCTGAAAGGATGAACCCATCACTACCTCTCTACGATCTCATTAGTACATTCCTCCTTGTGAAGATAGTTAACCGAATTATAATAAATGCTAAAATAAGACTTAAAATTCACTGTTCTCTTCCGAGACATCTGTCTTAAACGTTCAGTCTTGAGACCCAGATAAATGTTCGCATTCCTTCCAGCATCCTATTTAAGCATTTGTGTTTTGGCTTCAGTGAATCCAGTGTTGAGATCTCATTTTCCTGTCAGGAGCATTTCGCCGGCATCCTTCACTCTATCAGTTGCTAATAAATAATTGACTAATTAGTCTGCTATATAAATACTTCATTAGGAGCTTCGTGTAATTAACTAACTTACTAAATATTTAGGAGCTGCCTTGTAATTAACTAACTAACTTACTAAATATTTAGGAGCTGCCCTGTAATTAACTAACTAACTTATTAAATATTTAGGAGCTGCCTTGTAATTAACTAACTTACTTACTAAATATTTAGGAGCTGCCTTGTAATTAACTAACTAACTTATTAAATATTTAGGAGCGGCTTTGTAATTAACTAACTTACTTACTAAATATTTAGGAGCTGCCTTGTAATTAACTAACTTACTTACTAAATATTTAGGAGCGGCTTTGTAATTAACTAACTAACTTACTAAATATTTAGGAGCTGCCTTGTAATTACCTAACTAACTTACTAAATATTTAGGAGCTGCCTTGTAATTAACTAATTAACTTACTAAATATTTAGGAGCTGCCTTGTAATTAACTAACTAACTTATTAAATATTTAGGAGCGGCTTTGTAATTAACTAACTTACTTACTAAATATTTAGGACCTGCCTTGTAATTAACTAACTAACTTTCTAAATATTTTTAGGAGCTGCCTTGTAATTAACTAACTAACTTACTAAATATTTAGGAGCTTCATGTAATTAACTAACTAACTTACTAAATATTTAGGGGCTGTCTTGTAATTAACTAACTAACTTACTAAATATTTAGGAGCGGCCTTGTAATTAACTAACTAACTTACTAAATATTTAGGAGCTGCATTGTAATTACCTAACTAACTTACTAAATATTTAGGGCCTGCCATGTAATTAACTAACTAACTTACTAAATATTTAGGGGCTGCCTTTTAATTAACTAACTAACTTACTAAATATTTAGGACCTGCCTTGTAATTAACTAACTAACTTACTAAATATTTAGGAGCTGCCTTGTAATTAACTAACTAGCTTACTAAATATTTAGGGGCTGCCTTTTAATTAACTAACTAACTTACTAAATATTTAGGAGCTGCCTTGTAATTAACTAACTAACTTACTAAATATTTAAGAGCTGCCATGTAATTAACTAACTTACTAAATATTTAGGAGCTGCCATTAATTAACTAACTAACTTACTAAATATTTAGGAGCTGCCATGTAATTAAATAACTTACTAACTATTTAGGATCTGCCTTGTAATTAACTAACTAGCTTGCTAAATATTGAGATGCTTTCTTGTAATTAACTAGCTAGCGAATCATAGGAGGTAGATGTATGTTTTAAGGCACTAAAAAAATTACAAATAAACAACAACAGAAAAAAAACAAAGAACAATACTTCGGACCATATAATGTTCTTTGTTTTTTTTTATGTTGTTGTTTATTTGTCATATTTTCTGAGTGATGTAAAATACCTCTTCCTCCTATGATTCGTTGAATTATCGCCTCAAAAGTTTCCCTCTATAATATTATTTATTTACTATTATTTGTCTCCAATTAACTAACCAGCTGGCTAAATATTTAAATGTTGTCTTGTAATTAACAAAATAGCTGGCTAAATATTTAAATGTTGTCTTGTAATTAACAAAATAGCTTGCTAAATATTTCGGAGACGTCTTCTAATTAATAAACCAACTAATTAATTAACATGCAAACAACTATCTAACTAATTAACATACAAACAACTATCTAACTAATTAACATACAAACAACTATCTAACTAATTAGCACACAAACAACCAACTATCTAACTAATTAACATACAAACAACTATCTAACTAATTAACACACAAACAACCAACTATCTAACTAATTATCATACAAACAACTATCTAACTAATTAACACACAAACAAACAAGATAACTAATTAACATACAAACAAACAAAAACAAACAAACAAGATAACTAACAAAATAATTAATGAACAAACTAATCAACAAAGCACTTCCTGACTAGTTAATTATTTAAAGTAAATAATTACTAATTTACGAACTATATAATGAACTGACTCTAACTAAATACTATTTACTAAGTGACTCACCTACTAACTAATGGACTAACTAATAAACTAATTGAATAACTAAATAGTAACTGACTGAATGGCAGACAGACTAACTAACTAACTAACAAAACCAAAAGAAAGTAAACTAAGTTAAACTAACTGAACAATTTAAACTAAATTATGCTAAATAACTATATAACTAGCAAATTAGGAATCTAACATCATAACCGTTTTTAACAATAGTTCCTGCAGCTCGATGATAATACACACCTCACATAATAAGTTTACTATCCTCTTTCTGTCACTTCATACCTCATTATCTGCTGCTGTCCTGTTTTATCTATCTATGTCCTCTTTCTCACTTCCGGACAACATCTACTATTGTCCTGTTTTAACTATCCATGTCCTCTTTCTCACTTCCTGACAACATCTACTACTGTCCTGTTTAACATACCCATGTCCTCTTTCTCACTTCCTGACAACATCTACTGTTCTCCTGTTTTATCTATTCATGTCCTCTTTCTCACTTCCGGACAACATCTACTACTGTCCTGTTTTAACTATCCATGTCCTCTTTCTCACTTCCGGACAACATCTACTACTGTCCTGTTTTAACAATCAATGTCCTCTTTCTCACTTCCAGACAACATCTACTACTGTCCTGTTTAACATACCCATGTCCTCTTTCTCACTTCCTGACAACATCTACTGTTCTCCTGTTTTATCTATTCATGTCCTCTTTCAGAGATAGAATCAAGGGAGCTGCCTTGTAATTAACTAATTAACTTACTAAATATTTAGGAGCTGCCTTGTAATTAACTAACTAACTTATTAAATATTTAGGAGCGGCTTTGTAATTAACTAACTTACTTACTAAATATTTAGGACCTGCAGAGATAGAATCAAGATGCAACAAAGCTTGTCAAATCATCGGACAGTTAACACCACTATTGTCCAACAAGGAAATAACTCTGGAGGCAAAACGAGCACTCTACAATACAATCTTCATTCCAACGTTGTGCTACCAATGCCAGACCTGGACTCTAGATGCAAGAACAATAAGAAAAATAACCTCTACAGAGATGAAATGTGTTAGACGAATGACAGGAAACAGTCTGAGAGATAAGATCAGAAATGTAGAACTGAGAAAAAAGCTAGGAATAGCCCCAGCCATAGAATATATAAGGAAACAACAGATAAAATGGTTCGGCCACGTGACAAGGCAGAAAGAACAAAACACAACACAACGAGCCTTCAACAAACGTTGTGAGAACAACAGACCCAAGGGTCGACCACGAAAAAGATGGATCGATGGAATATTAGAAGCACTAGGAAACATAACAGCAGCAGAGGCGAACATAAGAGCAAAAGACCGCAAATTATATCTCCCCTCGACGCTGAAAGGCAGATGAGGAAGGAAAGAAGAAGAAGATGTCCTCTTTCTCACTTCCGGACAACATCTACTACTGTCCTGTTTTAACTATCCATGTCCTCTTTCTCACTTCCTGACAACATCTACTACTGTCCTGTTTTAACAATCAATGTCCTCTTTCTCACTTCCTGACAACATCTACTACTGTCCTGTTTTAACAATCAATGTCCTCTTTCTCACTTCCTGACAACATCTACCACTGTCCTGTTTTAACAATCAATGTCCTCTTTCTCACTTCCTGACAACATCTACTACTGTCCTGTTTTAACTATCCATGTCCTCTTTCTCACTTCCTGACAACATCTACTACTGTCCTGTTTTAACAATCCATGTCCTCTTTCTCACTTCCGGACAACATCTACTCTGTCCTGTTTTAACTATCTATGTCCTCTTTCTCACTTCCTGACAACATCTACTACTGCCCTGTTTTAACTATCCATGTCTTCTTTCACGCATCCTGACAACATCTACTCTGTCCTGTTTTAACTATCTATGTCCTCTTTCTCACTTCCTGACAACATCTACTACTGTCCTGTTTTAACTATCCATGTCCTCTTTCTCACTTCCTGACAACATCTACTCTGTCCTGTTTTAACTATCTATGTCCTCTTTCTCACTTCCGGACAACATCTACTCTGTCCTGTTTTAACTATCTATGTCCTCTTTCTCACTTCCTGACAACATCTACTACTGTCCTGTTTTAACTATCCATGTCCTCTTTCTCACTTCCGGACAACATCTACTACTGCCCTGTTTTAACTATCCATGTCTTCTTTCACGCATCCTGACAACATCTACTACTGTCCTGTTTTAACTATCCATGTCCTCTTTCTCACTTCCTGACAATATCTCTTGTCCTGTTTAGTTTGCGCAGGACAAATGAAAACTTGTTACCACCTATCAATTCTCCATTACGTATAGTTCATCTATTTTATGTGGCAGTTTTATACGTCAGGTTTAGCCCCACGCTGGGAGATATTATAGCCAACCTGTAGAGGTATTTCTCCAATCTACAACTCTAATTTACTTACACTTCTCAGTGTTCATTGCTTTAGTCACACCGGCAAGATAACACACAGGTAGAACAACACACAGGTAAAACAGCACACAGGTAAAACAACACACAGATAACAGAACTAACAAATAAGGCAACACACAGGTAGGGTATCACACAGGTAAGACAACACTTAGTAAAAATAATTTTAAGGTACGGTAGCACAGGTAAGAGAACACACAGTACAACAATTCTCAAGTAAGGCAACACACATGTAAGGTATCAAACTGGTACGGCAACATGCAGGTAAGAAACACACAGGTAAAGCAACACACCGCTAAGAAAACACACATTATAATAGTTCTCAGGTAAGGCAAAGCACGGTAGAATAAATCTTAGGTAAGGCAACACACATGTAAGGTATTACATGGATAACAACACTTAGTAAAAAAAACCTTTGCGGTAAGGTATCACACAGGTAAGACAATACTTAGTAAAAAAAGAACTTTCAGGTACGGCAGCATATGTATGAGAACACACAGTACAACAATTCTCAAGTAAGGCAACACGCATGTAAGGTATTAAACAGGTAAAGTAACACACAGGTAAGAAAACACACAGGTAAAGCAACACACAACTAAGAAAACACTGTGGAATAAATCTTAGGTAAGTCGACACACATGTAAGGTATCACATGGATAAGACAACACATAGTAAATGAACTTTAAGGTAAGGCAACACAAAGGTAAGACAACACACAGGTAAGACAACACACAGTAGAATAACTCTCAGGTAAGGCAATGCACATGTATGGTATCACACATGTAAGACAGCACATATGTAGGACAATATACAGGAACGTCAATGCACAGACAAAATAACACACAAGTAGGATAACATAAAGTACAACAACACATATATAAGACAACATACAGGAATGATAACATACAGGGAGGACAACATGCAGGAAGGATAACATACAGGTAGAACAACATATAGGTAGGACAACTTACAGACAGGACAACATACAGGTAGGAAAACAAAGGTAAGACAGCACAAAGCAAAGATTAAATTTTAGAAAACACAGGTAAGACTACAGGAACACAGGTAAAATAACATAAAAGTAAGGTAACATACAGGTAAGACTACACGGACACACGATACAATGTTATTTTATGTTATGGTATTCTAATATTTTTAAAAAATGAGAATATTGTCGAACATTTTGATGACAAAGTGAGCGATGGCAGTACAATAATAATAACAAGAACAACAAGAACAAAAAACAACAAAAGAATGAACGAAAGAAAACAAATTTCACAAAATAATTTCTCCGTTTAAACCTTAATGGAAAGATAATCGATAACCTAAGATATGCTGATGATACTGTATTGCTAGCAGAAAATCCTAAAGATCTACAACAATTAATTAATTAAATAAACATGACAAGCAAAAACAAATTATGGATTGGATATGAATATCAAAAAGACTAAAACTATGATCATAAACAAAGATAATACTCAAAACTCACAAGTGGATACCAAAGTTGAAGGAATCGACCTGTGGATAATTCAGGGCTACAACTACATTGAGTATACTATAACCAGTGATGGAAAATGTAAAACGGAAACAAACAAAAGAATAGGAACGGCAGCAAGTAATTTTAATGGAATGAAAAATATACTAAATTCAAACAAATAACACCAGGGCTAAAATTGAGAATAGCAAAATGTTATATCTTCTCAACATTCCTGTATGGTGCAGAAACATGGACATTACACAAAAATCAGAGCAGAAAATAGAAGCCTTTGAAATGTGGATATATAGAAGAATATGTAGAATTGACAAGATGGACAAGTCAGCCTATGACAATCTGCACCATCAAAGCAAGAGACAGAGCAGAAAGGCGCTCCTTGGTAGGCAACGTTCAATGCAGAGACGGCACTCAGTAATGATGATGATGAAACTTCTGCATGCCTCACGTTCATTAAATCGTTTCTACTAGTCAAAGACGTGATGTATGTTACTTCAAGCTATATACAGTTTTCTCGTATCTTTTTTAATTAACTATTTTGTCTTGGTCGTGATTTCTCTTTGTTATGTGTAGATGAATTGGTCGCAATGCCGACTTTTTTTTTCTGACCTTCTTACAAGGTGTATGTTTCTTTTTTCTTTTTCTTTTTTTTTTATAATTTGTGCCTAATTCATGAAAGAATGTAAATGATAACAATTTCATTAAATGAATTGTATCAGTTTGTTGATTTCAAAATCGGAAAATATTTATTGTCTGAGTCTTAGTCTGTCTTTTAGTATTATTTGTTTGTCTGCCTTTTGGTTTGAAGTCTATATAACGGTAACTGACTTATATTATATTTTGAATCTTTAATTGTTTGTCTCTTGATGCATAGTTTAGTAATGTCTTATTTTCTGACTGCTGTTATGTATTGTCTACTTTACGGGCTTGCTAATTTGTTTCTCTTCAATTAAATGTTCATTATTAAACATTAGTCACTTGTAAAACATGTCATTGTTGTTTGTTAAACAATTCGTAGCTAAACTGATTACACAGAGCGCGGATCATGCAGTCTTGGTGACGGTCTCGCAAGAAGACTGTCAGACAGTGTCTGCGGCAGGAGTGGATGCAGCTCTTGGATGGTTCTGATGTGACCGCTTTAACCTGGGTGTACTGTCCAGCGCAAGCTGATGTACACGGCAATGAAATAGCCGATAAGCTCGTTGGCAGCTCTGTCATTGAGTATGGTCTTACTCAGGACAAAGAGGACATTGCCAAGTTTGTTCTTCATTCCTTAAGAGAGGAGATGAAGTTTGGGTGGAACAACGATTTACACATTGTGAGACTGATGAGTATAAAGGTGGAGAAGGGACCTGGTTGATCCAGAGTGTTTACTGGGATGGGAGTGTTTTCTACGAGTATAATCAGTAACAATCTGTATTCGCTTCGAAAAATGCTGGGACGAACGGTGGAGCGGATATGGGGATGCCTGGACTGTAGGGAAACTTTTCCATGGGTAGAATAGAACAGAACAAAACAGCTGTCAAATTTACATTATATACAAAGGTGTACAAAAAAATTAAGTAAATAGCCCTCGTCACGCCAAGTGGGTACAGGGAATATGGTGTTAGTGACCATAAATTTTACAGACCTTCAGCACATGAATTTTGGGGTAATGTCGGTATTACGCCCGTGCCGCTTTACTTTCCCAGAAAAAAAAAATCGGTACCCATTAAAGGCTGGGTGAACCGGAAACCGTCGGTTGGGATCGAACCCTACCTCTTGTCCTTTGTAGTCCAGTTCACTAACTACTGAGCTATCGCGGCTCCCATACAAGGGTGTACATAGAAAATAATCATTCACAATATTTAAGATAAAAAAGACACAATGAAAGGGAAAACATTGGTACTTTTCCAACGTTCTTTGTTCAGACCCTGGCTCAGTTAATACCCGTCGTGATTTAATATGGCGCCTAGAGAAAGCTTACTTTCTGCCCCGTCCTATTTACGTCATTTCTCTACGTATGTCCCGTGATGTATCGTTCCTGCCTCGAAGTGTAGCTACATTTATGATCCATAACACTTGTATATATTATTGATAGATCGCATCTGCTAAATGATACTATCGCTCTCTACAGTTACACCACCGCTGTGAGGACGATATCTTGACTTGAACCAGTCCAGCTAATATTATTTAATGTTAGGCTGAAGAGACAGGAAGGCAGGGATCAAATTTAGGGAGTCATGAACGAGGGGATGAATATGAGGTTTAGTTTAGTCTTTGGTTAGTTTAGTTTAGTTTAGTTTAGTTTGGTTTGGTTTGGTTTGGTTTAGTTTGGTACAGTACAGTGCAGTGTAGTGTAGTGTAGTGTAGTGTAGTGTAGTGTAGTGTAGTGTAGTGTAGTGCAGTGTAGTATAGTATAGTTTACATTTAGTTTAGACTAGTATGGTTTAGTTTAGTTTAGTTTGGTTTGATTTGGTTTAGTTTGGTACAGTACAGTGTAGTGTAGTGTAGTGTAGTGTAGTGTAGTGTAGTGTAGTGTAGTGCAGTGTAGTATAGTATAGTTTACATTTAGTTTAGACTAGTATGGTTTACTGGTAACATAGTGTAGTGTAGTGTAGTGTAGTGTAGTGTAGTGTAGTGCAGTGTAGTATAGTATAGTTTACATTTAGTTTAGACTAAATGCTGCACTGGTAATAAAGGCATCGAATGGATACAAGGAGACCATTTGGAAGACCTCGACTTTGCTGATGACATAGTTCTCATCAGCAGTCAGATAAAAACGATGCAGGAAAACACAAATGAACTATCATCAATAGCCAGCAAAATTGGGCTTGAGATCAATCATGAAAAGACTAAAGTCATGACTAGTTTAATTCCAACAGGTGACAAAATATACATGGAAAACAAACCAGTTGAAGAGATCGATCACTTTATCTATCTTGGAAGTCACATTGATCGAGAAGGGGATACGAGCAAAGAAATTAAAATCAGAATAGCTAAAGCAGCAATGTCTTTCAGAAGCCTTGAAAAGTTGTGGAAATCAAAACTTATCAGCACAAACACAAAACTTAGGCTATTCAAATCAAATGTACTATCAACCCTTACGTATGCGTGTGAAAGCTGGAAAACAACAAGAGATATAGAAACAAAGTTGAACGCATTCGAAAATAAATGTCTAAGGAAAATACTTGGTATAGCATGGAACGAATTCAAAACAAATGAGGAAATTAGAGAAATCGCCAATCAACCACTAATATCTTCAGTAATAAAGAAAAGACGATGGTCATACGTTGGACATGTGATGAGAAGAGATAATAACCGAATAGCAAAGCAAGCCCTCATATGGGAAACAACAGGTAAAAGAAAAAGAGGAAGACCCAGGGAGACACTGAGAAGAACATTGATGAGAGAGGCAAGAGCAGCAGGAGTCGGCTCCCTCAATGAGATAGAACTGCTTGCACAGAACAGAGACAGATGGCGAGATTTGATAAAATATCTTTAAAAGAAAACTGCTAGAACAAAAAATCCATATAGGAGAAGGTGTATCTTGGTCTACGCCCTATGGGCCGGTTACGGCTCGAAAGGTCAATAGATAGATAGAGTATGGTTTAGTTTAGTTTAGGAGGGCTTCTGCAGCATAGATGGGAAATGCTCTCGACTGGGCTACCCAATTTCGGACAACCCGTGTTCGACTCCCGCTGGAAGAAGTGCGAGTTGTGCTCGTGGTTGGACACAAAATACCCCCTGAGTCGACAGACCCGCTGGTAGAAATGTGCACCAGTGTATTACTCTGGTAAGGTGCGAAATGTCGCCTCACATCATGAGTTTCGATGCTTGAAGCGACACTATCCAGAAGTCTCCCAACACTTCTGCATAGGCTGTCGAGCACATATGGGTGGAAACTCGTGTGCTCAGACTCCGATTCAAGTCTCGTACTTCACCTTTACCTTTAGTTTAGTTTAGTTTAGTTTGGTCAACAAGTCATGTGTATTGCGCGTCGGACAAACCCCATACTGCTCAGTTTCCCTCCTCAGTGTGCAATACCGCTACCACATGCTAGCGAAAGTGCCTAAATTGGTTTCAGTTCATGTGCGAACTCCGTAGAAGCAGGCGAAAGCACTGAAAATGGAAGAGTGAGTGACCAGATTTGGGTTGATATGTATCTCTTAAAAGTTCTTAATTGTTAAACAAGAAAATAACTGGGGGCTATAGAAATGTGGTTTTACAGAAGAATGTTGAGAATACCATGGACAGCTAAGAAGAGTAATAAAAACGTTAGGAAAGAGGTCAAAGCAAAAAAGAGAGGTAATATCCAATATTAGAAAGAAAGAATCATAATTTTTTGGCCATGTAATGAGAAGAGAACAACTGGAATATATTGTAACAACTGGAAAATTGAGGGACGAAGAGATAGAGGGAAGCAAAGAGAAAAGATACCAGACAGCTTAAGAGAATGGCTTGGCAGAAGGTCAAAGACAGAAATAATAAATAACTATGGAGATCGAAAGTTGTGGAGAGACATGATCACCTACGCCAGCAGGCACCATGGTACTTGATGTTATGTATTTGATCATTTCTGTCCGGGTATCAACAATATTTAGCCTCCCATTTGCTTTTTTTTTTATCTACCAATAGTTTTTTAGCATACGCAAAGTGCACACCTTATCTCCTGGTTTTTGTCGTTATCTGAGAGCACTAGACATGAGACTTTGCTACCCTGAGAACAGGGGAAAGGTAAAGTGCACACCTTATCTCCTGGTTTTTGTCGTTATCTGAGAGCACTAGACATGAGACTTTGCTACCCTGAGAACAGGGGAAAGGTAAAGTGCACACCTTATCTCCTGGTTTTGCCGTTATCTGAGAGCACTAGACATGAGACTTTGCTACCCTGAGAACAGGGGAAAGGTAAAGTGCACACCTGATCTCCTGGTTTTTGCCGTTATCTGAGAGCACTAGACATGAGACTTTGCTACCCTGAGAACAGGGGAAAGGTAAAGTGCACACCTGATCTCCTGGTTTTTGCCGTTATCTGAGAGCACTAGACATGAGACTTTGCTACCAAAGACCAGGGGAAAGGTAAAGTCAAGAAACATCCACAGACTGAAAGAGGAAAACTTTCAACCCCTATAGTGGGGATTCTAACCCTGAACTTTACCCTACAGGGGCATATATCTCATCATTTCACCAGCCATCCCCATAAATAAATATGAATCGTGGTTAGCCTACATCCGCTGAAACGATCAGTGTGCGTTCTCTGTATCATCTCTGACTAGAAATGTATACCTTTCATCTTGTCTCAAGTGCATTGAAGCTGACTCTCATATCTAACTGACAAATAAACGAACTAATAATATATGAGGTTCAGTAAACAACTTGCGCAATTTACTTAAAAATCATTAAGGAAGAGAGGGACGCTGTGTATCGTTATGTAAAGATAATATTTT
Source organism: Megaustenia siamemsis (assembly GCA_032433765.1). Taxonomy (NCBI): domain Eukaryota; kingdom Metazoa; phylum Mollusca; class Gastropoda; order Stylommatophora; family Ariophantidae; genus Megaustenia; species Megaustenia siamemsis. Next base: position 73,391,369 of record JAVIAB010000108.1, read on the forward strand.
TTTTTTTTCAAATCGTGAATACATGGCGCGCGCGGGGTACCTTGTAGACGAGAATGTGAAGATTTGATTATGGAAATTGGCATATGGTACAGAGGCCAGTTTTGAGTTCAATGTACCAGGAAAGTGAAGAAGCGATGGGAGAAGTGTATTGCCTTAAGAAGAGGTAGATACTTAGAGAGGGACTAAAGTTTACAACAATTTCCACAGACCCATCTTATCTCACTGCTAATAAAGTACGAAATGTTCTGACCGATAAATAACGTCTTTCTTTCTTTCTTTCTTTCTTTCTTTCTTTCTTTCTTTCTTTCTTTCTTTCTTTCTTTCTTTCTTTCTTTCTTTCTTTCTTTCTTTCTTTCTTTTTTTCTTTTTCTTTCTTTCTTTCTTTCGTTCTTTCTTTCTTTCTTTCGTTCTTTCTTTCTTTCCTTCTTTTTACTTTCTTTCTTTCTTTACTTCGGTTACTATATATATCCTTGCACCTATTCACTTATCCTCGTTTATAAATAGACGAATCTGCTTCTTTTGGGAATAAATTAACTAAATTAAAAAAAAAAAGAAATGTTCATTTTACAACTTCAAAATATATCAGCACTCAGCTCTTTGAATAGATAGTCCTCGACCGCGGTCTCGCTGACTGACGCCACTCTCACTTTGATATATTACCTATCAGTAGAAAGTTTCATCAGTCAAACGATCTCTGTGTGTGCTGACACGAGCCTACTGTCGAGGGTCGGGGTGTGACCCTGAGGGATCTCAAAACTCTCTTTGTTATTGAACAGCTGTAGCTATCGCAATTTAAAGTCATTATTCTGAAAGTACTTGTACTATATTGTGGTGTACTCTAATGTATTGTACTGTGTTGTAATGTATTGTATTGTAGTGCAATATAGTGTGTTATATTTAGTAGTGTGGTGTATGTTTTTGTCAACATTATCATTAATGAGTGCCGTCTCCGCATCGAAGTTTGGCTACTATGGAGCGCCATTCCACTCTGTCTCTTGCTTTGATGGTGCAGATTGTCATAGGATGACTTGTCCATCCTTTGATATTACTCGTCCATATGTTTTTGTACAGTATTGTATTTTTTTTAAATATTGTATTGTTGTCTAATGTATTGTATTATAATGTTTTTATTGCATTGTATTGTATTGTATTGTATTGTATTGTATTGTATTGTATTGTTCCTTTTATCTTCTAATTTAAACGTTATTTCATTTTGTTAAACATTGTTTAATTTTATCTTCCTCTTCCTCTTGTTATTATTATTAATTACTCATCTGGGGGACTGGTTGGTCTCGAGGCAAGACGCCGGCCTCGAGACAGAGAGGTTGTGGGTTCAAATCCCGGCTATACCGGTTGGGATTTTTATTTATGATTTCTCTCTGCGGCAACAACCCCTGCTCTGAGCAGCGAGGCCCGGCTTGAAACGTCAATTACTCATCGACGGAAAAAAAATATGAGTACCTCCGAAGCCGGAGTTATCTGCCTGTGCGGCGAGGGACCGCTGTGCACACGGCTGCCAGGAAAAAAATTGATTAACACGCAATATTCAGTTCCTAGTCTCTAGGGACTTCGTCAGAGGTAAAAGCTGGTGAAAGTAGGGGGGAAAAAAGACTCATCTTCTAAACCCAACCAATAGCTCTTATTGCCCGTCCTTCAATGAACGTTCTTAAGGGCTCGATTCGCTGCGTTGTGATTTACAACCAACTGCTATATTTTCACATTTCGACCAACCACATCCGACTTCAGCATCTTATCTTAGATTTGCACTTCAAGATCTACAAATGTCTGGCAGATAATAACAGTTCGATTTCTTGCTAATGAAGAAGTGCCATAGAGATAATTTAGTCTCGCTCTCCCCACATAGTGTTTCACGTACATAAGTACACGTCTTTCCCATATATCTCCTCACATAGTGTTTCACGTATGTAAGTACACGTCTTTCCCATATATCTCCTCACATAGTGTTTCACGTATGTAAGTACACGTCTTTCCCATATATCTCCTCACATAGTGTTTCACGTATGTAAGTACACGCCTTTCCCATATATCTCCTCACATAGTGTTTCACGTATGTAAGTACACGTCTCTCCCATATATCTCCTCACATAGTGTTTCACGTATGTAAGTACACGTCTCTCCCATATATCTCCCCACATAGTGTTTCACGTATGTAAGTACACGTCTCTCCCATATATCTCCCCACATAGTGTTTCACGTATGTAAGTACACGTCTCTCCCATATATCTCCCCACATAGTGTTTTACGTATGTAAGTACACGTCTCTCCCATATATCTCCCCACATAGTGTTTCACGTATGTAAGTACACGTCTTTCCCATATATCTCCTCACATAGTGTTTCACGTATGTAAGTACACGTCTTTCCCATATATCTCCTCACATAGTGTTTCACGTATGTAAGTACACGTCTTTCCCATATATCTCCTCACATAGTGTTTCACGTATGTAAGTACCCATCTCCTCCACACATCTCTCCTCATAGTATTTTATATTTGTAAGTGCGCATCTCCCTCACATATCTCTTTATAGTGCATCACTTCTGCAAGTACCCATCTCTCCCACACTTCTCCCCACGTAGTGCTTTACGTCTGTAAATACCCATCTCCTCCACACATATCCCGACAAAGTGTTTCACTTCTGTAAGTAACAATCTCCCCCATTCTACAACACTGTTCATGTCACCCCTACCCGTCGTTCTATCTCCAATATCTCTCTACATTTCTACAACACTATTAATGCCTCCCCCTACCCGTCGTTCTATCTCCAATACCTCTCTACATATCTACAACACTATTCGTGTCTTCTCCTAGCTTCTCGTTCTTCCCTTCTTTATATTTGCCTATCAATCCTCACATGTCCACACTCACACAGTTCAATCGACTTCACAAATAAACGTAAATCACCGCACACACACATTTTTATAAAGTTCACAGCAAAGACCTCTTGTCGTGGTAAAGCAAAAATTAATTGTCCAATTAGGGTTAACTGATGAGGAAAAGTGAGGAAGAAATTCGACAGCATGAACCTAATCTAGGCCGGGATCCTCTAAGGCCCGAGGTTCTTAAACTTATCATTTCTAGGGGGTCTCCATTATATATCTTTGGTTGTTTAACATCATCATCGAGTGCAGTCTCCGTATCGAAGGTTGGCTACCATCGAGCGCAATTCCGATATACCTTTTGCTTTGATGGTGTAGGTTGTCATAGGCTGACTTGTCCATCTTTTGATATTACTCGTCCATTTTAGTTTTGGAAGACAAAAGAAAACCACCGTCGTAACTTCTGTGTACAATCATGAATCGCCACAACAATAGACGTAGAGCCAGTCTTAACATATGGATGCGAATCATGGACAATAGGACAACAAACAAGAAAATCACTGGAGTCTGTAGAAATGTGGTTTTACAGAAGAATGTTGAGAGTACCATGGACAGCTAAGAAGAGTAATGAAGATGTTCTGAGAGAGGTCAAAGCAAAAAGAGAGCTAATTTCCATTATTAGGAAGAAACAATCATCATTTTTGGCCATGTAATGAGAAGAGAACAGCTGGAATATATTGTAACAAATGGAAAAATTGAGGGACGAAGAGATAGAGGGAAGCAGAGAGAAAAAAAAAACAGACAGCTTAAGAGAATGGCTTGGCAGAAGGTCAACAACAGAAATGATAAATAGCTGCCGAGATCGTAAGTTGTGGTGAGACATAATCACCTACGTCAGTAGGCCCGGTACTTAATAATGATGATGTTAGTCTTGGTCTGCTCTGCTTCTTTTACCTTGTATTTTCCCTTCCAGGATTACTTTTGGTAGCATGCTGTGTCTTTTAACATGCCCCAAAGATCTCATTTGTCTTGTTTGAATTGTGTTTAGTAGTTCTCTTTTTATTTTTAGTTGTTTTAAGATTTCATCAACAGAAACAAACAAGAAAACAAGTAAAATAGTTCCTAAATGTTGTGTAAAGCCAGTCTTAAATTGGATGTGAATCATGGACAATAGGACAACAGACAAGAAAATCACTGAAGTTTGTAGAAATGTGTGTTTTTTTCAGAAGAATGTTGAGAATACCATGGACAGCTAAGAAGAGTAATGAAAACGTCCTGAGAGAGGCCAAAGCAGAAAGAGAGCCAATTTACCAAATCTGGAAGAAACAATCATCATTTTTTGGCCATGTAATGAGAAGAGAAGAGATGCAATATATTGTAACAACTGAGAAAATCGAGGAACGAAGAGATAGAGGGAAGCAAAGAGAAAAGATACCAGGCAGCTTTAGAGAATGGCTTGGCAGAAGGTCAACAACAGAAATGATAAATAACTGCCGAGATCGAATTTGTAGAGAGACATAATCACCTACGTCAGCGGGCATAGCACTTGATGATGATGATTTTTAGTTTTAACCTTGGTGTTATTTGTTTTGTGTGTTAGTATATTTTTCATTTCATTAAAATTAGTTGCTGCCATTCCTATTCTTTTGTTCATTTCATTTTGCCATGTTCCATCCCTGGTCATGTGCAGTGTAATTTCAGGTTGTCTAACACGTCACCCAATATCACAACTTTGATAAAGCCAATATGAACCCTTACCAGTAACCATCAAATGCGTTATTCTCGAGAATGCATGGGAAAAGACCAAGAGGAAGACCCAGAAGAAGATGTATTGATGCAGTGACAGAGACATACAACAACAAAGGAAAACCACTAATTCAGACAGTTCCAGAAGAGCAAAAACGACAATTGATATAACCACGACACCTTTTCGGTATCAGTGAGAAAGAGAAAAGAAGAGGAAGAAGAGAACGCCTAATAAATTCATACTACAGATGCAAAGTCTTCATACTTTGTGAAAAATGTCTTCAATTCAAAAGTACTCACAGTCGTTCTTATGTACCGGAACGTACCGGAGTGATAGTAATTAGTCATCACAGCAATAATACAAGTAAAAATATAGTAACACAATCGTATATGTAGGCTGGCTAAATTAGACATGAGGTTAAGGCAAAGAAATGCAAATGAATGCATAAAAATGCGAAGCTGCAGTAAAGCTGAATGTGAGGAATTTGCGCACATTTCTGCACATTCACGACAGCTACACTCTGGTTACCATTTCCTTTTCATTTTGACCTCGGTTTGACATACAGGGAAGACATTTTTACATTTTTATTTTCTTTAACATATTTCGATTATTTTTGTTCTGGATGTTTATTTATTAGTTTTACTTACATATCCATGTGTGTGTTTTTGTTTGTTTGTTCCTGCTGATGGACTATTGGGCCGAAACGTCGTTTAATCTGTGTCGTCCACTAATCACAAAAAGCTTCTAACATACCATTTTTTCTATTTTTTAATTTTTCCTAAATTAGACATACATGGAAAAAAAGGTAAAGAGCTCCGTCACGCCAAGGGGCGTGTAGGAAATATGGTGTAAGCGGCCATAATTTTTACAGACTTTCAGCACATGATTGTTGGGGTAATGTGGTCGTTGTTACGCCCGGGTCGCTTTACTTTCCAAGAAAAAAAATCCGGTAGCCATTTAAGGCTGGATGAATCGATGTCAGTATTGATCCCGATCTCTTGTCCTTTATAGTCCAGTTCACTAACCACTGAGCTATCCGCGCTCCGACACACATGGTAAAAAAGTAAAGTACCTCCGTCACGCCAAGTGGCGTATAGGGAATATGGTGTTAGTGACCATAAATTTTACAGACCATCGGCACATGATTTTTGGGGTAATGTGGTCGGTATTACGCCCGTGCCTCTTTACTTTCCCAGAAATAAATCCGGTACCCATTAAAGGCTGGGTGAACCGGAAATCGTTGGTTGGGATCGAACCCTACCTCTTGTCCTTTGTAGTACAGCTCACTAACCACTGAGCTGGACACGCATGGTACTTGTCATGAAATAATCTCCAGATATTTCTCAATGTTTTACTTTTTGCATTCAATTTCTTAAAAATTATTATTAGGTTCATCTATTTCACTTTTGTGCTTAAGACGTATATTGGGTAATAGTACTAGACTCACCGTGTAGTACGATCTTTGTTGTCAGAAACTGGACAGGACGCACTGTTATAGACCTGTGATGCTATTTATTCTTTATATTATCTTGATGTTATTGACTTGTAGACTTGTTGACATCACATCACGTTACATTGATTACAACGTTAATCATGACAGACTCTTGCTCAATATAATTAATGACAATCAAGTTTATCGATTTCTTCTGGCACGATGCTCTATAATGGTGAATGCACTTATCTGAAATTAATGTTACTTAATTCGGGACATCTCTGAGGCAAATCGCCGATGACTATGATCAGTCCTAAGTGCATAATTGGCATACAACTTATTCATCAGACATCATTTAACTTGTCTACTTACGAATTGTAAGACTATGAAACACAATTCTTGGAACACTTTAAAACACTTTCACAGCACTCATGTTCATATTCTCATCAACTTCTACTAATAACTTCTCAACTGTCTTAATAATCTCTCAACTGACTTACAACTTGAAGATTCCCAACTGCTTAACTACATCATGAAAACGTACTAACTAATTACTTGTGATCTAACTTGCTAGCTTCTTGTTCTAACACTTCTAGTTCTACTTAACTTCTAACTAACTGCCTTCGGCAGTTCGGCCGAAACCAGACTAAGCTGACTTAGTCTACATTCTGACTTCTCTCTCTGTCTCTCCTGACAAACTTGACTAACTTGCTTCATCCTGAACTGCTCACCTTAAACTGTTGTGCAGGAGTTTAAATACTCCAACCCTCCTCTTTACTTGAGACTCCGCAGCCAATCTGAACTGCTGCCAAGTGCCACTTGCGACCCTCTCCTCTGGTCACTTGCAGTTTCGTGTCCAACGACTTGACCGTTCCATGACTTTAGTCTAAAATTTGTCAAAACAAACTATTCGTGACCATCATCTCATGACCTGACCCGTCCTGGTAGCTGTTTACCTGACAGTAACGCCATGAGGTCAATGCATGCTATTTGTGTGATGGTCACTTTCACAACAACATGGCTGAAGTGGGAATCGTGGAAAATCCCATTAACCATTATGTACAGGCTAATTCTGGACCCTCTCTACCTTAGTTCGGTGGGTGTCCTTGTTATGTCCGAGGACCCTACAGACACTGCGTTATCTTCTAATTTCCACTTCTGTTGCATGGAAAATTCCTTGTAGCTAAACATTGCTTTGTCCAACAATTCTGGAACATACCTCCTTTTTTCTCACTTCTGTGTACCACCCCTAGATGAACTTATCTCCTAGCTTCTGACTAACTTGTTATTCTGGAGTCACTGCTATAGTCTATTGAGAAGCGGGTAACAACTAAGTTACCTGCCCCCATGCTCTCACTAACACTAACTCTATTACAGGACATTATGTCTGGCCACAGATCCTGGCGAGCTTATAAACTTGGACCAGAGAACTGATGTCCGCTGTTGTTGCTTTTCACTTCACTGTTCTCTACGTCAGCCTATTTTTATAATTAGTCATGTTTTCTATTTGAAGGTTTGCGTTGAGCTTCTCTTATTATCTCTTATTATCTCTTACTATCTCATGGCCAACATATGAACACCATCTTCTCTTATTGTCTCTTCTCATCACATGTCCAGCATATAACCACCTTCTTCTCTTATTGTCTCTTCTCATGACATTGCCAAAATATAATCACTTCTTCTCTTATTGTCTCCTCTCATTACATTACAAACATGTGACGACCTACTTCTCTTATTGTCTCTTCTCATCACATGACCAACATATAACCAACTTCTACTCTTATTGTCTCTTCTCATCACATGGCCAAAATATAACCACCTTCTTCTTTTATTGTCTCTTCTCATCACATGGTTAACATCATATGACACCTCCTTCTCTTGTCCCTTATCATCACATGGCTAACATATTCCTTCTTCTATATAACTTCTTCTCTTATATATTCCTATATACGTCCTTCTCTTAATGTCTCTTCTCATCACATGGCCAACATATGACCATCTCCTTCTCTTATTGTCTTTTCTCATCACATGGGCAAGATATGACCACATTCTTCTCTTTATAACATTTGATATTGTTTAACGCCTTGCCATTTCTTGTACTGCTGTACTAATCTTGAATTCATTGTATGGTTTTATGACGTATTTTCCTGATGGATTCATTTTCGAATGTATTTAATGTATTTCCCATTTCTTTAGCTGTTCTCCAGATCTCTCTCATCCATAAGTAAGGGTGGATATTTGATTTTAAAATCCTGATATTTGTATTCCTGTTGAGTAATTTTGATTGTAATATTTGATCAATATTTTCGAAATTTCATTACTGTCTTTGCTATTCTGATTCTAATTTAATTTTTAGCATTTAGTGTTTTTATAATAATGGGTAAAATAGCATTTCAGAAAATTAAAAACATCTTATGCAACACATCTATGTCAATAGAAGTGAGAAAGAGAGTTCATTGGTGCTATTTAGAATCAATTCTGACCTATGGAAGCGAATCATGGACAGTAAACAAACAAATGAGAAGACGGTTAGAGGCCACAGAGATGGGATTTCTCAGAAGAATGTTGAAAGCGCCCTGGACAGCTAGAAAGACCAATGAGGAAGTTCTCAAAGAGGCTAACACAAAAAGGGAGCTCCTAAAAAACATTAGAAAGAAACAATCAACATTTTTCTGGCACATCATGAAAAGAGGAAAGTTGGAACACCTGTTTACAACATGCGAAATACAAGGGAAGAGAGATCGAGGATGGCAAAGAGAGAAAATACTAGATGTCTTAGTGTCATGGCATGGAAAGCAGTCAACAACATAACTGATACGATGCACTGTAGATAGAAGATTGTGGAGGGACATGATCGCCTACGCCAACCGGTATGACACATGATGATGATAATAATGACCCTAGTAACTTTTTCATCTTCGAAAACCAGGCCGATAAGCAGAACTTTATATCTCCCTCGACACCTGAAAAGGTACAAGAGAAAGTTAAGAAAGAAAACAGAATGTTTTCATTTAACAATGATTGGCATAGTCAAAAAAAAAAGGTAAAGGGCCCCGTCATGCCAGTGGCGTGTAGGGAATATGGTGTTAGTGACCATACATTTTACAGACCTTCAGCACATGATTTTTGGGGCAATGTGGTCGGTATTACGCCCGTGTCGCTTTACTTTCCCAGAAAAAATCCGGTACCCATTTATGGCTGGGTGAACCGGAAGATTGGCATGTTGACACTCGTTTTGCAGAAGTTGCATTGTCAGTTATCAAAGGTTTTAAACGACTATTTATTTTTAGATAAAACCAGAGCAGACGGAATTTTTCCTTCACAAGATTTTTTTTTTTCACATAAGAAACCGTATGTTTGATAATTCCCCCAAAAAATCTCCTCCAAATTAATGCCAGATGTTTGAAAAGGCTTCGTTTAAAGCCAGATTTCCTGCCTTTTTCGAGCATTGCCTTCCGCTACTGTAGTTTCTGCTAGTCCAACATGGAATCCAACATGCAAACTAATCTAAAAATTACTTTAACATCACCAAAAAAAAAAAAAAATAATAATAATAAAAATCACACACAAAAATTGGCGAAAGTTCTCAGTAAGTGTATCAGATGTTGTGGCACACAAATGTTAGCCATCTCGCTCAAATCCGTATCTGTGAGAATAACTACATGCGCAAATATCGTTGCACAACTTCATCTTAAGTCCGTGATGCAATAAGTTCAACCTCTGTATCACCCTTTCTTTAATCTTGCCTTCATCCGCAATTTCACCCCCCTCTTCACGGTTCATGAAATGTAAATTAGAGAAGATATTCAACATTTAAAAAAATTAATTTCACTCACCAGAAAAAAAATATATCAAACGATCGATAAAGTTTTATTGCCAAATTATATCTCTAAAAGAAAAGAGAGAAAAATATTTCTTGTAATAACCAACGAACTTATCAGAGATTATCAAGTGTTCGTTTCCTGCTTTTTTCTTCATCTTCGTTATTTTCCCCTTCACTTTATCTTACACCCTTACATTTTACACCGTTATGCCTTACACCCATACATTTTACACCCTTATGTCTTACACCCTTACATTTTACACCCTTATGTCTTACACCCTTACATTTTACACCCTTATGTCTTACACCATTACATTTTACACCCTTATGTCTTACACCCTTACATTTTACACCCTTATGTCTTACACCCTTATGCCTTACACCCTTACATTTTACACCCTTATGCCTTACACCCTTACATTTTACACCCTTATGTCTTACACCCTTACATTTTACACACTTATGCCTTACACCCTTACAGATGTCGAGAGGAGTTATGAAGATCTAGGCCTGGCACTTTTCGCAGCTTCAACCATTAACATTGACGCTGCTGTAAGGTGTCCGAAAAGTTGTGGCCCCTTCTTAGAAGTGGTGGTAGTAATAGTAGTGTAGTAATAGTAGTGTAGTAATAGTAGTGTAGTAATAGTAGTGTAGTAATAGTAGTATTAGAATTAGTTCTAGTAGTATTGTAATGGTACTACAAATAGTAGTAGTGTAGTAATAGTAGTACTAAAATTAGTTGTAGTAGTATTGTAATGGTACTACAAATAGTAGTAGTGTAGTAATAGTAGTACTAGAATTACTTGTAGTAGTGTTGTAATGGTACTAGATATAGTAGTAGTGTAATAATAATAATAGTAGTTGTAGTAGTAGTAGTGTAAGTAATAATAGTACTAGAATTAGTTGTAGTAGTATTGTAATGGTACTAGAAGTAGTAGTAGTGTGTAGTAATAGTAGTAGTAGTGTAGTAATAGTAGTAGTAATATTAATTGTAAAGTGTGTAGTGCTAGCACTACTAGAAGTAGTAGGACTGTGTAGTAACAGTAGTAGTAATAGTAGTAGTAGAAGTAATAGCAGTATTAAAAGTTGTAGTAGTAATAGTGTAATAATAGTAATATCAGTAGTATAAGTGTAGTAATAGTAGTACTAAAAATGGTAGTAGTAGTGCAGTAATAAGAGTACTACAAGTAGTAATAGTAGTACTGGAAGTAGTAGTAATAGTAGCGTCGTAATAGAAATAGTAGTAGTTGTATTTGTGTAGTATTTGTAGGAGTATTAGTGTAGTAGTAGTAGCCTCCGTCAGTCATAGTTGACTATGGATTTTTCAGCGCCCCTAGAAATGTTATTTTTTCCTTTTTTTTCTTTCGTCGTGTATTCTCTTTCTCTATGAATCTGTCTGCTTCTTCTTTGAGGTGAACCTTTAGAGTGTGTTTCCAGAGATTGCGGTCTGCAGCTATGTCTTCCCATGCTGCAGGGTTTATGTTCAGATTCTTCATGTCGCGTTTACACACATCTACAAATCAAAGTTTTGGGCGCCCCCTAGTTCTTTTACCATCTGCCAGTTGCCCGTAGAGTATATCTTTTGGTATGCGCCCATTTTTCATACGGTGTACATGGCCAAGCCAGCGTAACCTACGTTGTTTGAGCAGCGTGTAGATATTCGGTAGGCCTGTGCAAGTCATGGCCTCCACGTTTGTCACTTTATCCTTCCAGGTGATACCAAGAATACAGCGTAGACATCGCATATGGAATGCATTTAGCCTCCTCTCCTGCTTTACATAGGTTGTCCAAGATTCGCTGCCATACAGGAGGATACTAATTATGCAGGCATTAGTGTAGAGAAAGCAATAATAATAATAGTAGAAGTAACAGCTGTTGTTGTACATTTAGCTTCCGCAGCAATTCCTTGACTTCTTATACCAGATTTTGTGCCAGTATTTTCTTCTCTTTACTTCTGTGTCGAGGGATCTTGGGGGTTCTTGATTTGTCTTGTCTTGTGCCTTCTTGGATAGTCAACTTGTGTTGTTGCCTCTATACTTAATATTATCAACCCATGGACAGTCAATTTGTGTTGTTGCAACTTGATCCTAATATCATCCCACCATCCTTTTCATTTTCCACCTCATGGTCTATCTCCACTTATTATCTTGGTACACTTCATGGTCTATCTCCACTTATTATCTTGGTGCACTTCATGGTCCATCTCCACTTATTATCTTGGCGCACTTTGTGGTCTGTCTCCACTTATTATCTTGGTGCACTTCATGGTCCATCTCCACTTATTATCTTGGCGCACTTTGTGGTCTGTCTCCACTTATTATCTTGGTACACTTCATGGTCTATCTCCACTTATTATCTTGGTACACTTTGTGGTCTGTCTCCACTTATTATCTTGGTACACTTCATGGTCTGTCTCCACTTATTATCTTGGCACACTTTGTGGTCTGTCTCCACTTATTATCTTGGTACACTTCATGGTCTATCTCCACTTATTATCTTGGTACACTTCATGGTCTGTCTCCACTTATTATCTTGGTACACTTTGTGGTCTGTCTCCACTTATTATCTTGGTACACTTCATGGTCTGTCTCCACTTATTATCTTGGTACACTTCATGGTCTATCTCCACTTATTATCTTGGTACACTTTGTGGTCTGTCTCCACTTATTATCTTGGTACACTTCATGGTCTATCTCCACTTATTATCTTGGTACACTTTGTGGTCTGTCTCCACTTATTATCTTGGTACACTTCATGGTCTGTCTCCACTTATTATCTTGGTACACTTCATGGTCTGTCTCCACTTATTATCTTGGTACACTTCATAGTCTATCTCCACTTATTATCTTGGTACACTTCATGGTCTATCTCCACTTATTATCTTGGTACACTTCATGGTCTATCTCCACTTATTATCTTGGTACACTTCATGGTCCATCTCCACTTATTATCTTGGTACACTTCATGGTCTTTCTCCACTTATTATCTTGGTACACTTCATGGTCCATCTCCACTTATTATCTTGGTACACTTCATGGTCCATCTCCACTTATTATCTTGGTACACTTCATGGTCCATCTCCACTTATTATCTTGGTACAATTCATGGTCTATCTCCACTTATTATCTTGGCGCACTTCATGGTCCATCTCCACTTATTATCTTGGTACACTTCATGGTCTATCTCCACTTATTATCTTGGTGCACTTCGTGGTCCATCTCCACTTATTATCTTGGTACACTTCGTGGTCCATCTCCACTTATTATCTTGGCGCACTTTGTGGTCTGTCTCCACTTATTATCTTGGCGCACTTTGTGGTCTGTCTCCATTTATTATCTTGGTGCACTTCGTGGTCCATCTCCACTTATTATCTTGGTACACTTCATGGTCTATCTCCACTTATTATCTTGGTGCACTTCGTGGTCCATCTCCACTTATTATCTTGGTACACTTCGTGGTCCATCTCCACTTATTATCTTGGTACACTTCGTGGTCCATCTCCACTTATTATCTTGGCGCACTTTGTGGTCTGTCTCCACTTATTATCTTGGTGTATACCCTGAGTGATAAGCAGCTTTCTTGCATTCTTATGATGTAACCTCAAACCACCTCAATTTACTGTCTCTGGATACAAACCAAGATTGACTCAGGGGTCAAGCGGTTCCACATGTTCCTATGTCGTTGTCTGACTCTTAATAACACACCTGCTGCTCTTCTAAGCCCGAGACAGACCCAGGGTAAGATGGTATGACAAGATCCGTGAGACACTTGAACATCCACAATTGTAATGACTGAGGCTACCTAAAGGTAAGGACGAGAATCTTCTTCTACATCTGTGCAGTATAAGAATAAATGAAGTGAGAGAGAGAATGAGAGAGAGAGAGAGAATGAGAGAGAGAATGAGAGAGAGAATGAGAGAGAGAATGAGAGAGAGAATGAGAGAGAGAGAGAGAATGAGAAAGAGATAGAGAATGAGAGAGAGATAGAGAATGAGAGAAAGAGAATGAGAGAGAGTATGAGAGAGAGAATGAGAGAGACAGATAGTGAATGAGAGAGATAGAGAATGAGAGAGATAGAGAATGAGAGAAAGAGAATGCGAGAGAGAGAATGAGAGAGACAGATAGTGAATGAGAGAGATAGAGAATGAGAGAGATAGAGAATGAGAGAAAGAGAATGCGAGAAAGAGAGAGAGCGGAGAGAGAGAATGAGAGAGATAGAGAATGAGAGAGATAGAGAATGAGAGAGATATATAGAATGAGAGAAAGAGAATGAGAGAGCGCGGAGAGAGAGATAAAGAATGAGAGAGATATAGAGAATGAGAGAGAATGGGAGAAAGAGACTGAAAGAGAGAGAATGAGAGAGAATGGGAGAAAGAGAATGAAAGAGAGAGAATGAGAGTGAGAGAGAGATAGAGAGTGAAAGAGAGATAGAGAATTAGAGAGAGAATGAGAATGAGAGAGAGAATGACAGAAAGAGACTGAAAGAGAGAGAATGAGAGAGACAGTGAATGAGAAAGAATGAGAGAAAGAGAATGAAAATTAGAGAATGAGAGAGAGAGAGAGAGAACGAGAGAAAGAGAATGACAGAGAGAGATAGAGAGTGAAAGAGAGAGATAGAGAATGAGAAAGAATGAAATAGATAGAGAGAGAATGAGAGAAAGAGAGACAATGAGAACGATAGAGAGACAGAGATTGACAGAAAATGAGATAGATAATGAGAAAGATGAAGAGAGAATGTGATCATGAGAGGAGAAGTGAACGAGAGAGAATGAGAGAAAGAGAGAGGTTCCACGCCAGGTCTCCCCTACTCTTCCAGAACATCAAGTTGCTCATTCTAGGACAGCCCTCAGAAAATAAAAACTGCCGCATCTCGGAACAAAGCTCGACCTTTATTGTTAGTATCGAATGCCTTAACCACTCGACCACTACAACTTCATTTTTCTACTGTAATTTCACTATATTTGCAACAACACTACCAAGTACCTCGCAAATTTAAGCACTCGATCACTGAAACTTAACTTTTCCGCTAACAGTATCTATATATAGTAAATCAACCACAATATAACTTCACTTTCTGCTAACAGTACCAAGTACCTAGCAAATTAACCACAATATAACTTCACTTTCTGCTAACAGTACCAAGTACCTAGCAAATCAACCACAATATAACTTCACTTTCTGTTAACAGTACCAAGTACCTAGCAAATTAACCACACTATAACTTCACTTTCTGCTAACAGTACCAAGTACCTAGTAAATCAACCACAATATAACTTCACTTTCTGCTAACAGTACCAAGTACCTAGTAAATCAAGCACAATATAACTTCACTTTCTGCTAACAGTACCGAGTACCTAGTAAATAAGCCATAATGTAACTTCACTTTCTGCTAACAGTACCAAGTACCTAGTAAATCAACCACAATATAACTTCACTTTCTGCTAACAGTACCGAGTACCTAGTAAATAAGCCATAATGTAACTTCACTTTCTGCTAACAGTACCGAGTACCTAGTAAATCAACCACAATATAACTTCACTTTCTGCTAACAGTACCGAGTACCTAGTAAATAAGCCATAATGTAACTTCACTTTCTGCTAACAGTACCAAGTACCTAGTAAATCAACCACAATATAACTTCACTTTCTGCTAACAGTACCGAGTACCTAGTAAATAAGCCATAATGTAACTTCACTTTCCGCTAACAGCACTAAGTACCTAACAAATTAACCACTCGACCACTATAACCTCGTTTTAACACTGTGATTTCACAATATTTGCAGCGTCCGCACTAAGCAACCGACAGTATGTTTTTCCTTAACCGGGCAACGAGTTCAACAAGTCTATAAGACACCTCCCGTGGCCCCATGTGTCAAATCTCATCTCATTTCAACTGGCCCATCATGAAGCTGTTATAAAATCGTTTCAGCTGTTAATTACTTATTCAGCTGTAGAATTTACAAACGCGCTGATGAAAAGTAATCTTCGTTAATATATTCTAAGCTTGTAAAGTAGGTTTCTCTACTTCTACCTTTTAATTCTCTGTTGTAGTTGTAGTAGTTGTATTGTAGTTGTAGTTGTAGTAGTTGTAGTTGTAGTTGTAGTTGTATTGTAGTTTTATTGTAGTTGTAGTTGTTGTAGTTGTAGTTGTAGTTGTAGTTGTAGTTGTAGTAGTTGTAGTTGTAGTAGTTGTATTGTAGTTGTAGTTGTAGTAGTTGTAGTTGTATTGTAGTTGTAGTTGTAGTAGTTGTATTGTAGTTGTAGTAGTTGTAGTTGTAGTTGTAGTAGTTGTAGTTGTAGCAGTTGTAGTTGTAGTAGTTGTAGTTGTAGTAGTTGTAGTTGTAGTAGTTGTAGTTGTAGTAGTTGTAGTTGTAGTTGTAGTTGTAGTAGTTGTAGTTGTAGTTGTAGTTGTAGTAGTTGTAGTTGTAGTTGTAGTAGTTGTAGTTGTAGTTGTAGTAGTTGTAGTTGTAGTTGTAGTTGTTGTAGTTGTAGTTGTAGTAGTTGTATTGTAGTTGTAGTAGTTGTAGTTGTAGTAGTTGTAGTTGTAGCAGTTGTAGTTGTAGTAGTTGTAGTTGTAGTAGTTGTAGTTGTAGTAGTTGTAGTTGTAGTTGTAGTTGTAGTTGTAGTAGTTGTAGTTGTAGTTGTAGTTGTAGTAGTTGTAGTTGTAGTTGTAGTTGTAGTTGTAGTAGTTGTAGTTGTAGTTGTAGTAGTTGTAGTTGTAGTTGTAGTAGTTGTAGTTGTAGTTGTAGTTGTAGTTGTAGTAGTTGTAGTTGTAGTAGTTGTAGTTGTAGTAGTTGTAGTTGTAGTTGTAGTAGTTGTAGTTGTAGTTGTAGTTGTAGTAGTTGTAGTTGTAGTAGTTGTAGTTGTAGTAGTTGTAGTTGTAGTTATAGTTGTAGTAGTTGTAGTAGTTGTAGTTGTAGTTGTAGTAGTTGTAGTTGTAGTAGTTGTAGTTGTAGTTGTAGTAGTTGTAGTTGTAGTAGTTGTAGTTGTAGTTGTAGTAGTTGTAGTTGTAGTTGTAGTAGTTGTAGTTGTAGTTGTAGTTGTAGTAGTTGTAGTTGTAGTAGTTGTAGTTGTAGTAGTTGTAGTTCTAGTTGTAGTAGTTGTAGTTGTAGTAGTTGTAGTTGTAGTTGTAGTAGTTGTAGTTGTAGTAGTTGTAGTTGTAGTAGTTGTAGTTGTAGTAGTTGTAGTTGTAGTTGTAGTAGTTGTAGTAATTGTAGTTGTAGTTAGTCAAAAGACCCGGTATCACTGCAAACGAATTAAAATCCATAATTGTTCAACCGCTCGTGCCAGTGGAATTATCAGAATTAACAACTCATCTCACTGAAGAATCCAAACAAAGAAAGGTAGCTGCAGTCTCCATTATAGCAGCTACAGCACACTCCAAAAGACATAAGGCGAAGCCGCACCAAAAGTAAACGCAGCTAAATTGTACTTCGTCATACGATATCATCATTAATCGTAAACAATCGGAATATCGAAACACGATCCGGAGGAAATACATAGTTCATGGTGTGCATAGAGCACCAACCAATTTAGGCAACCAACCAATCAACCAATTAGACATCCAACCAATTAGGCAACCAACCAATCAACCACTTAGACAACCAACAAATCAACCAATTAGTCATCCAACCAATTAGGCAATCAACCAATTAGACATCCAAACAATTAGGCAACCAACCAATCAACCACTTAGACAACCAACAAATCAACCAATTAGTCATCCAACCAATTAGGCAATCAACCAATTAAGCAAACAGCCAATTATACAACCAACCAATTATACAACCAACCAATTAGGCAACCAACCAATCAACCACTTAGACAACCAACCAATTAGACATCCAACTACTTAGGCAATCAACCAATTAGACATCCAACAAATTAAGCAACCAACCAATCAACCACTTAGACAACCAACCAATTAGACATCCAACCACTTAGGCAACCAACCAATCAACTAATTAGACATCCAACCAATTAGGCAACCAACCAATCAATCACTTAGACAACCAACCAATTAGACATCCAACCAATTAGGCAACCAACCAATCAACCAATTAGACATCCAACAAATTAAGCAACCTACCAATCAACCAATTAGACATCCAACCAATTAGGCAACCAACCAATCAACCACTTAGGCAACAAACCAATCAACCAATCGACTTCACATGACACACCCATCATTTACAATATCACAAAATTGTTCAATGTTTAGTACGGAGCCCATTCTTCCAAATTCGCGGCGTCATGTCCGACAATCTCGCTCTATAACAGCCAGTATTTAAACAAATATTCCTGACAGCGCCCCACTGGCTACAAAGACTCACCGACGTTTGATATTTTTGTTTTTGTGTTTTGGTAGACTAATTATAGCCGTTCTCATTGTTTTCCGACATTCTCTTTTCCAACTTCTGATTATAAAAGCTAATTACAATCTTAGTTATATGAACTAGCCATTAACTTTGTTATAAAAACTAAATACTAACGTTGTTATATAAACTAACCACTAGTGTGGTTATAAACTAACCACTAACTTGGTTAAAAAAATTAACCACTAACTTGGTTATATAAACTAACCACTAACTTGGTTATATAAACTAACCACTAAAGTGGTTATATAAACTAACTACTAACTTTGTGATATAAACAAACCACTATTTTAGCTATAAAAACTAAACACCCTACTGCCCTTCGTTCTATAATTAATTATCTCTCTCCGTTGTTTACAACATTAACCATTGCTGCTACTTCCACATTAAGATAGTACTCATACACGACTCATAGTTTTATGGATTTTCCCGCAAGGTCTATGGGTTTTTCCATCACATCATTGGTCCCAAAAATAGATAATTACTGTTCTTTGTTTGTTATACTAATTATAACCCTCACCCTGATTATAATAACGATAACTGGCACCGCTTGTGTATATGATCACCCTTTGATCAATAAATCAATTATTAATTACTGCTCATTTGTCTCATTGGGGTATTAGAGACTGTTGGTGAAAATATATAGGGAAGGTTATTTGTTTTAGAAATTGCTTGTCACCACCTTTCAGTTTGATTACTTCCGGAGCTACTGAGTTTAGTGTTCTGTGCATACCGTGAGCTGTGTTTTTCATCTGGATTGTCTTTCGATATTCCGATTGCTTACCATGACTGATGATATCGTATAACAAAGGACAGTTCAGCTGCGTTCACTGTCGGTGCTATAACCATAACCATAAATTATCTATTACCATCTTTCAGTTATATAAATCACCTCTCACCTCCTCTCAGTGATCTACATTAACTGTCACCTTCTATCACTGTGATAAACTCCCTATCCCCACATTTCTGTTATCTAAATTACTTATCACACCTTTGAGTTATCTAAATTACTTATCACCACCTTTGAGTTATCTAAATTACTTGTCACCACCTTTGAGTTATCTAAATTACTTATCACCACCTTTGAGTTATCTAAATTACTTATCACCACCTTTAAGTTATCTAAATTACCTGGCCTCTGGTCAATATGGCGGATAGGCGGCATGGATCCGATGAGGTACTGTCAAAAAGTGTTCCTTGTTGCAGTTTCCTCATATTCCAAGTCCGGCTCGCTGCCAGAGCTGCTGTGTTTAGTGCTTTGTGCACACCGTGAGCTGTGTGTTTCATCCGGTTGGTGTTTCTATATTCAGACTGCTTACAATGAGTGATGATATCGTATGACGAAGGACAGTTCAGCTGCGTCCACTTTCGGTGCTTATAAACCTTACGTCATTTTGCGTGTGCTGTAGCCGCTATGATGGGGGCTGCAGCTGTCTTTCTTGGGATACTCGATGAGATGTTAATTCCGATGATTCCACTGACACGAGCTGTTGAGCAATTATAGACTTTTATTCGTTGACAATGATGCCGGGCTTTCAAGTTACTATAAATATCTAAATTACCTGTCAGCACCCTTCAGTTATCTAAATTACCTGTCAGCACCCTTCAGTTATCTAAATTACCTGTCAGCACCTTCAGTTATCTAAATTACCTGTCAGCACACTTCAGTTATCTAAATTACCTGTCAGCACCATTCAGTTATCTAAATTACCTGTCAGCACCCTTCAGTTATCTAAATCACCTGTCAGCACCCTTCAGTTATCTAAATTACCTGTCAGCACACTTCAGTTATCTAAATTACCTGTCAGCACCCTTCAGTTATCTAAATTACCTGTCAGCACCCTTCAGTTATCTAAATTACCTGTCAGCACCCTTCAGTTATCTAAATCACCTGTCACCACCCTTCAGTTATCTAAATTACCTGTCACCACCCTTCAATTATCTAAATCACCTGTCACCACCCTTCAGTTATCTAAATTACCTCTTACCACCCTTAATTTATCTAAATTACCTGTCACCTCCTTTCAGTTATCTAAATCACCTGTCACCACCTTTCATTTATCAAAATTACCTCTTACCACTCTTCAGTTATCTAAATTACCTCTTACCACCCTTAATTTATCTAAATTACCTGTCACCTCCCTTCAGTTATCTAAATCACCTGTCACCACCCTTCAGTTATCTAAATCACCTGTCACCACCCTTAATTTATCAAAATTACCTCTTACCACCTTCAGTTATCTAAATTACCTCTTACCACCCTTCATTTATCAAAATTACCTCTTACCACCCTTCAGTTATCTAAATTACCTCTTACCACCCTTAATTTATCTAAATTACCTGTCACCTCCCTTCAGTTATCGAATTCACTTGTCACCACCCTTCAGTTATCTAAATCACCTGTCACCACCGTTCAGTTATCTAAAATATATGTCACCACCTTTCAGTGTTATAAATCGCTGACATTATGTATATTTAATTATATAAAATAATTGGCACTATCACTTGCTTCCGTAAACTGATAATATTTACTTTCAATTACCTTGCGCCGTCTCCCTGTACCACAAGTTACCGTGTGCTCTCTCCTCTTGCAAAGGTTACCCTGTACTATCCTTCTGTTTTATAAATCACCTCTTTGATTCCGTACATCATTCGAATCTCGCTACCCCTTCACAACCCACACACATTTTTATTTAAAATTTTAAAATGTATTCTGACGCTCTGATTGGTTAACTAAACTCAAGCTCACCCCTCCCCCCTCCCCCCAGCTCTTTTCCCAGCTGAACTTATTGTAAACCCATTAGACGATAAGAATATCGTAGATAACAGCAACCACAGCTATAGCGGGATGACGTTATAGTCAGAAGTAGCGAAATCTGGGACAAGTACTACTTGAAACTGTCACTTCCGGTTTTAAGATGGTGCAGTCATGTTTAAGTCAATGTTAACTGTTACGTATTTTGCCGCAAAGATGGTTAATTCTATCTTTCCAATGCAGATAAGTGAATGCCGATAAGTGAATGCCGGTAAGTGAATGCCGATAAGTGAATGCCGATAAGTGAATGCCGGTAAGTGAATGCCGATAAGTGAATGCCGGTAAGTGAATGCCGGTAAGTGAATGCCGATAAGTGAATGCCGATAAGTGAATGCCGGTAAGTGAATGCCGATAAGTGAATGCCGATAAGTGTATAGATCGGAGGTTCTGCTGTTGGGATCTTCGCGTCGCAGCGAAGTACATGCATGTGAGCTGAAGTCCTATACAGTGTGCGCACAGTAGTGTGTTCTGTGTTCATCATGTTTGACATTAGAAACAAGAAAAAGAGTTCTTGAACAGGACATTCTCTAAATGTAGAGCCAGTCTTAACATATGGATGTGAATCATGGACAATAGGACAACAGAAGAAAATCACTGGAGTCTGTAGAAATGTGGTTTTACAGAAGAATGTTGAGAATACCATGGACAGCTAAGAAGAGTAATGAAAATGTTCTGAGAGAGGTCAAAGCAAAAAGAGAACTAATTTCCAATATTAGGAAGAAACAATCATCATTTTCTGGCCATGTAATGAGAAGAGAACAACAGGAATATATTGTAACAACTGGAAAAATTGAGGGACAAAGAGATTGAGGGAAGAAAAGAGAAAAAAAATGCCAGACAGCTTAAGAGAATGGCTTGGCAGAAGGTCAACAACAGAAATGATAAATAACTGTCTAGATCGAAAATTGTGGAGAGACATGATCACCTACGCCAGCAGGCCTGGTACTTGATGATGATGATGTGTTGATCATAATGTACTTCATTATTGAAATACCGGTCAATATGGCGGATAGGCGGCAAGAAACAATGAGGATCAGTCTGAAAGTGTTCCTCGTTGCAGTTTCCTCATATTTCAAGTCTGGCTTGCTGTCGAAGCTATTGAGTTAGTGCTCTGTGCACACCGTGAGCTGTGTGCTTTTTTATATGGATCGTGTTTCGATACCCCGGTTGCTTACGATGAATGATGATATCGTATGACGAAGGACGGTGTAGCTACTTTCACTTTTGGTGCTGTTAGATCTGATGTCTTTTGGCGTGTGCTGTAGCTGCTATGGTTGGAACTGCACCTGCATTCTTTGTTTGGATTCTTTAAATGAGGTGAATTTTAATTCGGATGATTTTACTGGTACGGGCGGTTGAGCAATTATGGATTTTAATTTGTTTGCAGTGATGCCGGGGCCTTCCATAACCATAACCACAAGTACCACTCTGCTACTAAAGGAGCGACACTCGTTAGACGAGTTGTGTGCTCATTTTTTTTTCTGCTGTCTTTGCGTTCGGTATTCATTGTCACAATTAATTTTTATTCTGATGTGTGGACGTGCAGGGTTTTGAGTCTGCGTAACCTTTGACCCTTTATCGAGGAAAATGTGGCGCCCTGGCGTGATGCTGAGTAGATTACTTATCACAGGCTATATCGATTGGTGTAGGCGAAATGTTCCTTCATGGTTGTCTGTTCACAGTGCGACTTATCAATTTTGTTATTGCCTCACTACCGTCTCACAACATCAAGCTATTAAGTATCTTTTCTCTTTGTCGTCCACGATCTCTCTTTCGCTGTATTTTACCAGTTGTAACCAAATATTATAAATTTTCTCTTTTCATGATGTGGCCCAAAAATACGCTGCAGGCGATGGTCATTTCTTCTCCAATTCGTGGTACACTCCCGTGTCGTTGGTTAGTGAGATCCGATATCTAGGCGAACAGAAGGTCCCGTGTGGTCTCACGCACATTAAAATACCTTTTGTTGTTAAAAATAGAAGTGCAGACCAAAAATGGCCGCCGCCCGGAACAAAGTCCAGATAGAAAGCGGATATGTCGAGACTAAAGTCGCTGTAACTGCGGCTTCACCTACAATAACGACCCCACTCAACCAAGCCCACCCAACCAAGCCCACTCAACAATGTGAATAGAAGACATGACTAGGTAACGTTTGTTTGTTTCAAGGACTTTTCATCTTGATTTCATTGCTTTATGGAAGCTGAAAATACATATTAACCTAAAAATAGGAAATAATTGTTATTGAATGTCGTCTCTACATGGAGACCTCGTTGTCATACCTTTCACCTGTCTATATTTTGATCTTATCCATTTAATTTGCTCTTGGTTCGCTTCTGCTTTCTCTACCTTGTACTTTTCCTTTCAAGATGACCTTCAACAAGATATTGTGTCTCTTCACATGCCCCTAAATTGTCTGGTTTGAATTGTGCCAAGTACTTCTTTTGTTTATTTTCTTTTTCATTTTCAGCTTATTCAAAACATTTCATCTGGTCGTTATTTTCTTCTACACACGTTTCCTCCTTTTTTCTGTAAATCCAATTTTCAATTCACCTCAAAGGCTTCGCTTTTCTGCTGATTTTTTAAAATGTATTGTCAATGTCTGTGCGCGCCGCTAGAATTGTTGAGTAGATATATTACATTTGATGATAAGATCTGATATATCGAATCAATATTTCATTTACCAGCACTCCAGTCTTACCAAGATGCGCACTATCGGTTATCTCTTGAGTCTTATCATCGCTCTCGTATAGCATCATCGCTCCTGTATAGCACCATCGCTCCTGTATATCATCATCGCTCCTGTATAGCATCATCATGCTCCTGTGTAGCATCATCGCTCCTGTGTAGCATCATCGCTCCTGTATAGCATCATCGCTCCTGTGTAGCATCATCGCTCCTGTGTAGCATCATCGCTCCTGTGTAGCATCATCGCTCCTGTATAGCATCATCACGCTCCTGTATAGCATCATCGCTCCTGTACAGCATCATCACACACCTGTACAGCATCATCACACCCTGTATAGCATCATCACACACCTGTATAGCATCATCACGCTCCTGTATAGCATCATCACGCTCCTGTATAGCATCATCGCTCCTGTATAGCATCATTATGCTCCTGTATAGCATCATCACGCACCTGTATAGCATAATTATGCTCCTGTATAGCATCATCACGCACCTGTATAGCATCATCACGCACCTCTATAGCATCATCATGCTCCTGTATAGCATCATCATGCTCTTGTATAGCATCATCGCTCCTGTATAGCATCATCACGCTCCTGTATAGCATCATCACGCTCCTGTATAGCATCATCACGCTCCTGTATAGCATCATCACGCTCCTGTATAGCATCATCATGCTCCTGTATAGCATCATCACGCTACTGTATAGCATAATCACGCTCCTGTATAGCATCATCATTGTCCTGTATAGCAACATCATGCTCCTGTATAGCATCATCATGCTCCTGTATAGCATCATCATGCTCCTGTATAGCATCATCATGCTCCTGTATAGCATCATCATCGCTCCTGTATAGCATCATCATCGCTCCTGTATAGCATCATCATCGCTCCTGTATAGCATCATCATGCTCCTG
Source organism: Megaustenia siamemsis (assembly GCA_032433765.1). Taxonomy (NCBI): domain Eukaryota; kingdom Metazoa; phylum Mollusca; class Gastropoda; order Stylommatophora; family Ariophantidae; genus Megaustenia; species Megaustenia siamemsis. The sequence continues at coordinate 73,416,002 of JAVIAB010000108.1, forward strand.
TATAGCATCATCGCTCCTGTATAGCATCATCATCGCTCCTGTATAGCATCATCATTGCTCCTGTATAGCATCATCATCGCTCCTGTATAGCATCATCATGCTCTTGTATAGCATCATCATTCTCCTGTATAGCATCATCGCTCCTGTATAGGATCATCGCTCCTGTATAGCATCATCATGCTCCTGTATAGCATGATCGCTCCTGTATAGCATCATCGCTCCTGTATAGCATCATCATGCTAATATATATCATCATCGCACCTGTATAGCATCATCATGCTCCTGTATAGCATCATTGCTCCTGTATAGCATCATCTTGCTCCTGTATAGCATCATCGCTCCTATATAGCATCATCATGCTCCTGTATAGCATCATCGCTCCTGTATAGCATCATCATGCTAATGTATAGCATCATCATCGCTCCTGTATATTATCATCGCTACTGTATAGCATCATCACGCTCCTGTATAGCATCATCATGCTCCTGTATAGCATCATCATGCTCCTGTATAGCATCATCATGGCTCCTGTATAGCATCATCATGCTCCTGTGTAGCATCATCATCGCTCCTGTGTAGCATCATCGCTCCTGTATAGCATCATCATCCTCCTGGATAGCATCATCATGCTCCTGTATAGCATCATCATCGCTCCTGTATTGCATCATCATGCTCCTGTATACCATCATCATGCTCCTGTATAGCATCATCATGCTCCTGTATAGCATCATCACGCTCCTGTATAGCATCATCATGCTCCTGTATAGCATCATCATGCTCCTGTATATCATCATCATGCTCCTGTATAGCATCATCATGCTACTGTATAGCATTATCATGCTCCTGCATAGCATCATCATGCTCCTGTATAGCATCATCATGCTCCTGTATAGCATCATCATGCTACTGTATAGCATCATGCTCCTGTATAGCATCATCATGCTACTGTATAGCATCATCATGCTACTGTATAGCATCATCATGCTATTGTATAACATCATTGCTCCTGTATAGCATCATCATGCTCCTGTATAGCATCATCATGCTACTGTATAGCATCATCATGCTCCTGTATAGCATCATCATGCTCCTGTATAGCATCATCATGCTCCTGTATAGCATCATTGCTACTGTATAGCATCATCGCTCCTGTATAGCATCATCATGCTCCTGTATAGCATCATCATGCTACTGTATTGCATCATCGCTCCTGTATAGCATCATCATCACTCCTGTATAGCATCATCACGCTCCTGTATAGCATCATCACGCTCCTGTATAGCATCATCACGCTACTGTATAGCATAATCACGCTCCTGTATAGCATCATCATTGTCCTGTATAGCAGCATCATGCTCCTGTATAGCATCATCATGCTCCTGTATAGCATCATCATGCTCCTGTATAGCATCATCATGCTCCTGTATAGCATCATCATGCTCCTGTATAGCATCATAATCGCTCCTGTATAGCATCATCATCGCTCCTGTATAGCATCATCATGCTCCTGTATAGCATCATCGCTTCTGTATAGCATCATCGCTCCTGTATAGCATCATCATCGCTCCTGTATAGCATCATCATCGCTCCTGTATAGCATCATCATCGCTCCTGTATAGCATCATCATGCTCTTGTATAGCATCATCATTCTCCTGTATAGCATCATCGCTCCTGTATAGGATCATGCTCCTGTATAGCATGATCGCTAATGTATAGCATCATCGCTCCTGTATAGCATCATCATGCTAATATATATCATCATCGCACCTGTATAGCATCATCATGCTCCTGTATAGCATCATTGCTCCTGTATAGCATCATCTTGCTCCTGTATAGCATCATCGCTCCTATATAGCATCATCATGCTCCTGTATAGCATCATCGCTCCTGTATAGCATCATCATGCTAATGTATAGCATCATCATCGCTCCTGTATATTATCATCGCTACTGTATAGCATCATCACGCTCCTGTATAGCATCATCATGCTCCTGTATAGCATCATCATGCTCCTGTATAGCATCATCATGGCTCCTGTATAGCATCATCATGCTCCTGTGTAGCATCATCATCGCTCCTGTGTAGCATCATCGCTCCTGTATAGCATCATCATCCTCCTGGATAGCATCATCATGCTCCTGTATAGCATCATCATCGCTCCTGTATTGCATCATCATGCTCCTGTATACCATCATCATGCTCCTGTATAGCATCATCATGCTCCTGTATAGCATCATCACGCTCCTGTATAGCATCATCATGCTCCTGTATAGCATCATCATGCTCCTGTATATCATCATCATGCTCCTGTATAGCATCATCATGCTACTGTATAGCATTATCATGCTCCTGTATAGCATCATCATGCTCCTGTATAGCATCATCATGCTCCTGTATAGCATCATCATGCTACTGTATAGCATCATGCTCCTGTATAGCATCATCATGCTACTGTATAGCATCATCATGCTACTGTATAGCATCATCATGCTATTGTATAACATCATTGCTCCTGTATAGCATCATCATGCTCCTGTATAGCATCATCATGCTACTGTATAGCATCATCATGCTCCTGTATAGCATCATCATGCTCCTGTATAGCATCATCATGCTCCTGTATAGCATCATTGCTACTGTATAGCATCATCGCTCCTGTATAGCATCATCATGCTCCTGTATAGCATCATCATGCTACTGTATTGCATCATCGCTCCTGTATAGCATCATCATCACTCCTGTATAGCATCATCATGCCCCTGTATAGCATCATCATGCTACTGTATAGCATCATCGCTCCTGTATAGCATCATCATGCTCCTGTATAGTATCATCGCTCCTGTATACCATCATTATGCTCCTGTATAGTATCATCTCTCCTGTATAGCATCATCATGCTCCTGTATAGTATCATCGCTCCTGTATAGCATCATCGCTACTGTTTAAGCATCATCGCTCCTGTATAGCATCATCTTGCTCCTGTATAGCATCATCATGCTCCTGTATAGCATCATCATGCTCCTGTATAGCATAATCGCTCCTGTATAGCATCATCATGCACCTGTATAGCATCATCATGCTCCTGTATAGCATCATCATGCTACGGTATAGCATCATCGCTCCTGTATAGCATCATCATGCTCATGTATAGCATCATCATGCTCCTGTATAGTATCATCGCTTCTGTATAGCATCATCATGCTCCTGTATAGTATCATCGCTCCTGTATAGTATCATCGCTCCTGTATAGCATCATCGCTACTGTTTAAGCATCATCGCTCCTGTATAGCATCATCTTGCTCCTGTATAGCATCATCATGCTCCTGTATAGCATCATCATGCTCCTGTATAGCATAATCGCTCCTGTATAGCATCATCATGCACCTGTATAGCATCATCATGCTCCTGTATAGCATCATCATGCTCCTGTATAGCATCATCATGCTCCTGTATAGCATCATCGCTCCTGTATATCATAATCATGCTCCTGTATAGCATCATCATGCTACTGTATAGCATCATCACTGAGAGCTTCACTTCCAGATGTGAATGCTTGGGAACCATCGAGTTGAGATCTAGGAAGAAAAAAAAACAGAAAATAAATTTAAAAAAAAAACACATATAAAAAAATCGAATTTGATTTTTAAAATAAATGTAGATAGCGCATCGGCCGGAGGCAATAGTGTGGCTAATCAAAGATTGAATCTGAAGTGCGACTAAGGAGAAACAACTTTGTCGTAAGCCACGAGCTCTTGTGTCTAAATCTGGAAGACAAATGACTGCTCGTGGAGCTGTGACATCCTCAGGGAGACTTTAATGAGTTTAAGGTGTTTTAAGTTACGGCAAGAATTACGCAAGAGAGAAATGCTTTATAAAACACAGTGGCATGAATGGGGAATTTACTGCAGGCATGTTTATTAAATTACTATCTCCACGTCTACCTTTTTATATACTGACTATCAACGTAATCAACATTTCTGGGCACATCATGAGAGGAGGAAAGTTGGAATACTTGGTTACAACTGGCAAAATAAAAGGAAAGAGAGATCGTGTACGACAAAGAGAGAAAATACTGGATAGCTTGATGTCATGGCATGGAAAACAGCCAACAACAGAACTGATACGATGCACTGTAAATAGAAGATTGTGGAAGGACATGATCGCCTACGCCAACCGGTATGGCACATGATGATGATGATTAACATACGTCCCCCATTCCCGCTCAACTGCTTATCCAACTGTGTACCTCTAAACCTACCGATTTACCAATAAACCTATTAACCACATCCCCGATCGATCAATCTACCTCCGTAGGTCATCATTTTTCTGTTATTGTCCTATTTACTGTGATAATTATTTATGAATTATTTTGCTTCGAATTAAATATTCTTTTTCTGTATTGTTTGCATATGTATCCATGTTACGTAACCATATGTCGTTATCGTGGAAATACGGCGCTGTCAGTAGTTTTACGCTTACTGCTTTGCTGGACTTGTCCTACCTGTTCTTCATAGAATCTAGTGTCTGTAATTCTCTTACCAGATTTGTTTGGGACTCTTTCTCTCAGTCTGCGTTTTGGTTGGTGTTGATGTTGCTGATTGCGATGTTGCTGGTTGTGGTTGGTGTTGATGTTGTGGGCTGCGGTTGATGTTGTGGGCTGTGGTTGGTGTTGATGTTGTGGGCTGCGGTTGGTGTTGATGTTGTGGGCTGCGGTTGATGTTGATGTTGTGGGCTGTGTGGTTGGTGTTGATGTTGTGGGCTGCGGTTAATGTTGATGTTGTGGGCTGCGGTTGATGTTGTGTATTAATACAGGTTGTGATGTTCTGTTGATTACAGAACCCAGATTTTAAAAATTCATCATCATCATCATGTGCCATACTGGTTGACGTAGAGCCGTAGACGATCATGTACTTTCATAATTTTCTATCCCCAGTACATCGTATCAATTCTGTTGTTGACTGTTTTCCATGCCATGACACCAAGCTGTCTAGCATGTTCTCTCGTTGTCGTGCGCGATCTCTCTTTCCCTGTATTTTGCCAGTTGTAACCAAGTATTCCAACTTTCCTCTTCCCATGATGTGCCAGAAAAATGTTGAGTGTTTCTTTCTGACATTTTTTAGGAGCTCTCTTTTTGTGTTTGCCTCTTTGAGAATTTCCTCGTTGGTCTTTTTATCTGTCCAATGGAACTTTCAACATTCTCTGAGAAATCCCATCTCTTCTTGCTTGCTGGATCAAAATTATTATAAAATAATGGATGGGACAACAATGTGAAGTTGAGTCATCAAGTAAAGAACAACAAAAAAACTGAGTTCTTGATCTTCACATTCTTTTACTGCTCTCCGACATTGGGAGAGCTAGCTCTTACTATTTTCGCTGCCTCATCTATTGTCATTTAATGCTTTTCTAGTTTTCTTCTTGTCTCTACGTGTTGCTATAATTCAACTCCTGACTCCCTCTTCTTCTTTTGTGCTTGGTGGTGTAATTCAATAAAAGAATATATGGAGATGAAGCGTTGTTGGGAGGTTGTGTGCTTGTCTTCGTTAGATCGTGTCACGAATGATACAAGTTCGCTACAGGATACAAGTAATCAGCGCACATGATGATCGTATGACTGTTTTGAAGAAATGCAAAATGAAATGGTTTGGTCATGTATCTCGATCATCTGACCCAGCAAAGATCATTTTACAGGGAACTGCGAAAGCAGACAGACAGAGAAAGATAGGGGAAGATAACATCAAAGAATGGATATGTCTTGACGCCGCAGATTTCGAAAGAGTGATTTTAGTTAGAGATCAATAGAAACTGTTGATGACGTCAGTAGTGTCACATTGACATGCAGGGGATGTGATGATAATGGAAGGATGGTACCCACTCAGTAACCATTTTTATTCAGATGGAGTCATATTTTACCTTTATTCTTTGCATGTTGTTCAAGATTCCTGTGCGCTTTTTCTTTCTCTTATTGTTTCATTTCCAATCACATCTATCCCCCTCCCGCAACAATCATCAACCCCCCCCCACTCATCGTTTTCTCCTCCCCCCCCCCACCTCCAATAATACAACACTTCATTTAAAACGCATCTCTCGCTCGTAACATCTCCAGTCAGACAACCAACATTCATTATTGAACAATATTCCAATTTCAATTCACCATAACTTTTCTCAAAAACATTAACACTGTCTCATTCCCGCTGTATTTCCCGCCGACTCACGTTTAAGGCAGGTAATTTCACTCACACGAAACCAGAATTTCCAGTGTTTGGTAGTTTTTCTTTCTTTTTCATTCTATTTAACGAGATCCCTGGAGTTAGTGATTCTCGCCAATAGGCTCGGGTTTTTGTTTTAAACACGAGAGTTATGGTCTGTACAGTTTATTGCCTTCTATTTTCTACTCAGATGAAATAATGTTGATACACAAAAACAGGTATTTGCATGCTGAAAGTCATGTTTGAGATAGGAAAAATGCACGGTAAAGAATGTAGGAGAAGTCAAGAAATAACTAATGATCACATTTGTATGTTGACTGTGGGGTGAGTCATAAAGTAGCTCCAGGAGATAACAGAATAGCACGGCGATCAATGGCTGGCCAACCTTTGATGTCAAACATTTTATTTCAACTGGTTTTCAGGTTTATTAATTTTAAAATTGTTTTGTTTTTAATTATTTTAACTCACTTCAACTGGTTAAAACTGATTTGTTAACTGATATTTGATTTGAAAACTTTATTTTTATTTGGCCGTTTTCTAAACTTTCAGATTTGGCTTAGTCATGCAGATAAAAACTGGCAATAGTGAGGAGAAAATTGTTTTGATTGGTGGTTCTGTGTTGCCTGAAAATGATGTCAGTGTGAGACACTGTCTGACATGGTTCCTTGTTGAAGTTTCCTCCTATTCAAAGTCAAGCTTGCTCCCGGAGCTACTGAGATTAGTTCTCTGTCCACACCGTGAGCTGTGTATTTCATACGGATGGTGTTTCTGTATTCCGATTGCTTACGATGAATGATGATATCGTATGACGAATGACAGTTCAGTTGCGTTCACTGTCGGTGCTAAATGCCTTTGACGTGTGCTGTGTTTGCTACGATGGACACTGCAGCTGCCTTTCTTTGTTTGGATATTCGATGAGATGTTAATTCAGATGATTCCACTGGCACGGGCGGTTGAGCAATTATGGATTTCCTTTCGTTTGCATTGATACCGGGGCCTTAGGCTAACTACAACTATAAAGATTTCAGTGTCTTTGATAGGTTGGCACATCTATTATTTTAATTGTCCGTGTTACTCTTAATATTTTTCTTTTTAAAATATAACATTTGTCGGTCATTATTCTTGCCTGATAGTCTGCGGCTCAGATATCATCATCATGTGTCATACCGGCTGGCGTGGGCGATCATTTCCTTCCACAAATCTCTTTTCGCAATGTATCATTTCTGTTCTTGTCTGTTTATAGTGCCACCAACCAAACTATCTAACATCTTTTCTCTTTGTCGTCCGCGATCTCTCACTCGTTGGATTTTGCCAGTTGTAACCAAATATTATAATTTTCTTTTCTCTTGGTGTGCCCGAGAAATGTCGATTGCTTCTTCCTGGTGTTTTTATGAGCTCTCTTTTTGTGTTGGGCGCTTTAAGAATTTTACGTTGGTCTTTTTAGCTTGAGATATAAATGTACATTAAACTAAGAATAGCAAAATGTTATATCTTCTCAACATTCCTGTATGGTGCTGAAACATTGGCATTAGACAAGAAAATATAAAATTGAAGACCTTGAAATGTGGGTTTATAGAAGAATAGGAAGAACTGGATGGAAAGAAAAAAACACAAATCATGAGGTCTTACAACAACTAAAGATGAAAAGAGAACTACTAAACACAATTCGGACAAATTAGATTAGTATGGCATGTTACAAAACACAGTAGCCTACTAAAGTAATCCTGGAAGGGAAAATACAAGGTAAAAGAGGTAGATCAAGAATAACATGGACGAGTAACACAAAAGAAGGACAAGTCAGTCTATGACAACCTGCACCGTCAAAGCAAGAGACAGAACGGAATGGCGCTCCATGCTAGCCACCTTTGATGCGGAGACGGCACTCAATGAGGAATTCTCCTTAAATTGAATTTTAGGACCATAGTCTCCTTTAGCGCATGCGCAACATATTGTGAAACTATCTGACTCAAATACAGCAGGAGACCGACGACTGGGAGCACTGACTCAGGCTGGCCCACCCCACTTGAGTGCCGAGAAGCTAAACAACAGAAATACTAACACATACTTGACGGAACTTCTCTTCTGATGATCACATTCCCACTTGCTGAGAAGTTGTGTATAAAGAGTTGGCTATCACTGAATGGCTGACGCCTTCCTAACTTACTTCCCACGCCATGACTGCATATATTGTGCCCTTCTAACGCCCACTACAAAACTCATGCCCTCAGATTTAATTTTAAAAAATCTCTGAAACCTCTCGACGATTTTATCTAATCTTTCTTTGTGTTGTCTTCAATGCTCCATCACCTTATGACGTCATAATTAAAAATAATGCTGGTATTACGAAATCCTTAAAGCGGCAACTTTCCTTCATCTTTTCGGTTTAGTAACTGCTGCGTCCCTAAGAAAATAGATTTGACAGAAATTGAACAATTTATAGACTTCTGATAAGCCACAGTAAAGATCGAGTATGAGACTTCAATCGACGTTTTAGCATGCGAGCTTTCACCCTGATAAGCCACAGTAACCAAACTATCTAACATCTTTTCTCTTTGTCGTCCGCGATCTCTCACTCGTTGGATTTTGCCAGTTGTAACCAAATATTATAATTTTCTTTTCTCTTGGTGTGCCCGAGAAATGTCGATTGCTTCTTCCTGGTGTTTTTATGAGCTCTCTTTTTGTGTTGGGCGCTTTAAGAATTTTACGTTGGTCTTTTTAGCTTGAGATATAAATGTACATTAAAACTAAGAATAGCAAAATGTTATATCTTCTCAACATTCCTGTATGGTGCTGAAACATTGGCATTAGACAAGAAAATATAAAATTGAAGACCTTGAAATGTGGGTTTATAGAAGAATAGGAAGAACTGGATGGAAAGAAAAAAACACAAATCATGAGGTCTTACAACAACTAAAGATGAAAAGAGAACTACTAAACACAATTCGGACAAATTAGATTAGTATGGCATGTTACAAAACACAGTAGCCTACTAAAGTAATCCTGGAAGGGAAAATACAAGGTAAAAGAGGTAGATCAAGAATAACATGGACGAGTAACACCAAAAGAAGGACAAGTCAGTCTATGACAACCTGCACCGTCAAAGCAAGAGACAGAACGGAATGGCGCTCCATGCTAGCCAACCTTTGATGCGGAGACGGCACTCAATGAATGAATTCTCCTTAAATTTGAATTTAGGACCATAGTCTCCTTTAGCGCATGCGCAACATATTGTGAAACTATCTGACTCAAATACAGCAGGAGACCGACGACTGGGAGCACTGACTCAGGCTGGCCCACCCCACTTGAGTGCCGAGAAGCTAAACAACAGAAATACTAACACATACTTGACGGAACTTCTCTTCTGATGATCACATTCCCACTTGCTGAGAAGTTGTGTATAAAGAGTTGGCTATCACTGAATGGCTGACGCCTTCCTAACTTACTTCCCACGCCATGACTGCATATATTGTGCCCTTCTAACGCCCACTACAAAACTCATGCCCTCAGATTTAATTTTAAAAAATCTCTGAAACCTCTCGACGATTTTATCTAATCTTTCTTTGTGTTGTCTTCAATGCTCCATCACCTTATGACGTCATAATTAAAAATAATGCTGGTATTACGAAATCCTTAAAGCGGCAACTTTCCTTCATCTTTTTCGGTTTAGTAACTGCTGCGTCCCTAAGAAAATAGATTTGACAGAAATTGAACAATTTATAGACTTCTGATAAGCCACAGTAAAGATCGAGTATGAGACTTCAATCGACGTTTTAGCATGCGAGCTTTCACCCTGATAAGCCACAGTAAAGATCGAGTATGAGACTTCAATCGACGTTTTAGCATGCGAGCTTTCACCCTGATAAGCCACAGTAAAGATCGAGTATGAGACTTCAATCGACGTTTTAGCATGCGAGCTTTCACCCTGATAAGCCACAGTAAAGATCGAGTATGAGACTTCAATCGACGTTTTAGCATGCGAGCTTTCACCCTGATAAGCCACAGTAACGGACGGCAAGTTGCATCACTTTGTTCCAGAGAAGCGCTAGTTTTGCGTGCAAAATTAAAGTTTACATCAATACGCTTGTAATATATAAGGATGTAATGTATGAGGATGTAATATATCAGGATGTAATGCATGATAATGTAATATATGAGGATGTAATGTATGAGGATGTAATATATGAGGATGTAATATATGAGGATGTAATGTATGATGATGTAATATATCAGGATGTAATGCATGATGATGTAATATATGAGGATGTAATATATGAGGATGTAATGTAATGTATGAGGATGTAATATATGAGGATGTAATGTATCAGGATGTAATGTATGAGGAAGTAATATATGAGGATGTAATATATGAGGATGTAATATATGAGGATGTAATAAATGAGAATGTAATATATGAGGATGTAATATATGAGGATGTAATATATGAGAATGTAATATATGAGGATGTAATATATGAGAATGTAATATATGAGGATGTAAAATGTGTGAGGATGTAATATATGAGGATGTAATGTATGAGAATGTAATAAATGAGGATGTAATGTATGAGAATGTAATATATGAGGATGTAATATATGATGATGTAATGTATGATGATGTCGTATATGAGGATGTAATATATGAGAATGTAATATCTGACCAGTTGGAGATGTCGAGATTATATTATTGTCATTACACTAGTAGAATTATGCGTGCGTTTTTGATGTATACTGTAAATTAGACAAAATAAAAGCCATCTATTTGTTTCCAATAATTTTTTATTTAATATAACGTCATGACAATAAACAGTTTGAATGCAAAATGTTAAACAATTGAAACCAAACAGTTATTGAGTTATATCATTTTGTAGAGGGGCAATGAGTTTTAGAACGGACTTATTAAGTTATAGTAGTATTTATGAAACATCAAAAAGATCTTATCACCTTTCTGCTACCAGTCAACTGGGACGTTCAGGAATCACTCAGGTATATTCAAAGTAGTTAAATCAGGGACCTGCCATGATATCCCATCGTTTGATTAATGAGCTCAAGATGGCTGGGACTTCTCATGTTCCCTCCTGCTGTTTACGATTGTCGGCGCACTAAGGAACACCCGGGTTATGTAATTCAAAAACAATACAGCCAGGACACGTGACGAGTGTTTTAATTATCTGCTCTCTGATTGGTTGAAGCATTAAGTTCGTGTTAATGATGTTCTGTGACGACTTTTTGTCTGCAGTCAGAAGTGTAGATGTCAAAACGAGGGTATCGTATACAAACCCTAAAGGTGTTTTCCGTTTGTCGAAATTTTAGTTTTTATGGCTTGTCTGGATATGGTGTCTTTCCATTTCATGTTACCCTGTGGTGATGTGGGTTGTCGTTGGTGTTGTTGGTTCGTGTTGGTGTTGTTGGCTGTGGTTCGTGTTGGTGTTGTTGGCTGTGGTTGGTGTTGGTGTTGTTGGCTGTGGTTCGTGTTGGTGTTGTGGGTTATGGTTGGTGTTGGTGTTTTTGACTGTGGTTGGTGTTAATGTTGTTGGCTGTGGTTGGTGTTGTTGGCTGTGGTTGGTGTTGGTGTTTTGACTGTGGTTGGTGTTAATATTATGGGCTATTGTTGATGTTGTTGGCTGTGGTTGGTGTTGTTGGCTGTGGTTGGTGTTGATGTTGTGGACTGTGGTTGGTGTTGATGTTGTGGGTTGTGGTTGGTGTTGTGGGATGTGGTTGGTGTTGATGTTGTGGGTTGTGGTTGGTGTTGATGTTGTGGGTTGTGGTTGGTGTTGGTGTTATTGGCTGTGGTTGGTGTTGGTGTTTTTGACTGTGGTTGGTGTTAATGTTATGGGCTATGGTTGGTGTTGATGTTGTTGGCTGTGGTTGGTGTTGTTGGCTGTGGTTGGTGTTGATGTTGTGGACTGTGGTTGGTGTTGATGTTGTGGGTTGTTTTTGTTGTTGGTGTTGTGGGATGTGGTTGGTGTTGATGTTGTGGGTTGTGGTTGGTGTTGATGTTGTGGGCTATGGTTGGTGTTGATGTTGTTGGCTGTGGTTGGTGTTGTTGACTGTGGTTGGTGTTGATGTTGTGGACTGTGGTTGGTGTTGATGTTGTGGGTTGTGGTTGGTGTTGGTGTTGTGGGATGTGGTTGGTGTTGATGTTGTGGGTTGTGGTTGGTGTTGATGTTGTGGGTTGTGGTTGGTGTTGGTGTTGTTGGCTGTGGTTGGTGTTGGTGTTTTTGACTGTGGTTGGTGTTAATGTTATGGGCTATGGTTGGTGTTGATGTTGTTGGCTGTGGTTGGTGTTGTTGGCTGTGGTTGGTGTTGGTGTTTTTGACTGTGGTTGGTGTTAATGTTATGGGCTATGGTTGGTGTTGATGTTGTTGGCTGTGGGTGGTGTTGTTGGCTGTGGTTGGTGTTGATGTTGTAGACTGTGGTTGGTGTTGATGTTGTGGTTGTTGTTGGTGTTGTGGGATGTGGTTGGTGTTGATGTTGTGGGTTGTGGTTGGTGTTGATGTTGTGGGTTGTGGTTGGTGTTAGTGTTGTTGGCTGTGGTTGGTGTTAATGTTATGGGCTATGGTTGGTGTTGATGTTGTTGGCTGTGGTTGGTGTTGTTGGCTGTGGTTGGTGTTGATGTTGTGGACTGTGGTTGGTGTTGATGTTTTGGGTTGTGGTTGGTGTTGGTGTTGTGGGATGTGGTTGGTGTTGATGTTGTGGGTTGTGGTTGGTGTTGATGCCGTGGGTTGTCGTTGGTGTTGATGTTGTGGGTTGTTGTTGTTGGTGTTGATGTTTTGGGATGTGGTTGGTGTTGTGGGTTGTGGTTGGTGTTGGTGTTGTGGGATGTGGTTGGTGTTAATGTTGAGGGCTGTGGTTGGTGTTGATGTTGTGGGTTGTGGTTGGTGTTGATGTTGTGGGTTGAGGTTGGTGTTGATGTTGTAGAATGTGGTTGGTGTTGATGTTGTGGGATGTGGTTGGTGTTGTGGTTGGTGTTGGTGTTGTGGGATGTGGTTGGTGTTGATGTTGTGGGCTGTGGTTGGTGTTGATGTTGTGGGTTGTGGTTGGTGTTGATGTTTTGGGATGTGGTTGGTGTTGATGTTGCTGATTGTGATGTTGCTGGTTGTGAGTGGTGTTGATGTTGTAGGCTGTTGTTGGTGTTGATGTTGTGGGCTGTGGTTGGTGTTAATGTGGTGGGCTGTGGTTGGTGTTGATGTTGCTGATTGTGATGTTGCTGGTTGCAGTTGGTGTTGATGTTGTGGGCTGTGGTTGGTGTTGATGTTGTGGGATGTGGTTGGTGTTGATGTTGTGGGCTGTGGTTGGTGTTGATGTTGCTGATTGTGATGTTGCTGGTTGTGGTTGGTGTTGATGGTGTGGGCTGTGGTTGGTGTTGATGTTATGGGATGTGGTTGGTGTTGATGTTGTGGGCTGTGGTTGGTGTTGATGTTGCTGATTGTGATGTTGCTGGTTGTGGTTGGTGTTGATGTTGTTGGCTGTGGTTGGTGTTGATGTTGCTGATTGTGATGTTGCTGGTTGTGGTTGGTGTTGATGTTGTGGGCTGTGGTTGGTGTTGATGTTGTGGGCTTGTGGTTGGCGTTGATGTTGCTGGTTGTGATGTTGCTGGTTGTGATGTTGCTGGTTGTGGTTGGTGTTGGTGTTGATGGCTGTGGTTGGTGTTGATGTTGTGGGTTATGGTTGGTGTTGATGTTGTGGGCTTGTGGTTGGTGTTGATGTTGTGTGTTGTGGTTGGTGTTGATGTCGTGGGTTTTGTTTTGTGTTGATGTTGCTGGTTGTGTCGTTGCATGTTTTGGTTGGTGTTGTTTTGGATTGTGATTGGTGTTAATGGTGTGGGCTGTGGTGGGTGTTGTTGTTGTGGGCTGCGGTTGGTGTTGATGTTGTGGGCTGTGGTTGGTGTGGATGATGTTGGCTTTGCTCTGTGTTGATGTTGTTGGTTATTGTTGGTGGTGATGTTGTTGGTTGCTGTTGGTGGTGACGTTGTTGGGTGTGGTTCGTTATAACGTTGTTGGTTGAGGCTGGTGTTATTGTTGTGGGCTGTGGTTGGTGTTGATGTTGTGGGCTGTGGTTGGTGTTGATGATGTGGGCTGCTCTCACTGCTGATTTCGCGAGCTGTGGTTAATATTGATTTTATGGTCTTTATCATGATCGTGTTGATGTTGTGGGCTGTGGTTGGTGTTGATGTTGTGGGCTGTGGTTGGTGTTAATGTTGTTGGCTGTGGTTGGTGTTGTTGGCTGTGGTTGGTGTTGGTGTTTTGACTGTGGTTGGTGTTAATATTATGGGCTATTGTTGATGTTGTTGGCTGTGGTTGGTGTTGTTGGCTGTGGTTGGTGTTGATGTTGTGGACTGTGGTTGGTGTTGATGTTGTGGGTTGTGGTTGGTGTTGTGGGATGTGGTTAGTGTTGATGTTGTGGGTTGTGGTTGGTGTTGATGTTGTGGGTTGTGGTTGGTGTTGGTGTTATTGGCTGTGGTTGGTGTTGGTGTTTTTGACTGTGGTTGGTGTTAATGTTATGGGCTATGGTTGGTGTTGATGTTGTTGGCTGTGGTTGGTGTTGTTGGCTGTGGTTGGTGTTGATGTTGTGGACTGTGGTTGGTGTTGATGTTGTGGGTTGTTTTTGTTGTTGGTGTTGTGGGATGTGGTTGGTGTTGATGTTGTGGGTTGTGGTTGGTGTTGATGTTGTGGGCTATGGTTGGTGTTGATGTTGTTGGCTGTGGTTGGTGTTGTTGACTGTGGTTGGTGTTGATGTTGTGGACTGTGGTTGGTGTTGATGTTGTGGGTTGTGGTTGGTGTTGGTGTTGTGGGATGTGGTTGGTGTTGATGTTGTGGGTTGTGGTTGGTGTTGATGTTGTGGGTTGTGGTTGGTGTTGGTGTTGTTGGCTGTGGTTGGTGTTGGTGTTTTTGACTGTGGTTGGTGTTAATGTTATGGGCTATTGTTGGTGTTGATGTTGTTGGCTGTGGTTGGTGTTGTTGGCTGTGGTTGGTGTTGGTGTTTTTGACTGTGGTTGGTGTTAATGTTATGGGCTATGGTTGGTGTTGATGTTGTTGGCTGTGGGTGGTGTTGTTGGCTGTGGTTGGTGTTGATGTTGTAGACTGTGGTTGGTGTTGATGTTGTGGTTGTTGTTGGTGTTGTGGGATGTGGTTGGTGTTGATGTTGTGGGTTGTGGTTGGTGTTGATGTTGTGGGTTGTGGTTGGTGTTAGTGTTGTTGGCTGTGGTTGGTGTTAATGTTATGGGCTATGGTTGGTGTTGATGTTGTTGGCTGTGGTTGGTGTTGTTGGCTGTGGTTGGTGTTGATGTTGTGGACTGTGGTTGGTGTTGATGTTTTGGGTTGTGGTTGGTGTTGGTGTTGTGGGATGTGGTTGGTGTTGATGTTGTGGGTTGTGGTTGGTGTTGATGCCGTGGGTTGTCGTTGGTGTTGATGTTGTGGGTTGTTGTTGTTGGTGTTGATGTTTTGGGATGTGGTTGGTGTTGTGGGTTGTGGTTGGTGTTGGTGTTGTGGGATGTGGTTGGTGTTAATGTTGAGGGCTGTGGTTGGTGTTGATGTTGTGGGTTGTGGTTGGTGTTGATGTTGTGGGTTGAGGTTGGTGTTGATGTTGTGGGATGTGGTTGGTGTTGGTGTTGTGGGATGTGGTTGGTGTTGATGTTGTGGGCTGTGGTTGGTGTTGATGTTGTGGGTTGTGGTTGGTGTTGATGTTTTGGGATGTGGTTGGTGTTGATGTTGCTGATTGTGATGTTGCTGGTTGTGAGTGGTGTTGATGTTGTAGGCTGTTGTTGGTGTTGATGTTGTGGGCTGTGGTTGGTGTTAATGTGGTGGGCTGTGGTTGGTGTTGATGTTGCTGATTGTGATGTTGCTGGTTGCAGTTGGTGTTGATGTTGTGGGCTGTGGTTGGTGTTGATGTTGTGGGATGTGGTTGGTGTTGATGTTGTGGGCTGTGGTTGGTGTTGATGTTGCTGATTGTGATGTTGCTGGTTGTGGTTGGTGTTGATGGTGTGGGCTGTGGTTGGTGTTGATGTTATGGGATGTGGTTGGTGTTGATGTTGTGGGCTGTGGTTGGTGTTGATGTTGCTGATTGTGATGTTGCTGGTTGTGGTTGGTGTTGATGTTGTTGGCTGTGGTTGGTGTTGATGTTGCTGATTGTGATGTTGCTGGTTGTGGTTGGTGTTGATGTTGTGGGCTGTGGTTGGTGTTGATGTTGTGGGCTTGTGGTTGGCGTTGATGTTGCTGGTTGTGATGTTGCTGGTTGTGATGTTGCTGGTTGTGGTTGGTGTTGGTGTTGATGGCTGTGGTTGGTGTTGATGTTGTGGGTTATGGTTGGTGTTGATGTTGTGGGCTTGTGGTTGGTGTTGATGTTGTGTGTTGTGGTTGGTGTTGATGTCGTGGGTTTTGTTTTGTGTTGATGTTGCTGGTTGTGTCGTTGCATGTTTTGGTTGGTGTTGTTTTGGATTGTGATTGGTGTTAATGGTGTGGGCTGTGGTGGGTGTTGTTGTTGTGGGCTGCGGTTGGTGTTGATGTTGTGGGCTGTGGTTGGTGTGGATGATGTTGGCTTTGCTCTGTGTTGATGTTGTTGGTTATTGTTGGTGGTGATGTTGTTGGTTGCTGTTGGTGGTGACGTTGTTGGGTGTGGTTCGTTATAACGTTGTTGGTTGAGGCTGGTGTTATTGTTGTGGGCTGTGGTTGGTGTTGATGTTGTGGGCTGTGGTTGGTGTTGATGATGTGGGCTGCTCTCACTGCTGATGTCGCGAGCTGTGGTTAATATTGATTTTATGGTCTTTATCATGATCGTGTTGATGTTGTGGGCTGTGGTTGGTGTTGATGTTGTGGGCTGTGGTTGGTGTTATTGTTGTGGGCTGTGGTTAATATTGATTTTATGGTCTTTATCATGATCGTGTTGAGGTTGTTGCTTTTGGTCGCGGTGAAGTTTCTGCCCTGGCAATCGTGAAGATGTACACGTCCTGATCATTCTCAGGAACGAAACTTCTCAAATATTCGGATCACTTTTTTTAACCCTTTCTCTTAACCATATCCCTTTCTCTTAAACTAATCCATTTTTATCAACTTGATCACTTTCCCTTAACATGATCCCTTTCTTTTAACCTGATCCATTTTTCTCAACCTGATCCTTTTCTCAATGCATGATCCCTTTCTCCCAAACTTATTCTTTTCTCCCAGTCTAATCTCTTTCTCTCAACCGGATCCCTTTCTCTTAAACTGATCCCTTTCTTTCAGTCTTGTTTGTTTGCCATGTATGGCTAACTTATTTTTTTTTACATTTATGAGTGTGCTTGTTATTTATTGTTCCCGCTGAAGGTCAAATGAGCCGAGGCGTCGTTCAAATTTGTGTCACCCATTAATTACGTAAAGTTGTGACTATACCATTTAGTATCTATTTTATTTTCCCATTTCCCTTTTGTTAGACCCGATCTGGAAATGATTGTTCTCTTCGTGGTGATGACATACCTGACTCATCATCATCATCATCATCATCATCATCATCATCGAGTGCCTTCTCCGCAACGAAGGTTGACTACCATGGATCGCCATTCTACTCTGTTTCTTGCTTTGATGGTGCAGGCTGTCATAGATTGACTTGTCCATCTTTTGATGTTACTCGTCCATGTTAGTCGTGGTCTGCCTCTGCTTTTTTTTACCTTGTATTTTCCCTTCCAATATTACATTTAGTAGGCTGTTGTGTCTTTTAACATGCCCCAAAAATTGCATTTGTCTTGTCTTAATTGTATTTAGTAGTTCTCTTTTTATTTTTAGTTGTTTTAAAACTTCATCGTTTGTTTTCTTTTCTTTCCATCCAATTCTACCTATTATTCTATAAATCCACATTTCAAAGGATTCAATTTTCTGTTCTGTTTTCTGGTCTAATGTCCATGTTTCTGCGCCATACAGGATACTGAGAAGATGTAACATTTTGTCATTCTTAGTTTCAGCCCTGCTGATATTTGTTTTGTTGTTAGTATATTTTTCATGGCATTAAAATTACTTTTTGCCATACCTATTCTTTTGTTTATTTCAATTTTGCATTTTCCATCACTGGTTATAGTATGTCCCAGGTAGTTGTAGTTCTGGACAGTCTCCAGGTGTATTCCCTCCACTGTGATATTTAGTCTTGAGAATTTTCTTTGTTTACGATCATAGTTTTAGTCTTTTTGATATTTATATCTAGTCCATATTTTTTGCTTGTTATGTTTATCAAATTAAGCAATTGTTGTAGGTTTTTAGGATTTTCTGCTAGTAGAACAGTATCTATACCTGACTACATGGCCTATATCCAGCTAACGCACAAAAACTATTAGCGAGTTGGTTTGCCTTCATGTCAAGACGAAATTGCTCAAGATACAATTTACTGAGAAATACGAGTTTCAATCTCAAGATTGACAAGCACATTTCTAAAAACAATTAACATTCATTCTTTGCGAGAAATATAAAACTTTACATAAAGACAAGGCAGATGAAAGGATACAACTGGCTGCAAGAGCAGACGAGATTACCAACGTAGCTATATGGGCAAACATGCAAATACAGCAATACTAGTACCCGAAGAGGGGAAATATAAATCAAGATAAGGTACCCAATAAAAAAACAAAATCGCCTCATTAGGTTCACGCTACATAATGAAAACTTTTGATGATCGCAGTCGACCTTGTTTCTCTTAACACGTCAGGTGTAGTAGGCATCACATCCCAGTGGAATATGTTTGGTGAAATTAGCGCGGTTTTGTCGAGCCAACAGAAACATTTGTGTTGAGGTTAATATTAAGTTAGGTCTGTAGCCAACCCGAGTTGGTAATTGTAACTTCGTTGTTCTACAGGAGGTTTTGATGGCTTGGGGAGATGTTTGCATATCAGAGTTGAGTGGAGGAGGGTTGGTTTTGTTGTGCTAGAGTTGGATGGTTAAGGGAGTGGGTTGATATTGTTGTGCTAGAGTTGGATGGTTAAGAGTGTCGGTTGATATTGTTGTGCTAGAGTTGGATGGTTAAGAGGGTCGGTTGATATTGTTGTGCTAGAGTTGGATGGTTAAGCGGGTGGGTTGATATTGTTGTGCTAGAGTTGGATGGTTAAGAGGGTGGGTTGATATTGTTGTGCTAGAGTTGGATGGTTAAGGGGGTGCGTTGATATTGTTGTGCTAGTGTTGAATGGTTAAGGGGGTGGGTTGATATTGTTGTGCTAGAGTTTGATGGACAAGGGCATGAGTTGAGTTATGCTAGAGTTGGATGGCCAAGGCCAAGGGGTGATATTTTTGTGCTTGTTGTGCTAGAGTTGGATGGTTAAGGGGGTGGGTTGATATTGTTGTGCTAGAGTTGGATGGTTAAGAAGGTCTGTTGATATTGTTGTGCTAGAGTTGGATGTTTAAGAGGGTGGGTTGATATTGTTGTGCTAGAGTTGGATGGTTAAGAGTGTGGGTTGATATTCTTGTTCTAGAGTTGAATGGTTAAGGGGGTGGGTTGATATTGTTGTGCTAGAGTTGAATGGTTAAGGGGTGGGCTGATATTGTTGTGCTAGAGTTGAATGGTTAAGGGGGTGGGTTTATATTGTTGTGCTAGAGTTTGATGGACAGGGCATGAATTGAGTTATGCTAGAGTTGGATGGCCAAGGCCAAGCGATGATATTGTTGTGCTAGAGTTGGATGGTTAAGGGGGTGGGTTTATATTGTTGTGCTAGAGTTTGATGGACAGGGCATGAATTGAGTTATGCCAGAGTTGGATGGCCAAGGCCAAGCGATGATATTGTTGTGCTAGAGTTTGATGGACAGGGCATGAGTTGAGTTATGCTAGAGTTGGATGGCCAAGGCCAAGCGGTGATATTTTTGTGCTAGAGCTGGATGGCCAAGGGATTGGTTTGAGTTGTGCTAGAGTTGAATGTTTAAGGCCGTGGGTTGATATTATTGTGCTAGAGTTGAATGATAAAGAGGGTGAGTTGATATTGTTGCGCTAAAGTTGGATGGTCAAGGCCGTGTGTTTATATTGGTTTGCTAGAGTTGAACGGTCATGAGGGTTAGGTGATATTTATGAACTAGAGTTGAATGGACACGAGATATGGTTGAGACTTGTCTGCTAGAGATAGATGAACGAGCAGGTGGGTTGATTTTTGTGTGCTACAGTTGAATCAATGAATCGGTGGCTTGATATTTGTGTGCTACATTTGAATTGACGAGAAAGTAGGTTGTTATGTGTGTACTAGATTTGAATGAACGAATCGACTGGTTGATATTTGTGAAGTAAAGTTGAATGACCAAAACGGTGGGTTGATATGTATGAACTAGATGTTGAATGGACGAGAGGTTTAGTTGATATTTGATTTGTATTTTGAATGTGGTTTTATAGAAGAATGTTGAGAATACCATGACCGGCAAAGAAGAGTTATACTCAACGTTCTGAAAGAGGCCAATACAAAAAGAGAGCTAATGTCCATATTAGAAAGAAACAATTATCATTGTTTGGCCATGTCATAAGAGAACAACTGGAATATATTGTAACAGGAAAAATTGAGGGACGAAGAGATAGAGGGAAGCAAAGAGAAAAGATACCAGACAGCTTAATAGAGTGGTTTGGTAGATGGTCAACAACAGAAATGATAAATAACTGTCGAGATCGACAATTCTGGAGAGATATGATCATCTATGCCAGCAGACATGACACTTGATGATGTTGATGTTGAATGGTGGAGAGGGATGGTTGATAGTTATATATTAAAGATGAATGGACGTGGTTGATAGTTGTATATTAGAGATGAATGGACGTGGTTGATAGTTGTATATTAGAGATGAATGGACGTGGTTGATAGTTGTATATTAGAGATGAATGGATGTGGTTGATAGATGTATGTTAGAGATGAGTGGACGTGGTTGATAGTTGTATATTAGAGTTGAATGGATGTGGTTGATAGTTGTATATTAAAGATGAATGGACGTGGTTGATAGTTGTATATTAGAGATGAATGGACGTGGTTGATAGTTGTATATTAGAGATGAATGGACGTGGTTTGATAGTTGTATATTAGAGATGAATGGACGTGGTTTGATAGTTGTATATTAGAGATGAATGGACGTGGTTTGATAGTTGTATATTAGAGATGAATGGACGTGGTTGATAGTTGCATATTAGAGATGAATGGACGTGGTTTGATAGTTGTATATTAGAGATGAATGGACGTGGTTTGATAGTTGTATATTAGAGTTGAATGGATGTGGTTGATAGTTGTATATTAGAGATGAACGGACGTGGTTGATAGTTGTATATTAGAGATGAATGGACGTGGTTTGATAGTTGTATATTAGAGATGAATGGACGTGGTTTGATAGTTGTATATTAGAGATGAATGGACGTGGTTGATAGTTGTATATTAGAGATGAATGGACGTGGTTTGATAGTTGTATATTAGAGATGAATGGACGTGGTTTGATAGTTGTATATTAGAGATGAATGGACGTGGTTTGATAGTTGTATATTAGAGATGAATGGACGTGGTTGATAGTTGCATATTAGAGATGAACGGACGTGGTTGATAGTTGTATATTAGAGATAAATGGACGTGGTTGATAGTTGTATATTAGAGATGAATGGACGTGGTTGATAGTTGTATATTAGAGATGAATGGACGAAAGGATGGTTAACTTGTATCTCCCCTCAACGTTGAAAGGCAAATGAAGATGTAAAGAAGAAGACGAACAAGTTAAATACAAAATTTGGAACTATCCAACTGATTGATCTAGCTATGTTTGAACTATAACTGAACTACAAGGTGCGCTAGATCTGTGATGTAAGTTAGCTTCTTATCTTATTTTATCCAAACGATAATGTTGTTAATTATTTTTCGTATTTCTTATTACATTTATTAGCCACTCTATTATGCAATTAATGAGGGTCTAGTTCAAATATGAGTTCAGGTTGTGTATAAACTAGTGAACTGTGAGTGATTCAGTACTTGTGTTCTTTTAGCAATACAAATATAGACTTAACTACACGATGTTTTTAATTAATAAAAATATAGATTAAGCCTTAACTTTTTAGTGGCAGCTGTGATCTAACACATCGGTGGATGTTCAGAGGAGGCAGTAGAGGCCACAGCGGTTCGAATATTTTATCACAATACATAATATAGTGACAATATTTAATACAATCATAGCACATATTACAATCGGAATATAAAATACAATCATAGTACATATTACAATCGGAATATATAATACAATCATAGTACATATTACAATCGGAATATATAATACAATCATAGTACATATTACAATCATAGTACATATTACAATCGGAATATATAATACAATCATAGTACATATTACAATCGGAATACATAATACAATCTTAGTACATATTACAATCGGAATATATAATACAATCATAGTACATATTACAATCGGAATATAAATTACAATCATAGTACATATTACAATCGGAATACATAATACAATCATAGTACATATTACAATCGGAATATATAATACAATCATAGTACATATTACAATCGGAATATATAATACAATCATAGTTCATATTACAATCGGAATACATAATACAATCATAGTAGAGATTACAATCGCCAGACATATTACAATCGCAATACATAATACAATCATAGAAGAGATTACAATCACCATACATAATACAATTACAAAACATAATATAATCGCATTCCACTTCAATATGTTAAATATCTATGTGCTATTATCTTCGTGGAAACAGTTTCATCGCAGTCGGGGCATCCCCATATCCGCTCCACTGCCAGTCCCAGCATTTCTCGAAGCGAAAACAGAACTGATTGTTCCTGTAAGGTGTTGATTATAGATACATCTGGTTTTCCACACCAAACTCTCCGGATCGATCAGACCCCTCTTTCCACCTTAGACTCATCAGTCTCTCAACATATACATCATTGTGCTATAAGGTCCATCCCTCCTCTCTTATGGAATGAAGAACAAGCTTAGCGATGCTCTCTTTGCCCAGAGTAAGGGCACACTCAGTGTCAGAGCTGCCTGCGAGCTTATCGGTTATTGCATTGCCGTGTACACCAGCATGCCATGGAGAGTCATCATCATCATCATCATCGAGTGCCGTCTCCGCAATGAAGGTTGGCTACCATGTAGCGCCATTCTACTCTGTCTCTTGCTTTGATGGTGCAGGTTGTCATAGGCTGATTTCTCTATCTTTTAATGTTACTCGTCCATGTTAGTCTTGGTCTGCCTCTGCCTCTTTTACCTTGTATTTTCCCCTCCAGGATTACTTTTTTAGTAGGCTGTTGTGTCTTTTAACATGGCCCAAAAATCGCATTTGTCTTGTTTGAATTGTGTTTAGTAGTTCTATTTTCATTTTTAGTTGTTTTAAAACTTCATCGTTTGTTTTATTTTCCTTCAATCCAATTCTACCTATTTTTCTATACATCCACATTTCAAAGGCTTCAAATCTCTGTTCTGTTCTGGACAGTACACACAGGTTAATACGCTCGCTGTAGAGTCATCCAAGAACTACATCCATTCCTACCACAGACACTTCTGTGTCAATCTTCTATAGCATTCTTTACGAGTAGTTACCAAGACTGCATGAATCAGTTCTGTGCAACCAACCATGCTATCGTCACCCTTTGCTGCTTCTATCTTCATCCTCATGTTGGACACCGTAATCCTACACTTGCCAGATCCCCTAACCACTTCTCTGCCATGTTGGTATGCCACAAAACCCCAACCACAGCGCTGTTCGCGGCATACAGAATCGTCTGTGTAGATGACAGGTGGTGAAGTGACCACACATGGATTCCCGTATTATGACTTCGGCAGCTCCGTTAGCCCAGCTGTCAGTTTACAGTAAGCCATCGTACTCAATTCCGCAGTGATTTAGCTCGGTAAATTCGAGCCGTTACTATCTCATAAACTTGAATATCAATGGATCTGAAACCGACTACAACCGTATAAAAAGACATAAGGACCTTGTAATTTTTATGATAAGAAGATATGCTGTTTCAGCAATCACCTTCCTGATTGCCATGATAACAGCGGTTCAACTATTTATATGGGTTCTCTTTCTTTATTGTAGGGTTTAGAAATTTAGTCAGGACGGAGACCAGAGAAATTAACCATTTCGTAAATAACTACTCCACATCTTTATATAAAACATGAACATAACTGTAAAAGATGTTAACAGTAAAACATGTATACATACCTTACACTGCAAATAGCTAAACTACTATGATGTAATTATAATTATGATACTTTAGAGCAAATAATGAAGGAACTATTTTACATAGCGTAAATTGCTGTTATCTTTAAGTCGTAAATTATTAGGTTAAAGGGGAGCCTAGAAGTTCGTACGAAGACAAACATTGTTGAGTTGTAGGAAAGGTGGGTGTCAGAGATGATATATTTTATTTAAATTGGATATTCTTTATTCACGACGAAATGATACTGAGAGAGGAACTATCTTTAAGTAAGGTAGACCCACACGAAACGTTCACTTTTTCAAAAAGAAAAATTAGGAGCAGAACATGTTCGATATTCCGATTCTTTAAGATGAATGATGATATCGTATGACGGAGTTCACTTTCTGTGCGGTTTCGCCGTATGTCTTTTGGCGTGTACTAACACTGCTATGATGTGGACTGCAGCTACATTTCTTTGTCTGAGAGATGAGATAGTAATTCGGATGATTCCACTGGCACGGGCGGTTGAGCAATTAGGGATTATAATTCGTTTGCAGTGATACCGGGGCCTTCCATAACCATGTTCGCGTGCGATTGGATAAAAACGTTTGTGAGTAACTATGACTCAAGAACTTCTCTCAGCACTGGCTTGTATCACAATCATTGGAAAGAGGGGTGCTCAAAGAACTTCAACATCGAGCCACGTTGCACGATGACCTTAGCGATGACAGATTTGCAAAGTAGAAAGTTCAACGATTGAATTTTATGTACAAGTAATAGCCTAATGTAAGTATACGAGTAGTTTATCACCATTTTTATATTCTGTGTAAAATACGACCACTTCTCATGTCCTAGCCTTCTCAGGTTTCGAACACACTGTCCGCTGGTGTTCTAATATAACGTAGAAAGCATAATCTGTTGAGATATAGATTTGTGCCTCGCCAAGAAGACATCATTTGTTGAGGTATAGATTTGTGCCTCGCCAAGAAGACATCACTTGTTGAGGTATAGATTTGTGCCTCACCAAGAAGACATCATCTGTTGAGGTATAGATTTGTGCCTCAACAAGAAGACATCATTTGTTGAGGTATAGATTTGTGCCTCAACAAGAAGACATCATTTGTTGAGTTATAGATTTGTGCCTCAACAAGAAGACATCATTTGTTGAGATATAGATTTGTTCCTCAACAAGGAGACATAATTTGTTGAGATATAGATTTGTTCCTCAACAAGAAGACATCATTTGTTGAGATATAGATTTGTTCCTCAACAAGAAGACATCATTTGTTGAGATATAGATTTGTGCCTGACCAAGAACACATAATTTTTTTAGAAATAGATTTATGCCTCACCAAGAAGAATACAAAAGAAAAAAACACAAGAGCAAAGCACTGCTTCAGTTCTCTAGCGAAATTAATAAATATGGAGCCAACATGTTTTCAGCCTTTGTATAAAGCCACTAGTAAACAAAGACTTCGATATACAAGGGTTTATTTCTTCTCACGTCATCGCCGTTTAACCAACTGTCATTTAAGTGGATAATTAATAAAAAGAGAAGTGATAGATGAGACAGCTTGAATGTTCATGTAAACTGTGCTTGTCCAACTGGTGGCATTGAATAAATGCGGAGACGTTAATCCGGATTTGAAGATAAATGTTTATGGAGTGAGCGAGTAGAATCGCTTTTGTGAAGTTTGCAAGAAAAAAGAGTATCCGTCTTTGTACTGTGATGAAGCGATGCGGAGTTTCACCTGATTTACGAAATCTGGCCTGTTGCACCGGGTACGCCTTTGGTTGGGGTTTCTCGGGCTCAGAAGCTTATGTTTTCTTTGTTTGGCTTCGTTCGCTGCCGATCAGGGAGAACAGCGAGGGAATAATGGAGAACGGTCGGGAGTTGTCTATGAAGTTTGCATCTGCCACAGCAGGAGAAAAATGGTTCTCAAAATGGGCAGATTAGGACCATCTGGGTAAGTAAAGAGACCCGTCACATCAAGTGGCGAAAGGGCGATATGATGCTAGTGATCATAATTTGTATAGACATTCTGCACATGGTTTTTTTTGTGGTAATGTGGTTGGTATTACGCTCGTGCCGCTTTACTTTCGCAGAAAAAAATCCGATACTCATTTATGGCTGGGTGAACCCGGAAGCGATGGCGCTGGATAGGACACACACAGCGGAAGCCAAATGAGAGTATTACACAACATGCCCTTTTTTGGAATCCCCAAGGAAAAAGACAAAGAGGAAGATCAAAATATTCTTGGAGAAGACATATGGGAGCAAAGATAAAGATGATGGTGAAGACATGGAATGATATTAAAAGAAAGACAAGAAACAGAACGGCTTGGAAAGTGTTTGTTGAAGACCTATGCTCTATAGGGAGCTGAAAGGTTGAAAAAGAAAAAGAGGAAACCGGAAGACGTCGATCAGAATCGAACCCAGCCTCTTGTCCTTTGTAGTCAAGTTCACTAACCACTGAGCTATCAGGGCTAACTGGATTTTCTTAAATATAAAGAAGAGATATTAAGAACTGCGTAGAAGACAACTGTAGCCAGAAGTCTAACTACAGTTGATACATTGCACTCACTGGATCCTTCAGAATCGTGAAATAATCATAAGTAACACAGAGACCCGTACTTTAATCCTTGATTAATTCTATATTTTATTAATTCCGCTTGTGGTGAACATCGAGTTTCCGAAAAAATAATGATTTCATAGGATAGAATTGATAAAGTTTGACAATGAGATGATGGTACAACGACGGTTGAACTTATTTATCTGTGGGGAAATGTGCAGCCAGGTGGGAATGACATTATTTTGCTTAACATGACTGACGGTTTTCTTTCATTCTTCTTTTTTTAGTTTTCTTTTTCTCCATATATTCTTAGTGTTTTCTAATTATTATTAACATTTTTCTTGCCATTTACTTCATCAAGTGTTTTTGTTCTTCTTTTTATTCATTTTCATGTCCTTTCTCTTTTACTTCTTCTTCTTCATCTAGTTTTCTTACCTTTCTTCTTCTTCTTGTTTACACTTTTTTCAACTTCTTTTTCTTCCTCTTTTCTTTTGTATAAAATTCCTCTTATTTTTCTTCTTTTTTTTAACTTTTTCTTTTTGTTTTCGTTCTGTCTATTTTTGGTGAACTGTTCTCTTTTTTAAACTCAGAGGTGTGTCTCCAAGATTATATTGGATAGCATATATATTAATGCAGCCAATTGCTGAACTATAGAAGCGAATCATGGAAACTAGACAATAAAATGAAAAGACTATTAGAGGGCACATGGTTTAGATTTCTCAGAAAAATGTTGAAAGTTCCCTGGACAGCTAACAAGTCCAATGAGGACATCCTCAAAGAGGAAAACACAAAAATTGAACTGAAAAGCGCCAGAAGGAAACAATCGACAACACTTTTCGGGTACATCATGAGATAAGGAAATTTGTTAGAGTACTTAGTTACAACTGACAAAATAAAGGAAAAGCGAGATCGCGGATAACAAAGAGAGAAGATACTAGATAGTTTGGTGTTTTGGAATGGAAAATAAATAAAAAATATATATATATTAAAACAGAATTGATACGATGCACTGCGGATAGATAATTATTGAAGAACTTGACCGCCTAATCCAACCGGTATGGCACATGATGACGATAATGCTATACATCTATATTATTCTGAGGTCTGATCTACCTATCCAATGTTGGCAGACTCAGTCACGAGAGAAGCTGTTCAGTAAATCATCATCCAGCATAAGTCACTAATATTTGACCAAACTACAGACTTATCATGATTGCTTGTTACCAACCGTATGTCAAGACGACAAAGGTCATACACATATGCTTATATTATCATCATCATCATCGAGTGCCTTCTCCGCAACGAAGGTTGGCTACCATGGATCGCCATTCTACTCTGTTTCTTGCTTTGATGGTGCAGGCTGTCATAGATTGATTTGTCCATCTTTTGATGTTACTCGTCCATGTTAGTCTTGGTCTGCCTCTGCCTCTTTTACCTTGTATTTTCCCTTCCAATATTAATTTTAGTAGGCTGTTGTGTCTTTTAACATGCCCCAAAAATTTCATTTGTCTTGTCTTAATTGTATTTAGTAGTTCTTTTTTTATTTTCAGTTGTTTTAAAACTTCATCGTTTGTTTTCTTTTCTTTCCATCCAATTCTACCTATTCTTCAATAAATCCACATTTCAAAGGCTTCAATTTTCTGTTCTATTTTCTTGTCTAATGTCCATGTTTCTGCACTATACAGGAATATTGAGAAGATGTAACATTTTGCCATTTTTAGTTTCAGCCCTGTTGATATTTGTTTTGTTGTTAGTATATTTTTCATGGCATTAAAATTACTTTTTGCCATACCTATACTTTTGTTTATTTAAATTTTGCATTTTCCATCATTGGTTATAGTATGTCCTATGTAGTTGTAACTCTGGACTGTCTCCAGATGTATTCCCTCAACTGTGATATTTTATTATAGGTCTTGAGAATTTTCTTTGTTTATGATCATAGTTTTAGTCTTTTTGATAATCATATCTAGTCCATATTTTTTGCTTATTATGTTTTTTTCATTAAGCAATTGTTGTAGGTCTTTAGGATTTTCTACTAGTAGAACAGTATCATCAGCATATCTTAGGTCATTGATTATCTTTCCATTAATGTTTAGGCCTAGTATCTCTGAGATGCTTTTAAAGATTTGATCAGTGTATAGATTGAACAAGCTTGGTGATAGGATGCATCCTTGTCTTACTCCTCTATTTATGTCCATGGGTTAAGAGTTCTCCTTGTTATATCTTATTATTGCTGTTTGCTCCCAGTACAAATTACATATTAGTCGTATGTCTGTGTCGTCTAGATTTATATCCTTTAGGCAGTCTATGAGTTGGTTATGGTGTATTCTATCGAAAGCTTTGGTGTAGTCTATGAAGCAGGCATATATTGGTTTGTTTACTTCTATGTACTTTTCAATCAATGTTCTCATGCTAAATAGGGTTTCCTTAGTGCCACTGTTTTTCCTGAATCCAAATTGTTGCTCATCTAATTCAGTATTGATTTTACTCTTAATCCTTCCCCGTATAACTTTTAGTAACATTTTTGTTACCTGGCTCATTAGGCTTATGAGTATATAGACTTCTTAATTGTGGACAGATTGAGCTGCTGCCTCCGTAGAAGCTCTTGTTTGTTGAGTGATCCACTGAATGAGCAGGTTCGAGAAGATTACTTTACACAATTAAATAAAACAAGTAAAGAGTCCCCGTCACACCAAGTGGCGTATAAGGAATATGGCTTTAGTGACCATCAATTTTACAGACCTTCAGCACATGACTTTTGGGGTAATGTGGTCGGTATTACTTACCCAGAAAAAAACCGGTACCCATTTAAGGCTGGGTGAACCCGGAAGCCGTCGATTGGGATCGAACCCTACCTCTTGTCCTCTGTAGTCCAGTTCACTAAGCAGAATTAAGGGAAGGGGTGAATTTGGCTGAGAGCGTATGTAGCTGTAGCGGTAGCGGGTAGGTGGGTAGTAGGTAATCTGTGAAATTAAGGAAATGATAAGGAAACTATTTTGGAGTCAAAGATTCGGAGTGGATGATTTTAGAGAGTAAACGAGTCGGTATGGATGCTTTTTGGATTCAAAGAGTTGGTATGGAGGATATTTTTGGAGTCAAAGAGTCAGTGTGAATGATTTCTTGGTCTCATAGAGTTGGTATGAATAGTATTGGAGTCAAAGAGTCTATGTGTATGATTTTATTTAGTCAAAGAGTCAGGGTGTGAATTATATTTTGAAGTCAAAGAGGAAGTATAAAAAAAATTTTTTGGAGTCAGTCTGTGTGAATTTTTTGAGTCAAAAAGTAGGTGTTGATGATTTTCTAGAGTTAGAGTCGGTGTGGGTGATTTTAAAAAAAAAATTAAAGTTAATTTGGATGAATTTTTGGAGCCAGGTCAGTATGGATGATTTAGTGGAGCAAAAGAGGAAGTGTGATTATTAATTTGGAGTCAGAGAGTTGGCTTGAATGATTTTATGCAAAAAAATGCTGGAGTTAATTAAAGAAAAATGGCGGGGAATATAATCAACAACAGATCGGTGTGGATGCATTTGTAGCACAACGGGGGCTGTTGTTCGAAAAGATTTGGTAACCGCCGACAAAACGGTGCACGTGGTATTGGGATGGGGACATGTGCCAAATAGGGAGAAATAAAAGTGCACGGAGGAAGAATAAATAAAGATACAGGGAAATGGAGTGGTAATCATTAGGGGCAGCTGGAGACAGGATGCTGGTTGTGATGAGGTACTGGGAGTGAGATAATTAACGAGAATCTTTGGAGAGACAGATTTTGAACTGACAATGGATGAATGATGAAGGCAGAAATGTTGATGGAGTATATATGGAGAATATGTATATTTATATACACATATATATGTGGACTGTGTATCATCGACAATCTCGAAAACAGCAAAGATTAAAGTTGATTTATTCGAAACAAAATTTTATAGAAAAGTCATAATGATAAAAGGGTAATGTAGTGCAGCAATGAAGACATATTAAAAGAACTGGTTTATAAACACTATTCTGCAGTGGATATTAAAATACTATGGCCACGTCAAAAGACAGTGGGGTGGAAAGAGCAATAATGGAAGGTATGGGTCCTGGACGACGCATCAGGGGCAGAACAAGAAGAAGGTGGTTCTAGGACACCAAGGAGACCCTGAACATGATATCAGAAGAAGTGAGAGATCTGGCTAGAGACAAACTTATTCAGACGGGCTGTGATGAGAGCAACGTTCTGTGGGAGATCTGACTAGAAACAGATTTATTCTTACGGGCTGTGGAGAATGCAACGTTCTGTGGGAGATCTGACTAGAAACAGATTTATTCTTACGGGCTGTGGAGAATGCAACGTTCTGTGGGAGATCTCACTAGAAACAGATTTATTCTTACGGGCTGTGGAGAATGCAACGTTCTGTGGGAGAGCTGACTAGAAACAGATTTATTCTTACGGGTTGTGGAGAATGCAACGTTCTGTGGGAGATCTGACTAGAAACAGATTTATTCTTACGGGCTGTGGAGAATGCAACGTTCTGTAGGAGATCTAACTAGAAACAGATTTATTCTTACGGGCTGTAGAGAATGCAACGTTCTGTGGGAGATCTGACTAGAAACAGATTTATTCTTACGGGCTGTGGAGAATGCAACGTTCTGTGGGAGATCTGACTAGAAACAGATTCATTCAGACGGGCTGTGATAGGAGTAACGTTCTGTGGGAGATCTGACTAGAGACAGATTCTTTCAGACGGGCTGTGATGAGAGCAACGTTCTGTAGGAGATCTGACTAGAAATAGATTCATTCAGACGGGCTGTGATGAGAGCAACGTTCTGTGGGAGATCTGACTAGAGACAGATTCATTCAGACGGGCTGTGATGAGAGTAACGTTCTGTGGGAGATCTGACTAGTGACAGATTCATTCAGACGGGCTGTGATGAGAGTAACGTTCTGTGGGAGATCTGACTAGTGACAGATTCATTCAGACGGGCTGTGATAAGAGTAACGTTCTGTGGGAGATCTGACTAGAGACAGATTCATTCAGACGGGCTGTGATGAGAGCAACGTTCTGTGGGAGATCTGACTAGAGACAGATTCATTCAGACGGGCTGTGATGAGAGTAACGTTCTGTGGGAGATCTGACTAGTGACAGATTCATTCAGACGGGCTGTAATGAGAGTAACGTTCTGTGGGAGATCTGACTAGTGACAGATTCATTCAGACGGGCTGTGATGAGAGTAACGTTCTGTGGAAGATCTGACTAGAGACAGATTTATTCAGACGGGCTGTGATGAGAGCAACGTTCTGTAGGAGATCTGACTAGAGACAGATTCATTCAGACGGGCTGTGATGAGAGTAACGTTCTGTGGGAGATCTGGCTAGAGACAGATTTATTCAGACGGGCTGTGATGAGAGTAACGTTCTGTGGGAGATCTGACTAGAGACAGATTCATTCAGACGGGCTGTGATGAGAGTAACGTTCTGTGGGAGATCTGACTAGTGACAGATTCATTCAGACGGGCTGTGATGAGAGTAACGTTCTGTGGGAGATCTGACTAGTGACAGATTCATTCAGACGGGTTGTGATGAGAGTAACGTTCTGTGGGAGATCTGACTAGTGACAGATTCATTCAGACGGGCTGTGATGAGAGTAACGTTCTGTGGGAGATCTGACTAGTGACAGATTCATTCAGACGGGCTGTGATGAGAGTAACGTTCTGTGGGAGATCTGACTAGTGACAGATTCATTTAGACGGGCTGTGATGAGAGCAACGTTCTGTGGGAGATCTGACTAGTGACAGATTCATTCAGACGGGCTGTGATAAGAGTAACGTTCTGTGGGAGATCTGACTAGAGACAGATTCATTCAGACGGGCTGTGATGAGAGCAACGTTCTGTGGGAGATCTGACTAGAGACAGATTCATTCAGACGGGCTGTGATGAGAGCAACGTTCTGTGGGAGATCTGACTAGAGACAGATTAATTCAGACGGGCTGTGATGAGAGCAACGTTCTGCAGACCCTATGCAGCCTCATGATAATGACGATGAGTTTGTCGTCATTTAGAAAGTGTAAATTCGTTGAGCTACTATTTATTGGATTCCAAAGGTAAGAGGGAGAAGGTAAGAGGGAGAAGGTAAGAGGGAGAAGGTAAGAGGGAGAAGGTAAGAGGGAGAAGGTAAGAGGGACAAAGTAAGGAAAACCTACTGGATGAAAAAAATGAGAATAGTGTGAGCGAGAATCTAGGCGCTGCGATTGATAGCTACAGGCCATGTGCAGTGTAGGGATTTTGTTGTTGCCCTATAATATGGAAGTAGATATTACCACAAGAACGCTTCGTGCTACATATGTCGGAACACCTACAGGATTGCAGTGGCTGCCGTAATGTTGATTCTGTATCGTTCTAGTATTCATATTGTAATAAATATATTAAAGCAGAGCAAAGAAGAAGATGGACAAAAGTCAAGAAAAAGAGCGACGCCAGATACGATTTATTTGAGATTGATAAATCTGTGGAATCAAATCTACTGAAGATGTGCAGGCTTTCCCAACCGGGGGGGGCATCTGACCGCCCAGAGGGACCACATGAAACTCCAAGATGGCCACGGGTGATGATGTCATAACTGTGGGGTGGGGCATGCACGACACTGGTGGGGAGAGGGGAGGTGGGCACGGTACGAGACTAAGAGGTCATGCATATAGAAACATAGAAATGAATGTGCTTGTACCTTACAGCGCTGAGGTATGACTTGTTCACTCTGTTAATTGTTTAATTAGTCACGCATGCTAAAAAAACCAAAAGAAATACTACACAGTACAATTACTAGGCTCAAATATTTGAACACATGTGACAGTCAAGTCAAGTTTTCATCTATTTCCCCACCTTTCCAAAAACCTTACAATCCCAAACCCTGCTACTGTCCTTCTGTCCTGTTATAATTGTACTGCTATCATCCAATCATGGACAGTAAACAAACAAATGAAAAGACGATTAGAGGCCACAGAGATGGGATTTCTCAGAAGAATGTTGAAAGTTCCCTGGACAGCTAAAAAGACCAATGAGGAAGTTCTCAAAGAGGCCAACACAAAAAGGGAGCTCTTAAAAAAACATCAGAAAGAAGCAATCAACATTTTTCGGGCACATCATGAGAAGAGGAAAGTTGGAATACTTGGTTACAACTGGCAAAATAAAAGGAAAGAGAGATCGCGGACGACAAAGAGAGAAAATACTGGATAGCTTGGTGTCATGGCATGGAAAACTGTCAACAACAGAACTGATACGATGCACTGTAGATAGAAGATTGTGGAGGGACATGATCGCCTACGCCAACCGGTATGGCACATGATGGTGACGATTATATATATATATATATATATATATATATATATATATATATATATATATATATATATATATATTACACGATCTATATGCAAAAAAAAAAAAAAAGAAAAAATGCTTTTACAGGTTACATTTTTCATGAAAGAACAACGGGGGCCGAGGTAAGAAAACAAGGTCGGGAGGGGGACTCGATAGAAAGATAAGGTTGAGGAACAATGAGATAGATAAATATTAATGAACATGCACGAAAATCGTGCTGTTCTATAAGAGAATGCTGAGAATACCGTGGGCAGGCAGACTGAGTTATGAAGATGTCGAGAGTAAAGCGAGGGCACAAATAAACGAGTGAATCACATTAGATAACAGTCTACGTTCTTTGATCAAGTCATTGGAGGTGTAAAGGTTGAAAGTAATGTAAGAATATGGTAGAGTAGGGCAGAGAGGGGGAGAGAGAGAAGAGAAAGAAAGACGTAGAGAGATAGATAACGACAGAAAGAGACAAGGTAACAGAGAAAGACAGCGATAGAGAGAGAGACAGAGATTGGGAGAGAGACAATCAGAGATACAGAAAGAGACAGACAGTGAGAGACAGAGATGCAGAGAGGCAGTGAGAAACATAGATATGAAAGACCGAGACATACAGAGAGACAGAGACACACATAGCGATAATGATAGAAAGAGAGAGACAGAGAGAGAGACAGTCATAGGGAGAGACAAAGACACAAAGACAGACAGCGTTAGTGAGAGACAGTGATAGAGAGAGACAAAGACAGACAGCGTTAGTGAGAGACAGTCATAGACAGAGACAAAGACAGACAGCGTTAGTGAGAGAGAGTCATATAGAGAGACAAAGACACAAAGACAGACAGCGTTAGTGAGAGACAGTGATAGAGAGAGACAAAGACAGACAGCGTTAGTGATAGACAGTCATAGAGAGAGACAAAGACAGACAACGTTAGTGAGAGACAGTGATAGAGAGAGACAAAGACAGACAGCGTTAGTGATAGACAGTCATAGAGAGAGACAAAGACAGACAGCGTTAGTGAGAGACAGTGACAGAAATAGATAGAGAAGAGACAGAGCCACAGAGGGAGACAGTGATAGAGAGAAGCACAGATATAAACAGAGAGGCAGAGAAACGCTGAAACAGAAACATAAATAAAAAGAAAAACAGAAAGAGAGTGAGAGATAGAGCCCAACAGAGGCAGGTATATAAACACGGAGAAAGACAGATACAGAGATACAGTGAGAGACATGGAAAGAGATGGTGAAGAGACATAGATAGAGAGACAGTGACAGAGAGAGAGAGAGAGAGACAGAGAGAGAGACAGATTCACAAAGAGAGACAGAGGCAGAGAGACAAGGACAAAGATATTTTTGAGACAGAAGGACACTTAGACAGAGGGACTGAGAGTGGGAACCTGAGACAGAGCGACACAGAGAGGGAAACTGAGACAGAGCAACAGACAGAGGGACACTGAGACAGAGACAGAGAGAAGGAAAATGAGACAGAGGGACATAGAGAGACACATAGAGAGACACATAGAGAGAGAGAGACAGAGAGAGATAGAAAGAGATAGAGAGGTAGGGAGTGAGAGAATAAAACAGCGACAGGAAATATCAGACCGCTTTAACATTCTAAAATATAAACAGATCAACGGATTTATACAAAATATCGAGGACATGTGGAGGGCATAATCACATAGATCTGTCAAGTTGAAGCTTGACGATAACGGTGATGATAAAGATGATGACAGGGAGGGAAGACTGTTGAGCATGTTGTGCTATACAAGTCTCACCGGGAAGGGAAACAAAAGGTTTGGTTGAGGAATTTCTAAAGATGACCTCACAGGGGCCTCCGTTGTTCATTTAAATGAGTAACAAGTAGGAACAGGAACTTATAGTTTCTAATTATCATCATCATGTGCCATACCGGTTGGCGTAGGCGATCATGTCCCTCCACAATCTTCTATCTACATTGCATCG
>JAVIAB010000108.1:73457223-73612223 GCA_032433765.1 Megaustenia siamemsis
CTCACTCATATCTCTCTTTTTTGTTAAGTGCTTTCATTTTAATTTGCTCTGATCTCCTCTCTCTCTCCCTCTTAATTTATCTGTTTCAGTTATGTTCTCATTTCTCTCTCTCTCATCTCTTGTGTTTTTGCTCTCACCCCGTTTCTTTTATCTCGTGCTATAATGTTATTACATTTTCTCATTTCTCAGAGCTATCTTTAAACCTCAGATCTGACGTTTATAAGATATACTCTGGGTATTAATAAGATCACAACTTTCTCCTGTCTCTCGTGTTAAATGCTTTTAACTGGGTGTGTTCTCTAGTCTCATTATTTTAATGTCATTGATCACTCTCTTGGAGGTCATAACATAAATAATCTGAGGTATGCTGATGATACAGTCTTAATCGCTAAGAGTGAAAATGAGTTACAAGAAATGTTGGACATTATAGTGAAAGAAGCAAAAATAAAGGACTCAGCCTTAATAGCAAAATGCAGAAGTAATGGTAACATCAAAGAAAAAGACATCACCTCAGTGCAAAATAAAGACAAGTGGAACAATATTAAAACAGGTAAATGAATTTAAATATTTGGAAACTTTGTTAACCTCAGACGGAAGATGTGCAAAAGAGGTGAGATTCAGAATGGTCCAGGCAAAAGCAGCTTTCCAAAAAATTAGGAAGATACTATGCAATCCATTTTTGACAATAGAAAGAAGAAAAAGATTTCTTAATTGTTATGTAGAGCCAGTCTTAACATATGGATGTGAATCATGGACAATAGGACAGCAGACAAGAAAATTACTGGAGTCTGTAGAAATGTGGTTTTACAGAAGAATGTTGAGAATACATGGACAGATAAGAAGAGTAATGAAAATGTTATGAAAGAGGTCAAAGCAAAAAGAGAGCAAATTTCCAATATTAGGAAGAAACAATCATAATTTTTTGGCCATGTGATGAGAAGAGAACAACTGGAATATATTGTAACAACTGGAAAAATTGAGGGACGAAGAGATAGAGGGAAGCAAAGAGAAAAAAAAATTACCAGACAGCTTAAGAGAATGGCTTGGCTGATGGTCAACAACAGAAATGATAAATAGCTGTCGAGATCGAAAGTTGTGGAGAGACGATCACCTACGCCGGTAGGCCTGGTACTTGATGATAATGATTACTCTCTAATATTTCTCTTATCTCTCTGGGTTAATCTATAGATCTACAACTGGTTATGATTAATCTATGTGTTTTTATCACCCACTGGTTAAACTCTTATCATATTATCTTTGTTTCCCAAACAAATATTGTATGGTGAACTTAAGGACGGAAAGAGAACAAAGGGCAGACCAGTACTGAGATATAAGGATGTTTGCAGGGTTTCCTTGAGGGAATTCTCTATCACAGACCAGTGCTGAGATATAAGGATGTTTGCAGGGTTTCCTTGAGGGAATTCTCTATCACAGACCAGTACTGAGATATAAGGATGTTTGCAGGGTTTCCTTGAGGGAATTCTCTATCACAGACCAGTGCTGAGATATAAGGATGTTTGCAGGGTTTCCTTGAGGGAATTCTCTATCACAGACCAGTGCTGAGATATAAGGATGTTTGCAGGGTTTCCTTGAGGGAATTCTCTATCAGTGAAAGGAACTGAGAAAATCTGGCTGCAGATCGTAGCACATGGAGAATAAAAATAAAAAACGGCGAAGCAACTTTCGAGGAAACGTTGATATCAAATTCAGAAGATAAAAGACACATGAGAAAGGAGACGAGACCCAGGCACCACGAATATACCTTTTTCATTCTGCAGTTGGAACTGTCTATCCAATATTGGCAGATCCAGTTACGGTAGAAGCTGTTCAGTAAAACAACATGCATCATAAGACAATAATTCTTTGATCAAACTACTGACTTATCATGATTGCTTGCCACCAACCGTCTGTCAAAACGCCAAAGGCCATATATTCTTTTGATATTTTTATAATTACTTTTTTTGCCTATAACTCTCTCCTAGATAAACTTGTTTCCTCTTGGATGAGCTAACTTTTCTTTATGTTTCTTTTTTAAAATCTGATTAGTATACTATTATTTATCCCTCATCTGAGCTAATTGTAGTCATTTTTCTTTCAATCTGAGCTAATTGTATTCATTTTTCTTTCAATTTGAGCTAATTGTACTCATGTTTCCTTCAATTTAGGCTAATTGTACTCATGTTTCCTTCAATCTGAGATAATTGTACTCATGTTTCCTTCAATCTGAGCTAATTGTACTCATGTTTCCTTCAATCTGAGCTAATTGTACTCATGTATCCTTCAATCTGAGCTAATTTTACTCATGTTTCCTTCAATCTGAGCTAATTGTACTCATGTTTCCTTCAATCTGGGCTAATTGTACTGTTTCCTTCAATCTGAGCCAATTGCTCTAAATTTTCCTTCAATCTGAGCTAATTGTACTAATTTCTCCTTTCATCAGAGCTAATTGTACTCATGTTTCCTTCAATCTGAGCCAATTGCTCTAAATTTTCCTTCAATCTGAGCTAATTGTACTAATTTCTCCTTTCATCAGAGCTAATTGTACTCATGTTTCCTTCAATCTGAGCCAATTGCTCTAAATTTTCCTTCAATCTGAGCTAATTGTACTAATTTCTCCTTTCATCAGAGTTAATTGTACTCATTTCTTCTTTCATCTTATCTAACACTCTACTAACAGCGTTCATATGCCACCCGTTTAAGAGATCTTACATCTTTTGTCTTTTAACTTATTTAGTTGCTCTCATTATCTCTTCTTTCTCAATTACCTGCCCTCTCTTTTCCTCAGATGAAACAATCATCTCACAAAGAAAACAAACATTGTTGGCTTTTCCCCCAGTTTTAACTGTCACAAGTTTCCTCTATCCAGATAAGCGTGCAATGATTCAGCTTCAAAAACACTCGCACTAAACACACACCTCTTTACTTACTTTGATATTTTATTACAATCTTTATAATATAATGAGCAAGAATATATATCACGATTTTAGTTCCACCTTTGAAGATATCTTATTTCGCGGCCCTTGCAA
Organism: Megaustenia siamemsis; assembly: GCA_032433765.1. NCBI lineage: Eukaryota > Metazoa > Mollusca > Gastropoda > Stylommatophora > Ariophantidae > Megaustenia > Megaustenia siamemsis. The sequence continues at coordinate 73,460,250 of JAVIAB010000108.1, forward strand.
TAACTTTGTTTAAAATTCGTAAGAATTAAGGTGTTTCTTTCTTCCTCTTCTTCTTCCTCTTTTCTTCATCATTTGCCTTTCAACGTCGAGGGGAGAAATAATTTGTGGTCTCTTGCTTTTCTGTTCGTCTCTGCTGCTGTTATGTTTCCTTGTGTTTCTAATATTCCGTCAATCCACCTTTTTCATGGTTGACCCTTGGGTCTGGTGTTCTCGCACCTTTTATTGGAGGATCGTTGTGTTGTGTTGTGATCACTCTGACTCGTCACGTGGCTAAACCATTTTATCTGTTGTTTCTTTATATATTCTATTTCCAGGGTTATTTATATTAGTTTTTTTCCCTCAGTTCTTCATTTCTGGTCTTGTCTCTCGGACTGTTTCATGTTATTCGTCTAACACACTTCATCTCAGCAGAGGTTATTTTTCTTATTGTTCTTGCATCTATGGTCCAGGACTGGCATTGATAGAACAACGTTGGGATGAAGATTGTATTGTAGAGTGCCCGTATTGCATCTACAGTTATTTCCTTGTTGGACAATAGTGGCGATAGTTATCAAATGATATGACAAGCTTTGATGCATCTTGGGTCTACCTCTGCTGTTTGTCGCTTGCCACTAGACTTCCTAGGTGTTTATTTTTCTTTGATGATATCATTATGTGCCGCGGTGAAATTTTTCTGTAATTGATTATCGCTTTTTTCTGTTCATGAAATCTGTGTCAAACATTGACAATATGTTGTAGTATTTGTATACTACTTTCCTAACTACAAACACAGCTACTTTTCTTTTATGTAGTGCTTTCAGGGCATTGGCCAAGATACAAGGTGTTGGTGTATTAAGGTATTAGTCGAGACACAAGGCAGCTGCTAATAGTGTGTATCAGTGAATCAAAATGAACCAAGATCTTACTTCACCACACCGTGGTGGGACTGCGAACCGACTAACCAATCAAATGAAGCAAGTATGAAACTATAGGTTGTGTGTGTTGGACCGAAAGGGGAAGATGTCGCAGTTTGTTGTAAACAACGAATCAGTACAACAGCGAATGTTTAACGCCTTTTTGAGAATTTACAGCCCTGAATCGGAACAAGGAACGTCAATACATCAATATCGTACTCTCCCACCTTGTAGCTCCTACATTCTCTGCCTAGTTGAACTGTTCTTATATTCTATCTTTGGTTTATCTTTTCATACTACCCTCCAGCGGGATGCTGGTCAGAGTATTAATAGCTAAGAGTGAAAATGAGTTACAAGAAATGTTGGACATTAAAGTTAAGGAAAGCAAAATATATAAGACTCAGCATTAAAGACAGAAATAATAGTAGCAATAAAGAAAAGGACAACACTGCATACAAAAGAGATGAGATGCAGAATGGCTCAGGCAAAAGCAGATTTCTAAAAAACATGAAGTAGATAATGTGCAATCCATGTCTTAACATACTGATATCAATAATGGACAATGGAACAACAAATGACACGAAAATCACTGGAGGCTGTAGAAATGTAGTTTTAGAGAAGAATGTTGAGAAAAATCATGGACAGCTAAGATGAGTAATTAAAACGTTTTGAAAGAGGCCAAAGTAAAAAGAGAGCTAATTTCCAATATTAGGGAAAAAAACAATCATCAATTTTTTGGCCATGCAATAAGAAGGGAACATCTGGAATATTTTGTGACAACAGGGAAAATTGAGAGACGAGGGAAGCAAAGAGAAAAGATACCAGACAGCTTAAGAAAGTGGATTGGCAGAAAATCAATAACAGAAATGATAAATAACTGTCGAGATCGCATGTTGTGGAGAGACATGATCACCTACAGCAGCAGGCATGATACTTGATGATGATGATGATGACGATGGTGAATGTGACGATGATGATGACGATGGTGACTGCTTTACTGACTTTACAAGACATGTCCAGCAGCGGAATTAGGGCTCAGTTCTTGTAGGAAAAAGTAAATCCCAAGGAATGTATATCATTATCATCATCATGTGTCATTCCAGTTGGCATAGGCGATCATCCCTCTCCACATCGTTCGGTCCTTCATACATCTCATAAATTCACTTAGTGATCTTTTATTATGCCATTTGGTTACCTAAATACATAAACTTAAGAGCCCCCGTCACGCCAAGTGACGTATAGGGAATATGGTGTTGGTGACCATAAATTTTACAGACCTTCGGCACACGATTTTTGGGGTAATGTGGTCGGTATTACGCCCGTGCCGATTTACTTTCCCATTAAAAAATCCGGTACCCATTAAAAGCTGTGTGAACTTGGAAACCGTCGGTTGGGATCGAACCCTACCTCTTGTCCTTTGTAGTCCAGTTCACTAACCACTGAGCTATCGCGGCTCCATTTGGATAAGCTGTTCTATATTGTTTCACTTGATCTTCATCTGCTCTTCTTTCCATTCATTGTACATGTTGTTATATCATTCTCAATACTTTCTTCCTGCGTGCCGTCCAATAGATGTAGACTATCTCTTCCTTATGATTTTGATATTTCAGGTTTCTCTAGCTCGTTTTAAACATTTTTTTCATTTGTAATTTCCTCCAACGATGGAATTTGTAGCATTATTCTAATAATCCACATCTCATCTGCCTCTAATGTTCGTTGTGTTGTCTTACTTATCATCCATGACTCATTCCATATTGTAGAACAGGGTCGATGTAACACTTTAGGATATTTTTTGTGTGTAAAATTATCGTCACCCCATATATATATATATGGCCTCTGAGGTCTTGATAAATTTTTGGTGACAAGCATTCATGATTTGTCAGTAAGTTATGTAACATATTAATGTCTTATGCCGGATGCTGTTTTACTGAACAGTTTCTCTTGGGTTCTCTTGGCTAAATCTGCCAATATTGGAGAGACAAATTCGACCGCAGAATGAACAAGATGTTTCTCCTTCGCCTTTGCCTCCTCATTTTAACACATTACTTTCATCGAATGCTGTTGTGCAGTATTCTGCTCTCCATGTGCTACGATCTGACGCCAGATTATCCCAGTTTCTTCCACTGATTGAGAATTCACAGGAAGCAAACATACTTTATCTCAACACTGGGGGACTGGTTGGTGTCGAGGTAAGACGCCGGCCTAGAGACAGAGAGGTTGTGGGTTCAAATCTCGACTGCACCAGTTGGCATTTTTATTTATGATTTCTCTGCGGCAACCACTGCTGGTATCAGCAACGAGGCCTGGCTTGAAAAGTCATTTACTCATTGACGGAAAAATATGAGTACCTCCGAAGACGGAGTTATCTGCCTGTGCGGCAAGGGACCCCTGTGCAGCCAGGGAAAAATGGATTAACGCGCAAATTTCAGTTCCTAGTCTCTAGGGACTACGTCAGAGGTAAAAGCTGACGAACAAAAAAAAATCTCAACACTGATCTGCCCTTTAGTCTCCATACAATAATAAATGGCGATCATCATCATCTAGTACCGGGCCTGCTAGCGTATGTGATCATGTCTCTCCACAACCTTCGATCTCGACAGTTATTTATCATTTCTGTTGTTGACCGTCTGCCGAGCCATTCTCTTTCCGTACATAAGCCTTTTATTAATGCAACGGAAGAAGATTTCAGAGACACAATTTTTGTATGGTTTTAAGAATCAATCTACATATTTTTAATTATCTAACGTATAATGTACCATATACGAATGTGTGGATAATTGAACAAGGTATTAGATTCCATTAATATCAAGATGATACAAGACGTGTTAAAAGAATATGGTTTGATGGCAGTTCACGCGAATAAAATTTACAGTGACGTACAAGCGGCGAAACATACACGACCGAAATCGGGCGTGGCACACAGTTCGGCCAAAGGTACGGTAAGAGTTAAGCTGTCTGGTATTTTTTCTCTTTGCTTCCCTCTATCTCTTCGTCCCTCAATTTTCCCAGTTGTTGCAATATATTCCAGCTGTTCTCTTCTCATTACATGGCCCAAAAATGATAATTATTTCTTCCTAACATTTCTTCCTGATATTTCTTCACAATATTTCTTCCTAATATAAAATGGCAATACTAGATATATAATCATAGATAGGGTGGTCTAGATGTAAGAGTTAACCCATGGACAGTAAAGTCCATGAACAGTAAAGAAGTCCATGGACTGTAAAGTCCATGGCTACCGTCAGAGTAATCATAAAAAACCTACCACCGGAAGCAGCGGGAATGTTTCACATACAAAAAGGAAACCGTGGTTTTGTTGTGGCGGTACCTCTCTCTGGTATCCGGGTAGCGGCTATGTCCGATAACAGACAAAGAAAAGCACGAGTCCCGTGTGCACTCGCGCACGCTAAAAAAACTCTGGACAGTTATCCAATCCATGATAGTAGGCAAAATGTTAACCAGGGTTAAACTGTCAGCAAAAACACTCAAGCCGATTAACCGAAGGCCGTGGTATGGAGTTTGTGCACGTTAATTACAACTCTTCTCTGGATTTCTTATTCGGGGAGAATATCTTAACACCTATGGGTTCGTGCAGAATGCAGCGATGATGAACCTGTCATAAAATAACACACCATAACATTACATAACAAATTATATATATATATATATATATATATATATATATATATATATATATATATGATCGTTCTGATAATTTTCTATTTAAGAACTTGTGTTTACTCTTATCACGCTGGTATTTTTTCCCGTGCCATGCTTTATCCTAGTATTGTTGTAAATACCTGACTTTAGCTTTATGAACATGTTTCAACAGTCTTTCCGCTAACGCATTAGACCCCAAAATGACACTCTTGCAGCTCGGTAGATCAATAATAAAGACACACTGACATCCACGCAAAGAGCACAACAAAACAATCCGAAATAAAACCCGAATAAGTGGAGCTACAATTAATATGACGGAATCAAAAGAAATATTGAATTGACAATTTGAAATAAGGACTAACTGGTCCATAATGGCGGATTAGACATGGCCAAAGGGACATCAATATAGCATCACGTGACCATACACGTGTTTGAAATCTCCTATCTCTGCAGTTCACGCCTGGGCCAAATTTGTAAAAATGCGATAAGAAAGACCTGATGAGGTCATTCATTTGTTGATTGTGCAAAAATGTCTCTCTTTATCTGTTTGTCATTTTTGCCAAGATAAGACCGATTATTTATTATTTTTGAATGATTAGATACATTCGTCTGGGCTAAATCGAAAATCCGGAAACAAAAATGATCATCGAGAAAAAAATTAACAGAAAGACAAGATTAGAGTAGTCAACTTTCAAAAACCGGTGAATATCACAACCACACTTAGTGTGTATAGAATCAAGATGCAACAAAGCTTGTCAAATCATCGGACAGTTATCACCACTATTATCCAACAAGGAAATAACTCTGGAGGCAAAACGAGCACTATACAATACAATCTTCATTCCAACGTTGTGCTACCAATGCCAGACCTGGACTCTAGATGCAAGAACAATAAGAAAAATAACCTCTACAGAGATGAAATGTGTTAGAAGAATGACAGGAAACAGTCTGAGAGACAAGATCAGAAATGAAGAACTGAGAAAAAAGCTAGGAATAGCCCCAGCCATAGAATATATAAGGAAACAACAGATAAAATGGTTCGGCCACGTGACAAGGCAGAAAGAACAAAACAAAACACAACGAGCCTTCAACAAACGTTGTGAGAACAACAGACCCAAGGGTCGACCACGAAAAAGATGGATCGATGGAATATTAGAAGCACTAGGAAACATAACAGCAGCAGAGGCGAACAGAAGAGCAAAAGACCGCAAATTATATCTCCCCTCGACGCTGAAAGGCAGATGAGGAAGGAAAGAGGAAGAAGAAGGAGACTTAGTATGTTTTGTCAATCAGCGACACTCCCTATTCAGTTTTACCTTTTTCTAATTACAAAAATAATTCCAGTCGTTACAACATATCTCTCATTCTCATGATGTACTGAATTTATTAAATCGTTTCATCCGCACGTCTTTCCTCATCTTGTTTGTGTGTGGACGTCAGGTTTCAATCTCTAACGAAGTCACAGGAGGAAGATATTCTTCAATTTTAGAGAGAACCTCATTTTTAGCGTCGAGAATTTTAAAGTTTTTGGTAGTTTTTTTTTTTTCCTATTAGTTTTCCCGGGCAGAGCCCATATTTATGGCCTACTCGTTTAGATTTCCTACTGTTAAGGGTTCTTTAACGTGCGCAGAATACACACGGGCCGTTGTTCGAGAAAACTAGACATTAGATCTCACTACCCAGAGAGAGGTTTGTGTAAGGTTTCCCTTCACTCAGGTCAGCTATGGCTTGTAGCAGATTTCCCTTCTCTCACGTGGATCATCTGATTGAACGTTAGTGCTCACCCTGTATGCAGGTTTTTTATCTGTTTGTTTCTTCTCACTGTCTTTTCTCTACAGAGATATACCTAATGATGAATATAATAAAAACAGCTTTTTGCCATAAATATGAGTCTTGCATCTATAGTTTGGAAATACAACACTTTAATCAGGAAACGTTAACATCTCAAACGCTTACCGAACGCGATCCCGTACGTACCGGCTGAAAATTATATATATTAATATATGTTTATTTGTCCTTGTATGCCTTAACAAATGATTGGAAGCCGGTTATTGTCTATCTTTAGTAGTAACTGGCAGATGCAGGTTTGTTCTTCCCTTTCTCATTTGCCTTTCAGCGTCGAGGAGTGATATAATTCGTTTTAATTTTTTCACATGTGATGAGAAGAGATAATAACCGAATAGCAAAGCAAGCCCTCATATGGGAAACAACAGGTAAGAGGAAAAGAGGAAGACCCAGAGAGACATTGAGAAGAACATTGATGAGAGAGGCAAGAGCAGCAGGATTCGGCTCCCTCAATGAGATAGAGCTGCTTGCACAGAACAGAGACAAATGGCGAGATTTGATAAAATATCTTTAAAAGAATTGAAAACTGCTAGAACAAAAATTCAGATAAGAGAAGGAGTATCCTGGTCTACGCCCTATGGGCCGGCTACGGCTCGAAAGGTCAATAGATAGAATTTCTTCTTCTGTTGGCCTCTGCTGCTATGTTTTCTGGTGTCTCTAACATTAAATCAGTCTATCTTCTTCGTAGTCTACCCTTGAATCCTGTGTTCTCGTAATGTTTATTAAAGGCTCGATGTGTTGTGTTTTGATATCTTTTTTGTATATGTGTATATATATATATATATATTTATACATACATACAAAGAATAGTACGATTATATTTTGTATCGATTAACAATTAAGACAACTTTAGTTGTGTAGACACAACGGACATTCCTGCTAGAATCGATGATAGGAAGCACAGACGAATAGAAATGGCCAAAGATTGAACCAAAATCGTCCAATAAAAATTTCTTTGTTTTCTAGATGCCCGTCAGAAGAGCAAACATTACAACTTAATTTAATATCGGTGCACTTGTGCGCAATCAGTGCGATCTCAGGCTGTCTGGTTTTTAAAATCACTCTTGTCGGAGTGTGGTTAGGATCACTCTAGCAGGAGGTGTACAGAGTTACCGGAGGAGGGAGCCAGGTTATGTGAAACCAGTGAGGAGGGTGGAGATGTGCGTGTGTGACGTCGGTGAGTTATGTCAGTGAGTGCAGTATGAGGGGTTCTCGTGACATTCTTAACGGAATTAGTGGTCGGAATCTTGTTAGTAGATGGTGCTATAGGTAATGGTGCGGTGGTCATGGTTATGGAAGACCCCAGTATCACTGCAAACGAATTAAAATCCATAATTGCTCAACCGCCCGTGCCAGTGGAATCATCCGAATTACTAACTTATCTCCTAAACAAAGAAAGGTAGCTGTAGTTACCATCATAGCAGTCTCAGCACACGCCAAACGACATAGGCGAAACTGCACAGAAAGTGAACACAGTCAACTGGTTGCAAAACAGAAGTCATGAACATCGAAAAATTGAAATTGAACATCAACACAACGATAGACGGCAGACAACTAAAACATGTAGAGGACTTTAAATATCTAGGAAGTGACAAACGACAATTCACAAACAGCAGAGTTAGACTTAAGATGCAACAAAGCTTGTCAAATCATTGGACAGCTATCATCAATATTGTACAACAAGGAAATAACTCTAGAGGCAAAAGGGACACTGCAATATAATCTTCTTCTCAACGTTGTGCTACCAATGCCTGTCCTGGACCCTAGATGCAAGAACAATAAGAAAAATAACCTCTAGTGAGATAAAAATGTGTTAGACGAATGACATGAAACAGTCTGAGAGATAAGATCAGTAATGAAGAACTGAGAAAAAAAGCTAGGAATAGCCGCCGTCATAGAATACATAAAGAAACAACAGATACAATAGTTTCGTCACGTCATAAGACAGAAAGATCAAAACACAGCACAACGAGCCTTCAATAAATGTTGCGAGAACACCAGACCCAAGGATCGACAACAAATAAGATGGATTGACGAAATAGTAGAAAAACTATGAAACATAACAGCAGCAGAGGCAAACAAAAAAGCAAAAGACCGCAAATTATATCTTCCCTCGACGCTGAAAGGCAAATAAGGAAGGGAAAGAAGAATAAAAAGTTGTGGTAGCTCAGAGAAAAAATGATAAACCATGTGAGGCTACCAGAGTTCTTTATCATTGTTCCTTGAACTCAATGTAGATAAGATCAGGGCTTAGTATTATCGGAGGCAAACTCCGGTGATCAAGTGAAGTATGCGATGTGACCATTAACAACGAGATATAGCCGCTGTAAGCCACTGCCCGGTCTCAGTTTTATAATAATACAATTACTAACCCTAATATAATAAAACACTATTAAATTTTCCCTTGGCTTCACCGGTATTGTGGAGATTATGCTCTGTTCTGGGATCTTCTAATAGCATAGTAGGAGGAAAGGTCGAAGTACTAACGGACACAATCGGAATACACAGTTCAATGGGCTTGATTTCTCTCCGTTTGTTTTAATACTGACGGGCAATCGAACTAATAGAAGAGAAAATATAAACATATATATACGATGAGGTGTATAAGATTAGGTGTATATAAGATGAGGTGTATATAAGATGAGGTGTATAGGATGAGGAGTATATAAGATGAGGGGTATAGGATGAGATGTATATAAGATTAGGTGTATATAAGATTAGGTGTATATAAGATGAGGTGTATATAAGATGAGGTGTATATAAGATGAGGTGTATAAGATTAGGTGAAATAAGATGAGGTGTATATAAGATGAAGTGTGTATAAGATGAGGTGTATATAAGATGAGGTGTATAGGATGAGGTGTATATAAGATGAGGTGTATAGGATGAGGTGTATATAGGATGAGGTGTATATAAGATGAGGTGTATATAAGATGAGGTGTGTATAAGATGAGGTGTATAGGATGAGTTGTATATAAGATGAGGTGTATATAAGATGAGGAGGTGTATATAAGATGAGGTGTATAGGATGAGGTGTATATAAAATGAGGTGTATAAGATGAGGTGTATAAGATGAGGTGTATATAAGATGAAGTGTATAAGATTAAGTATATAAGATGAGGTGTATAAGATGAGGTGTATAGGATGAGGTGTATATAAGATGAGGTGTATAGGATGAGGTGTATATAAGATGAGGTGTATAGGATGAGGTGTATAAGATGAGATGTATATAAGATGAGGTGTATATAAGATGAGGTGTATAAGATGAGGTGTATATAAGATGAGGTGTATATAAGATGAGGTGTATAGGATGAGGTGTATAAGATGAGGTGTATATAAGATGAGGTGTATAGGATGAGGTATAAATAAGATGAGGTGTATATAAAATGAGGTGTATATAAGATGAGGTGTATAGGATGAGGTGTATATAAGATGAGGTGTATAAGATGAGGTGTATAGGATGAGGTGTATAAGATGAGATGTATATAAGATGAGGTGTATATAAGATGAGGTGTATATACGATGAGGTGTATGTAAGATGAGGTGTATAGGATGAGGTGTATAGGATGAGGTGTATAAGATGAGGTGTATATAAGATGAGGTGTATAGGATGAGGTGTATAAGATGAGATGTATATAAGATGAGATGTATAGGATGAGGTATAAATAAGATGAGGTGTATATAAAATGAGGTGTATATAAAATGAGGTGTATATAAGATGAGGTGTATAGGATGAGGTGTATATAAGATGAGGTGTATAAGATGAGGTGTATATAAGATGAGGTGTATTAGATGAGGTTTATATAAGATGAGGTGTATAGGATGAGGTGTATATAAGATGAGGTGTATAGGATGAGGTGTATAGGATGAGGTGTATTGTATTATATGAGGTGTATATGATGGGGTGAATAGAATGAGGTGTATTAGATGAGGTGTATATAAGATGAGGTGTATAGGATGGGGTGTATAGGTTGAGGTGTATATAAGATGAGGTGTATAGGATGAGGTGTATAGGATGAGGTGTATATAAGATGAGGTGTATAGGATGGGGTGTATAGGTTAAGGTGTATATAAGATGAGGTGTATAGGATGAGGTGTATAGGATGAGGTGTATATAAGATGAGGTGTATATAAGATGAGGTGTATAGGATGAGGTGTATATAAGATGAGGTGTAAAGGATGAGTTGTATATAAGATGAGGTGTATAAGATGAGGTGTATAAGATGAGGTGTATAGGATGAGGTGTATAAGATGGGTTATATTAGATGAGGTATATAAGATGAGTGTATAAGATGAAGAATATAAGATGAGGTGTATAGGATGAGGTGTATAAGATGAGGTATATAAGATTAGGTATATAAGATGAGGTGTATAGGATGAGATGTATAGATTAGATATATAAGATGAGGTGTATAAGATGAGGTATATAAGATTAGTTATATAAGGTGAGGTGTATATAAGATGAGGTGTATAAGATGAGGTATATATAAGATGAGGGGTATAAGATAAGGTATATAAGATGAGGTGTATAAGATGAGGTATATAAGATGATGTGTATAAGATGAAGTGTATAGGATGAGATGTATAAGATGAGGTATATATAAGACGAAGTGTATAGGATGAGATGTATAAGATGAGGTATATATAAGATGAGGTATATATAAGATAAGGTATATATATATATATATATATATATATATATATATATATAAGATATAAGATGAGATATATATATATATATCTTATATATATATATATATATATATGTAAGATGAGGTGTTTAAGATGAGGTATATATAAGATGAGGTGTATAAGATGAGGTGTTTAAGATGAGGTACATATAGATGAGGTACAAAGATGAGGTAAATAAGATGAGGTGTATACGATAAGGTGCATATAAGATGAGATACATAAGATGAGGTGTATGAGATGAGGTATGAAAAGAAGCTATTATGGTGCCCATTCTCAAGCGTGGAAAAGACCCACTAGACCCAAGTAGCTACAGACCAATTAGCCTACTGAGCTGCCTGAGTAAACTCATGGAAAGGCTGGTTAACAGAAGACTTATGTGGCATTTGGAGACAAAACAACAATTCGTACCACGACAAAGTGGCTTCTGTCAGCACAGATCAATTGAAGACCTGTTCACCTACATTACACAGGAAATAGAGGATGCTCTACAAGAAAAGAAACACACACTGGCAATGTGGGTCGACATGGAGAAGGCTTTTGATAGGGTATGGCGAGAGGGTTTAAAGAACAAGCGAGGATAGTATGTCAGTGGCGTGTTTAGGATGCAAGATACCCTAGGTGAACATGAAAAATGGACGAACACCTGGTTCTTACCAATTAACGAAACAAAACTACATATACAATTTTCAGCCTATGAAGAAACACCCTCTCTGCAAACTTGAAGATAAAAGACCATACACTCCCTATTAACCAAAACCCAACATATCTTGGCGTCACCATGAATCGCAGATTGACTTAGAAAAATAATATAGACAGAGCACACACAAAAAAATCCAGAAAACGAACTAATATTATGAAGAAATTGGCAGGAATGGACTGGGGAGCAGACAACAATATCTTAAAACGACCATACGTAGGAAGAGTCAGACTAGTTCTAGAGTATGGAGTCACAGCCTGGGCTATGGCTTCCAAATCACACCTTAGCAAAATTAACAGAACACAGAACCAAGCTGCCCGTATCATCACTGGTGCTATGAAATCTACACCTATCAAGACTCTAGAAACAGTAACAGGTTTACAACCCTTAGATGACAGGCGGGTCACTAAAGTATTGCAACAAGCGGAGAAATATAGAAGGCTCCTTAGCCACCCCATGCACCAAATAATAACTGGTTCCGGATTTGTACGACTAAAGAGGAGCAACTTCGCTGCAATCGCCAATGAACTAACTACTGGAGACCCAGTACTTTCTCAAACAATACCGAAACCCTTGGGCCCATCTGATATGTCTCCTCATGGGAAACATAAAATACCAGAACTTAAGGAAAATATAACAGGAATCATGAAAAAGGCACCCAATCAGACACAGAAAGAAAACACGTAGCAGAAAAAAACACATACACGATACCTACCCACAGGACTCTTGGTCCCACATATACACAGATGGCTCTGCTACAAATGCCACCAGAAATGGAGGGGGTGGTGTGTTCTTGACGCTGAATAATCAGGACGAGATCACCAAGTCAATAGCTACTGGAAAATTCTCAAACAACTTTAAAGCAGAAACTGAGGCCATCAGAGATGCTGCAACACTGGCTACTCAACACAAAAATAACATGTACAATAAATTGGTGATTCTGACTGATGCACTGTCAGTACTATCAGCTCTAAAAAGTCCCAAGAACAATGAACTAGATGACTTGAGAACAACCCTGGACCAACTATGCAATAACGTCCAGAGAGTAGTCATTCAGTGGATACCATCACACTGTAATATACACGGGAACGAACGCGCAGACAAATTAGCTAAAGAGGGAGGGAGATTACCACAAGAGAACAATCCGCTCAGTTATGATGAAGCCAAATCCATCCTCAAAGGTCAGTACCATGAAACATGGAAACGAGAACACGCAAAGCATAACGAGAGGGACGGATACCACCAACTATCAAGGAGGGATCAAGTCATCATACTTAGCCTACGCACTGGCCACAATAGAATGAGGAATCACAAGTTCACCAAATTCAAAATAGGTACAACCAGCCTATGCCACTGTACACTGGACAATATGACTACAAAACATGTTCTACAGGATTGCCCCCAGTACACAGACCTGAGAAGAGCAATGTGGTCCACACCCACCTCCCTGGAAGAGAGACTATATGGGGCAATTGAATCGCTTAAACAGACAGCTGACTTCACGAGAGAGTCTGGAATCCTACTCTGATTGAGTCTTGATCACAGAGAGAGAGAGAGAGAGAGATGAGGTATATAAGATGAGGGATAAAAGATGATGTAATAGAGATTCACTGTATAGTAAAACTGTTTTTTTCTGGGAGAGACACCGTTGGCTACAAGCTACTGCTACAGTGCTGGGAGGTAAAGGAAAGTTAAAAAAGGTAAAAGGCACTCCCGAACAAACGCGCAATGAAGACTGCGGATGCACTGAACTGCATCTAATAGGCGTATGAAGAATTTAATTATTATATTTATCATCATTATCATTCTTCGTGTGAAGTATATAAAACAGTCTCTCCTAATATAAAGCGGTAGGGTTCGATCCCAACCGACGGCTTCCGGGCTCACCCAGCCTTAAATGGGTACCGGATTTTTCCTTGGAAAGTGATGCCGACCACATTACCCCAAAAATCAGGTGCTGAAGGTCTGTAAAATTTATGGTCACTAATACCATATTCCCTATACGCCACTTGATGTGACGGGTCACTAATACCATATTCCCTATACGCCACTTGATGTGACGGGTCACTAACACCAAATTCCCTATACGCCACTTGATGTGACGGGTCACTAACACCAAATTCCCTATACGCCACTTGATGTGACGGGTCACTAACACCATATTCCCTATACGCCACTTGATGTGACGGGTCACTAACACCATATTCCCTATACGCCACTTGATGTGACGGGTCACTAACACCATATTCCCTATACGCCACTTGATGTGACGAGTCACTAACACCATATTCCCTATACGCCACTTGATGTGACGGGTCACTAACACCATATTCCCTATACGCCACTTGATGTGACGAGTCACTAACACCATATTCCCTATACGCCACTTGATGTGACGGGTCACTAACACCATATTCCCTATACGCCACTTGATGTGACGGGTCACTAACACCATATTCCCTATACGCCACTTGATGTGACGAGTCACTAACACCATATTCCCTATATGGCACTTGACGTGACGGGTAACTAACACCATATTCCCTATATGGCACTTGACGTGACGGGGGCTCTTTACTTTTTTTGTTACTGTCCTAATATGCCAACAATGCAGTACTGGAAAATAAGTAACAGAAGAGGGAGTATTACAACATCTTTGATATCAAATCATTATCAACAAGTACCATGCCTGCTGACGTAGGTGGTCTCTCCACAATTTGTGATCTCGACAGTTATTTATCATTTCTTTTGTTCACATTCTGCCAAGTCATTCTCTTAAGCTGTCTGGTATTTTTTTCTCTTTGCTTCCCTCTATCTCTTCGTCCCTCAATTTCCCCAGTTGTTACAATATATTCCAGCTGTTCCCTTCTCATTACATGGCCAAAAAGTGATCATTGTTTTTACCTAATATTGGAAATTAGCTCTCTTTTTGCTTTGACCTCTTTCAGAACGTCTTCATTACTCTTCTTATCTGTCCATGGTATTCTCAACATTCTTTTGTAAAATCACATTTCTACAGCCTCCAGTGATTTTTTTTGTCCAATTGTCCATGATTCACATCCATATGTTAAGACTGGCTCTACATAACAATAAAGAACGTTTTTTCTTGTTTCTAATGTCAAAAATGGGTTGCATAGTATCTTCCTCATTTTTTTGGAAAGTTGCTTTTGCCTGAGCCATTCTGCATCTTACCTTTGTTGTACATCTACCATCTGAGAGTAACATTGTTCCCAAATATTTAAATTCATTTACTTCTTTTAATATTGCCCCACTTGTCTTTATTGTACATTGCGGTGAGGTCTTTTTCTTTGTTGTTACCATTACCTCTGTCTTTTTGTTATTAAGGCTGAGTTCTTTTTTTTTTTTGCTTTCCTTCACTATAATGTCCAACATTTCTTGTATCTCATTTTCACTCATAGCGATTAAGACTATATCATCAGCATGTCGTAGATTATTTATATAATGACCTCCGATTGTTATTCCAGGCATGCTCGTTATGGATCTTAAAATAATCTCACTATACAGTGATTAAATTAGAAAAGTAGAAAACAAAATAATAATTAAACATGGATTGAACAAAGAGCAGTTATACAAGAGAGACCACCTTACTGGCTTGAACAAATAACAGACAACCCGAATAGCCTCCACATAATCTAGCTGTGGAATTGTGCGATAAGCTTCATTTGCGCAGCTATTTTCATTTCTTGAAAGCTACCACTAATGACCATACTAGTCTCTGAATAGAGCCATCAATCCACATTGTCCTTGATTTTCTATAACACTTCAAACGGACGTCTTGGATCATGCTACCCAGAATACTTGCTCCCTTGAGTTTTGAGAATCGATTTTACTTCCACGTGTTTGGTATGCAACTTCCGGTAAAGTTTACAAATTGCACTTCCGGTAATGTTTATAGATAGAAGAACGGTCCAGTGCACAATTTTGGAAGACAGGCAGCTAAAGTAGACTGTTCACGCGTCAGTTACTTTTATTTTGGACTTGATCTCATGTTTTTGTTGTTGTTGATAAGTTGGACTTGATGTCATGTTTTTGTTTTTGTTTATGAGTTGGACTTGATGTCATGTTTTTGTTGTTGTTGTTGTTGAGTTGGACTTGATGTCATGTTTTTGTTGTTGTTGAGTTAGACTTGATGTCATGTTTTTGTTGTTGTTCTTGAGTTGGACTTGATGTCATTTTTTTGTTGTTGTTGTTGAGTTGGACTTGATATCATGTTTTTGTTGTTGTTGTTGAGTTGGACTTGATGTCCTGTTTTTGTTGTTGTTGTTGAGTTGGACTTTTTAATGTCATGTTTTTGTTGTTGATGAGTTGGACTTGATGTCATGTTTTTTTTGTTGTTGTTGAGTCGGACTTGATGTCATGTTTTTGTTGTTGTTGATGATTTGGATTTGATGTCATGTTTTTGTTGTTGTTGATGATTTGGATATGATGTCATCTTTTTGTTGTTGTTGATGATTTGGACTTGATGTCAAGTTTTTGTTGTTGTTGATGATTTGGACTTGATGTCAAGTTTTTGTTGTTGTTGATGATTTGGACTTGATGTCAAGTTTTTGTTGTTGTTGATGATTTGGACTTGATGTCATGTTTTTGTTGTTGTTGATGATTTGGACTTGATGTCATGTTTTTTTTTGTTGTTGATGATTTGGACTTGATGTCATGTTTTTGTTGTTGTTGATGAGTTGGACTTGATGTCATGTTTTTGTTGTTGTTGATGATTTAGACTTGATGTCATGTTTTTGTTGTTGTTGATGAGTTGGACTTGATGTCATGTTTTTGTTGTTGTTGATGAGTTGGATATGATATCATGTTTTTGTAGTTGTTGATGAGTTGGACTTGATGTCATTTTTTTGTTGTTGTTGAGTTGGACTTGATGTCATGTTTTTGTTGTTGTTGATGATTTAGACTTGATGTCATGTTTTTGTTGTTGTTGATGAGTTGGATATGATGTCATGTTTTTGTAGTTGTTGATGAGTTGGACTTGATGTCATTTTTTTGTTGTTGTTGATGAGTTGGTCTTGATGTCATGCTTTTGTTGTTGTTGATGAGTTGGACTTGATGTAATGTTTTTGTTGTTGTTGATGAGTTGGACTTGATGTCATGTTTTTGTTGTTGTTGAGTTGGACTTGATGTCATGTTTTTGTTGTTGTTGATGAGTTGGACTCTACTCGTATGTGGATGCCTGAATCTCTGTATGAGTATGTGGGTGCCTGAATCTCTGTATGAGTATGTGGGTGCCAGAGCTCATGATTGCTCATGTTATAGATGTTTACGGAAGTGTTTTTATGTGCGATTTTATTTTTTGTCTACTTGAATACTTATACTTTGGTTCATGACAATGTTTTTTTTAATGCTTTATTATTCCGTAGTGTTTTTTTTTTTGCTTTTGTTTGCACGCATGTGCTAGTGTCTTTGTTTATACATACGAGTGTGAGTCTATTACATTTTGAGCCAGTATTTTTTAAGTGTGTGACTACTTCTTTGCGAGACTAAGAGTGTTTGTCTAATTGTGCATAAATATTGACATGTGAGTGTGTTTATTTGAACCTATGAGTGTTTTTTGCTAGTACGAGCTTTCTATAACTGTTAGTTTGTAAGGAAGGTTTTAGTTGAAAACAGAAGTGTTTTTATATGTATGTGGGTGTTTCTTTCTGAACGCGTTAGTATTGGATGTATGATTTTACTAGTGCTTTTATAATTTAGTAAGTAACATATATATATATATATATATATATATATATATATATATATATATATATAATAACAACAAACAAACATGCTATCTATTATATATATATGACGAATTTATTGGTGTTTAGAGATTCCTGTCGAGAAAATCAGAGAAAAATCCTAACTTATGTGCACGAACTCCGTAGCACGGCCTGAGATCCACGGTGTGGGTAGATTTTTTTGTTCCCCGAAAAGCAGCCATATTCAACAGAGAGGGCTAGACCTCGGATCACACTACCCAGAGGAGGCTAGACATTGGATATCACTACACTGAGAGGGCTAGACATCAGATCTCACTATCCAGAAAAGTCTAGACATTGGATCTCACTACCCACAGAGGACTAAACATCGAATCTCACTAAACAGAGAAAGTTAGTTATAGGATCTCACTACCCAGAGAGGGCTAGACATTGCATCTAACTACCCACAGAGGACTACACATCGGATCTCACTAAACAGAGAAAGCTAGTCATCGGATCTCACTACCCAGAGAGGGCTAGGCATTGCATCTAACTACCCACAGAGGACTAAACATAGGATCTCACTAAACAGAGAAAGCTAGTCATCGAATCTCACTACCCAGAGAGGGCTAGACATCGGATCTCACTACCCAGAGAAGGCCAGACATCGGAACTCACTACCCAGAGAGGTCCAGACATCGGATCTCACTAAACAGAGAAAGCTAGTCATCGGATCTCACTACCCAGTGAAGACTAGACACCGGATCTCACTAAACAGAGAAAGCTAGTCATCGGATCTCACTACCCAGAGAAGGCCAGACGTCGGAACTCACTACCCAGAGAGGGCCAGACATCGGATCTCACTACCCAGAGAGGGCCAGACATCGGAACTCACTACCCAGAGAGGGCCAGACATCGGATCTCACTACCCAGAGAGGGCCAGACATCGGAACTCACTACCCAGAGAGGGCCAGACATCGGATCTCACTACCCAGAGAGGGCCAGACGTCGGAACTCACTACCCAGAGAGGGCCAGACATCGGATCTCACTACCCAGAGAGGGCTAGACATCGGATCTCACTACTAAGAGAGGGCCAGACATCGTATCTCACTACCCAGAGAGGGCCAGACATCGTATCTCACTACCCAGAGAGGGCCAGACATCGGAACTCACTACCCAGAGAGGGCCAGACATCGGATCTCACTACCAAGAGAGGGCTAGACATCGTATCTCACTACCCAGAGAGGGCCAGACATCGGATCTCACTACCAAGAGAGGGCCAGACATCGAATCTCACTACCAAGAGAGGGCCAGACATCGGATCTCACTACCCAGAGAGGGCGAGACATCGGATCTCACTACCAAGAGAGGACCAGACATCGGATCTCACTACCCAGAGAGGGCCAGACATCGGATCTCACTACCCAGAGAGGGCCAGACATCGGATCTCAATACCCAGAGAGGGCCAGACATCGGATCTCACTACCCAGAGAGGGCTAGACATCGGATCTCACTACCCAGAGAGGGCCAGACATCGGATCTCAATACCCAGAGAGGGCCAGACATCGGATCTCACTACCAAGAGAGGGCCAGACATCGGTTCTCACTAAACAGAGAAAGCTAGTCATCGGATCTCACTACCCAGAGAGGGCTAGACATCGGATCTCACTACTAAGAGAGGGCCAGACATCGTATCTCACTACCCAGAGAGGGCCAGACATCGTATCTCACTACCCAGAGAGGGCCAGACATCGGAACTCACTACCCAGAGAGGGCCAGACATCGGATCTCACTACCAAGAGAGGGCTAGACATCGTATCTCACTACCCAGAGAGGGCCAGACATCGGATCTCACTACCAAGAGAGGGCCAGACATCGAATCTCACTACCAAGAGAGGGCCAGACATCGGATCTCACTACCCAGAGAGGGCGAGACATCGGATCTCACTACCAAGAGAGGACCAGACATCGGATCTCACTACCCAGAGAGGGCCAGACATCGGATCTCACTACCCAGAGAGGGCCAGACATCGGATCTTAATACCCAGAGAGGGCCAGACATCGGATCTCACTACCCAGAGAGGGCTAAACATCGGATCTCACTACCCAGAGAGGGCCAGACATCGGATCTCAATACCCAGAGAGGGCCAGACATCGGATCTCACTACCAAGAGAGGGCCAGACATCGGTTCTCACTAAACAGAGAAAGCTAGTCATCGGATCTCACTAAACAGAGAAAGCTAGTCATCGGATTTCGCTACCCAGAGAAGTCCAGACATCGGATCTCACTACTCAGAGAAGGCTATACATCGGATCTCACTATTCAGAGAGGACTAGACATCGGATCTCACTACCCAGAGAGGACTTGACATCGGATCTCACTACCCAGATAAGACTAGACATCTGATCTCACTACCCCAGATATCAAGAGATGGCAACCTCATAAAGAAACCACAGAATAATTTGTCATATTTTTTTTTAGAAAACTTACCACCGTTTCTGGTGCTCTTTGAACCCAGGTCCTTTATAATCTGAAGCCGACGTCTCGCCTCTAGTCTACCCCCACCCCCATGTTCTGTTTTAAGCACAACAATGCATTGATATATATATAAAGTAAAGAGTCATGTCACATTGTGCCGTATACCTCTCTAAAGTGTAGAAAATGTGTGACGAAAAAAGTCGTTAATGGCAAGAAATTTCTTTTTTTAATTCATAATGTACAATTATCTAATAAAAATTAACAATTAATATCAAATTACAGTCCAAACTTCATAATAGTTACATAATTGATTCGTCTTTTAAGTTGAAAGCATGATACACAATTTGTACCGGCGGGACAGTGAGGATTAATATTTGAGTTAAGTTTATGTTACTGCTCTGCTATACTTCGTTATGGGTAACTAACTACCAACATATTCGATGCAAGCTATATTTCTCATTCAATATTTCTCATTCTATATTTCTCATTCTATATTTCTCATTCTGTTATTCTATCTCTAGTCTATATACTATTGCAAGTCGCAAGTGAACCCATGTTACATTAATCACCTATTGCTCTTGCAGCTTTGCCGGTGAAGCTATGACTATAATGCAGAATGGGAATAAAAGGCTAAACATATGGGGAATGGGATTTTGTGAAGTGTAGAGGAATATGAAGAAGCCTTTGATAAGTTCATCTTCAGATTCGCATGAAGAAAAAAGAAAAGAGGAGCGAGTGTATTTAGTGGTTGAAGGAAGAAACAAACAGTGAGGGAAATTTACAATAACGGTGTTTGTGGGATGTATGTTTTCTGTGACAGGGAGAGATAATGAGAAATACAGAGAGGAGAGCAGAGAGAGAAATAACAAATTGGATAAACAAAATGTGAGGGGGAAAAATAGATAGTGAAGGTTAAAGGATGTGAGAGTAACAAAGAAATGGAGATGAAGAAAATGGGAAAGAAAATAAGATAAACGATGTTTTTGTAGAGGAACAAAGATGACTAAAAAGGGGGTGGGGGTGGGGGTGGGGGATATGATACAAAGCGATTGACGCGTGAAATATTGTGTTTTAGTTCGTGTCTCTCTCGCTACAGAACCTTGTACTTCCTCAATAATTCAACGCAACTGATGATAATTCAACGCAACTGATGATAATTCAGCGCAACTGTTGATAATTCAACGCAAATGATGACAATTCAACGCAACTGATGATAATTCTACGCAACTGATGATAATTCTAAGCAACTGATGATAATTCAATGTAACTGGTGATAATTCAACGCAACTGATGATAATTCAATGCAACTGATGATAATTCAATGCAACTGATGATAATTCAATGCAACTGATGATAATTTAACGCAACTGATGATACTTTAACACAGCTGATGATAATTCAATGCAACTGATGATAATTCAATGCGACTGATGATAATTCTACGCAAAGAAATTGAAAAGAAGTATGTTCGGTGTGTGGGAAAGAAATGACAAGTGTAGTGTTGTATGTGTGTGTGCGCGTATATGTGTGCCTGTGTGAGTATCTGTCTGTGAATGTGTTTATGTCTTTGTATGTGTGTATGTATGTGAGTGTGTATGTTTCTGTGGGTATGTCTGTGTGTGTCCGTGTGTCCGTGTGTGTCTGTGTGTTTACGGTGCCTTAATATTTCTGACACGTCAGCCTGATACCTCTCTTTTCTCTGTTGATCTCCATCATTTCGCTGTGGGGTCCTAAACAATACGGGTGTTGTGTGCGACTATTAATGCACAGTACGTGCGATTCCACACCGGGCAACGGGACACTGTGTCGGTATATTCTGGAGGGGGCCAGTGTTTTGTGGTAAAACCATGAATTTACTTGACTGGTTAGGTAGTTGGTAAATTCAATTATTTTGAGTGGGTTTATGTTACTAAAACATAGTGTGTGCTAAGGAGGTTTGTGAACAAGTGGGTTTGACGAGATCACGGAGTTTGTGCACCTGAGAGCAGTCCATCTTCAGTGCTTTCATAAATGCGTGGCTGGGTGCTTCATACTGCAGAGGAGTGGGATTCGAGCGCCATGGAGTCGTCTATTATGTAATGAGGATGATGTGTCTGGAGTCGTCTATTATGTAATGAGGATGATGTGTCTGGAGTCGTCTATTATGTAATGAGGATGATGTGTCTGGAGTTGTCTATTATGTAATGAGGATGATGTGTCTGGAGTTGTCTATTATGTAATGAGGATGATGTGTTTTTGGTGTTGTCTATTTGTAATGAGGATGATGTGTCTGGAGTTGTCTATTATGTAATGATGATGATGTGTCTGGAGTTGTCTATTATGTAATGAGGATGATGTGTTTTTGGTGTTGTCTATTATGTAATGAGGATGATGTGTCTGGAGTTGTCTATTATGTAATGAGGATGATGTGTCTGGAGTTGTCTATTATGTAATGAGGATGATGTGTCTGGAGTTGTCTATTATGTAATGAGGATGATGTGTCTGGAGTTGTCTATTATGTAATGAGGATGATGTGTCTGGAGTTGTCTATTATGTAATGAGGATGATGTGTCTGGAGTTGTCTATTATGTAATGAGGATGATGTGTCTGGAGTTGTCTATTATGTAATGAGGATGATGTGTCTGGAGTTGTCTATTATGTAATGAGGATGATGTGTCTGGAGTTGTCTATTATGTAATGAGGATGATGTGTCTGGAGTTGTCTATTATGTAATGAGGATGATGTGTCTGGAGTTGTCTATTATGTAATGAGGATGATGTGTCTGGAGTTGTCTATTATGTAATGAGGATGATGTGTCTGGAGTTGTCTATTATGTAATGAGGATGATGTGTCTGGAGTTGTCTATTATGTAATGAGGATGATGTGTCTGGAGTTGTCTATTATGTAATGAGGATGATGTGTCTGGAGTTGTCTATTATGTAATGAGGATGATGTGTCTGGAGTTGTCTATTATGTAATGAGGATGATGTGTCTGGAGTTGTCTATTATGTAATGAGGATGATGTGTCTGGAGTTGTCTATTATGTAATGAGGATGATGTGTAGACTAAAACCATAAATGAAATTCCGATTTCGGAAGCAAGTTAAAGAGCCTTTATCCCCTGCGTATTGTATAATGATGTTGATGTGAATGGAGACGACAGAGAGAGCATGAATATATCGGTGACTCATAGATGGCTGTTTCTGTCAGAATTAGTGAACCAGAAATGATAAAGATCGCCCACTAAAGGAGACTCTGGCAACAGACTGACCAAACATGTGACTGAAGAGAGGAAGCTAGATTCAAGACTCAGAAAATACCCTGCAGTGGTAGGGCCTGTTTAGGGAAATAGGCTCTATATCACAGTTTTATGTAAACATAAACACAGCGCAAATTACGCCAGTTTAAGACGCATTTTCTATTGCGTTATCAACATAATGGTTTGTGCCCTAGTTTGGTGATACGTCAAAGTTAGTTCAGTACCAATTTTCAAGTTCTCCTACTGATCCTGGATTCCTATAAAACTGACTGGCTGAGCTAGACGCTGTAATAACAGCGAGTAAGAGTAATAGTTCACTCTATCAATTACCTTACCTTAGAGCAGTGAAAGTAATATTTCACTGACAAATAATATTATATTTACTGGGTAATGTCTAACTCGTGAACTCGTCTAAGATTGGACAAGGCGGAAGAGGAATCGTTGAACGAATACACCAGAGAAGGAAATGTCAAGACAGAACAGGATTGGTAAACTGAAGGCATTCTATAGTAGCATTGTTTTTTTTTCCTTATAACTAGATCAACACATTCGACTCTATCTATCTATTGACCTTTCGAGCCGTAACCGGCCCATAGGGCGTAGACCAAGATACACCTTCTCCTATATGAATTTTTGTTCTAGCAGTTTTCTTTTAAAGATATTTTATCAAATCTCGCCATCTGTCTCTGTTCTGTGCAAGCAGTTCTATCTCATTGAGGGAGCCTTACATTAAAAGAAAGAATAATTGTATGTGGAGACTTTAACAGCCATTCACAGAGCTGGGGCTATGAAGATATGGACAAGAGAGGTGAAGAACTTGAAAATTGGCAGGATGACAATGGGCTTATACTATTAAACCAGGCAACAGATCCACCAACATTCTATTCCAGATCATGGCATACCACATCTACACCAGACCTTGCTTTCCATTCACCAGACCTGGATTGGAATATCACACGTATTGTTGGGAAACAACTTGGAGGCAGCGACCACCGACCTGTCTTTTTAGTGGTGCAAAATGAGGCCGTCAGGGAGAGCAGCACTCTCTCCAGATGGAATTACAAAAAGGCAGACTGGAAAATGTATCAACATTACACCAGTGTACTGACTAAAGATCTAAATACAGACAGAGACATCAACAAAATAGTTGATGAATTCAGTAGACTAATAATACAAGCTGCCAGTGAAACAATACCCAGAGGGGCACGGAAACACTACAAACCATACTGGAATAGTGAACTAGAGCAACTGCACAATGACATGGAAACATCTCGAAAACAAGCAGAAAATAACCCCTGCCAGGAACACCACAATAACTATCAGCATGCTAAAGCCAAATTTCAATGGGCTAAACTACAAGCCAGACGGAGAAGTTGGAAAGAGAAAACAGAGTACATGAATCTAGAACGAGACACAAGAAAAGTGTGGAAGCTTGTAAAACAGCTGAATGATGAGGGTACAGAAGGGAACACAAAAATTACCCTGAAG
This sequence comes from Megaustenia siamemsis, assembly GCA_032433765.1. Lineage (NCBI taxonomy): Eukaryota > Metazoa > Mollusca > Gastropoda > Stylommatophora > Ariophantidae > Megaustenia > Megaustenia siamemsis. The sequence goes on from JAVIAB010000108.1 coordinate 73,484,947, forward strand.
AAGGATGGAAACATTCTAACAGGTAAACATGCAGCAAATCACTTTGCAGACTCCTTTGCAAATGACAACAATATTGAAATTAGCCTAGAGAAACGTCAAGAGACCCGTCTAAAACAACAAAATGCAAGACAAGAAGAGACTGCACATGAAGTCATGGAAATACCCATTACACAAAGAGAGCTAGAGCTGGCAATATCCAAATTAAAAATGAAAAAGTCACCAGGTAGTGATGGAGTGTCTAATGAAATGATTAAGAACTTGGGAACTGCAGCTAAAGCAAAACTACTGCAGATCTACAACATTTGCTGGATCACAGGTAAAGTGCCACAGGCATGGAGAGAAGCAATTATGATACCATTACTAAAGCCAGGAAAAGATGGTTCAATGACATCCAGCTATAGACCAATCAGCCTTACAAGCTGTTTGTGTAAAACAATGGAACGTATAATCAATCTCAGACTGCAGTGGTACCTGGAAAGTGAAAATCTCCTTGTCCCACAACAAGCAGGCTTTAGACAGTGTTACTCTACCGAAGATCAGGCAACCTATCTTTCCCAGGAAATTGAGGATGCGTTTCAAGAAAAGAAACTGGTACTAGCAGCATGGATAGACCTAAAGAAAGCATTTGATAAGGTATGGAAGGAAGGGCTTTTGAAGAAACTGAGAAATTATGGAGTAAATGGCAGGATGTACAAATGGGTCAAAGCATACCTGCATAACAGGAGAGCCAGAGTGCAACTGGATGGTCTTAAGAGTAAGAAGGTCTTACTGCGCCAGGGCGTTCCACAGGGAGGGGTACTATCTCCAACACTTTTTCTGATCTACATCAATGACCTAGTTACTGAACTACCACATGGTATCAAAGTGGCAATGTATGCAGATGACTTGGTAATGTGGTGCACAGAGGAGTATGCAACAGTGGCCTCCAAATTGTTACAAAGAGCTATGAATGCACTGAATTCATGGACAAATAGATGGTGTATCAGCATCAATACAGACAAATGCAGTACTACACTTTTCACTCTTTCCCCAAAACAAAAAGCAGGAGCCATCTATATAAACAATGAGCCTGTGAAAGAAGACATACAGGCTACGTATCTCGGAGTTACATTTGATAACAAACTATCTTGGAAACAGCAGATAAATAAGGCAACCCAAAAAGCAAGGAGAAAATTGGCTATTCTAAGAAAGCTGTGTGGAACTACGTGGGGTGCGAGTGGGAAAATACTCAGTAAAGTTTACCAACAGAGTATACGCCCACATTTAGAATATGGATCATCTGCATGGTGTTCAGCATCAAACACCACACTTCAAGAACTGGATAAAGTACAAAACCAGGCACTTAGGGTCATCACAGGAGCAATGAAATCAACACCAATATTAGAGATGGAGAAATTGTGGAGGATACCAGCACTGAGAGAACGGAGGGACACAAAGGTGCTGATACAGGCAGAAAAATTTGCTTGCATGCCGAGACATCCAATGAAGGACCGATTCCAAAATCTTGCATTGGGACGACTTAAGAGAAGCAGTTTTATCCACCAAGCCAAGCGTATTAGTAGACAAACACCAGACATGCCAAGAGCTGTTAACCCCCTACTGCCCATACCAGAACAGACTCCCTGGACAGAGGAATCTGGATTATCAGTTCAAATACGGACAGAAGTGAAAGGAATAGTTGATAAAGAGGAACAGAATAGTCTACAGCGAAAAACAATAACTCTCAGTTTCCTGGATGAAGAATACCCACAAGACCTATGGATTCGTGTGTATACAGATGGATCAGCACAGAATGCAGTAAAAAATGGGGGAGCAGGTGCATATATAGAATACCCAAATAACACTTGGGATATGAATAAAATAGCAACAGGGAAATATTGTCACAATTATGATGCAGAAATACAAGCAATAAAGTTAGCAATAGAAAAACTGCTGAACATTAATCTTAGCCCGCAGCCTGTAGTGTTTTTGACAGATGCAAGATCAGTACTCCAGGCACTACAATCCAGAAAATTACCACATCTGCAGACCTTATTGACTGAACTCTGCAAGCACCACAGGGTTGCCCTGCAGTGGATCCCATCTCACTGTGGAATACCAGGAAATGAGAAAGCAGATCAGTTGGCAAAGGAAGGTTCAACAGGCACACAACTAGATACACCTGTTACATACCATCATAAGAAACAGATAATCAAATCAATCAGAGGACCACAAGCCCCAAATCAGGATGCCTTTTATAATATGAATAGATATGAACAAGTTATCATTATACGTCTCAGAACAGGACACAATCGACTCCATAGTCACATGTATACAAAATTCAAGATCGGCACCTCAACTACTTGTACATGTGGACAGGCGCCCCAGACTGCTGAACACATACTTCAAGACTGCACTGAATATAGTAGACTGAGGAAAATCCATTGGCCCATAGATACAACACTACAGACAAAACTATATGGGCCACTGCAAGAATTACAAAAGACAGTAACATTTATACAGGAAACGACATTGCAGATATAGACAATGCTTCAGGCGAACGAAAGATAGATAGATAGATAGATTGAGGGAGCCGATTCCTGCTGCTCTTGCCTCTCTCATCAATGTTCTTCTCAGTGTCTCCCTGGGTCTTCCTCTTTTTCTTTTACCTGTTGTTTCCCATATGAGGGCTTGCTTTGCTATTCGATTATTATCTCTTCTCATCACATGTCCAACGTATGACCATCGTCTTTTCTTTATTACTGAAGATATTAGTGGTTGATTGGCGATTTCTCTAATTTCCTCGTTTGTTTTGAATTCGTTCCATTCTATACCAAGTATTTTCCTTAGACATTTATTTTCGAATGCGTTCAACTTTGTTTCTATATCTCTTGTTGTTTTCCAGCTTTCACACGCATACGTAAGGGTTGATAGTACATTTGATTTGAATAGCCTAAGTTTTGTGTTTGTGCTAATGAGTTTTGATTTCCACAACTTTTCAAGGCTTCTGAAAGACATTGCTGCTTTAGCCAGTCTGATTCTAATTTCTTTGCTCGTATCCCCTTCTCGATCAATGGGGGGATACGAGCAAAGAAATTAGAATCAGACTGGCTAAAGCAGCAATGTCTTCATTCGACTCAGGATAAAGGAAATGTATGTGCCCTCGATGCTTCACTGCATTTCATAGATAGGACAAGACGGGACATTACTTGTTTGTTGTAGACACAGGTTCCATTAGCAAAAGACGAGACCAAACAATGGAAAGTATCGAAACATTTAGATCAATGCACGGTAGTTGTAGAAGTGAGGGGGTGGTGGGAGGGGAAGACCAGAAAGTAGGGAAGACAAAGAGGAGAAAGAGCAAGTGAAAGAGGGAGAAAAAGATAGATAAGGAGAGAGAGAGAGAAAGACAGAGAAAACGACGGAGGAAGGAAGATAGAGAGAAGGAAGAGAGAAGGAGATGGACAAAGGAAAGAGAGAAAATGGAGAGAGAGAGGGATGGATATGGAGAAAAAGAAAGGCAGAAGGAGGAGTGTATGAGAGAGGAAGAGAAAGAGAGAACTATCAATCGAAGGATACAATAACATAAAATAATGAGAGATAGATAGATAGATAGATAGATAGATAGATAGATAGATAGATAGATAGATAGATAGATAGATAGATAGATAGATAGATAGATAGATAGATAGATAGATAGATAGATAGATAGATAGATAGATAGATAGATAGATAGATAGATAGATAGATAGATAGATAGATAGATAGATAGATAGATAGATAGATAGATAGATAGATAGATAGATAGATAGATAGATAGATAGATAGATAGATAGATAGATAGATAGATAGATAGATAGATAGATAGATAGATAGATAGATAGATAGATAGATAGATAGATAGATAGATAGACACATCGACAGACGGACAGACAGACGGACAGACAGACAGACAGACAGACAGACAGACAGACAGACAGGCAGGCAGGCAGGCAGGCAGGCAGGCAGACAGGCAGACAGACAGACAGACAGACAGACAAGGATAGTGATGTGAAAATAATAATACAAAATTTAATGAAACACGTGTTGCTTATGGATAATAATAAATGTAAGGAATAAAAAAAAACGCAAATTTATTTTTACTGGAATATCAAACATTAGCTAAAAAACATCAGTTGTGTCAATAAAATAGGAAATACAGTGCACTTGACCTGAAGACAGTTCAGAGCTACAAATACCTTGGATATACTATAACCAGTGATGGAAAATGTAAAACTTAAGTAAACACAATAATAGGGGTAGCAGTAAGTAATTTTAATGCCATGAAAAATATAATAAAATCACAACAAATAACACCAGGGCTAACACTAAGAATAGTAAAATGTGTATCTTCCCAACATTCTGTTTAAGTTCCCTTTATACAAAGAAACCGCTACAACATTGAAGGCATGTATGACGTATGACCACAATTGCCCTATTTTATGTTGCTTGTTCCCTCTTTCCTCTCTACTCGCTTTCTTTCCCGCTGTAGAGTTTTTAAGTTTCTTAATGATAGATGCCTATAGTGACGATACAGAGCCGTAATGGGCAGTCCTGCGGAAAACATATTTGTTATTTGTTGTTGTTGTTGCGTTAACCAGCTTTCAACTCTGACGAAGTCCCTAGAGATTAGGAACTGAATTTTGCGTGTTAATCCATGTTTTCCCTGGCAGCCGTGTGCACAGAGGTCCCTCGCCGCACAGGCAGATAACTCCGACTTCGGCGGTGTTCATGTTTTTTTCCGTCGATGAGTAACTGACGTTTCAAGCCGGGCCTCGCTGCTGAGACCAGGGGTGGTTGTCGCAAAGAGAAATCAAAAATAAAAATCTTAACCGGTGTTTGCTATTTGTTGAGTTAATATTGAAGATTACTTGACAGTCGGACAACAGAAATCCTCAATCAATTCCATAACAAGGGGGTGCACTGTGGTCGCACGTTTTTCACAAAATTTTTATAACATTTAAAATATCATCATCATCATGTGCCATACCGGTTGGCGTAGGCGATCATGTCCTTACACAATCATCTATCAAATGTTATTGTTATTGTTATTGGTTATGGAAGGCCTCGGTATCACTGCAAACGAATTAAAATACATAATTGCTCCACCGCCCGTGCCAGTGGAATCATCCGAATTACTAACACATCTCCCAAACAAAGAAAGGTAACTGTAGTCCCCATCGTAGGGGTCTCAGCACACGCCAAAAGACATAAGGCGAAACCGCGCAGAAAGTGACCACAGCCAACTGTTCCCTGTCATACGATATCATCATTCATCGTAAACAAGCGGGATATCGAAACAGGATCAAAACAGATGAGACACACAGCTCACGGTGTGCACAGAGCACTTAACTCAGTAGCTCCTGCAACAAGCCGGACTTGGAATATGAGGAAACTGCAAGAAGGAACACTTTTCAGACATAGCCTTCAATGGTTCCTGCCGCCTATCCACCATATACCATCGAAGTTCACGTACTCCCGAAAATGATGATCGTCATAGCACTTGATGATGTAAGGCCATCATTGATGACTCCAATTCCAAACACATAGACACACAGTGGTGGTAAGTTATCATTTCCAATCCAACAGAAGCCACATGACCTGTAGTTAGTAAAACCACAGAGAGAATATGATTTTGTGACCTTCACTGATTCACTCTTGGATGTGAATGTGTAGTTTACACAAGAGGAAAAGTTTTCAACTACAGTGATCCCATTTAAGGCAATTCTGGGATAGCAAGGCAAGTCTCCTTTATAGCAGCAGAACTATGAAATGTGTATCGTACCAGTTCTGTTGTTGACTGTTTTCCATGCCATGACACCAAGCTATCCAGTATTTTCTCTCTTTGTCGTCCCGCAATCTCTCTTGTCCTGTATTTTGCCTGTTGTAACCAAGTATTTACACATTTAAAAAAAAAAAGATGTAAAATATCAGGTAGAAAAAAAAATTAAAATTTATTGAAAGTGCACGGTTTGTTCAGACAGTTTGATCTGCAAGTCGGAAAAGAAGATTAAAAAGAGAATTACAAGATTTTAGTGGAAATAATTGCGGAAACGTCAACAAATTAAAAGCCGCAAAAACTGGCTCTAGGGTCAAGTCGTCGGTAACTAGAGCCAGCTTTTGCGGATCGCGGTAGAGAATGTGTTAAAGTACCGATAATTTGTAAACGAGATAAGTGACAAATGCCACTCAACACGGCACTTGATAATGATCTCCCACTCTTTCTTCACTCACATCTTACAATCTCTTATTTTCAATTCCCCGCACTTCTCCTGTGAGACATTCCGATCAACTGCAAATAAGAAAATGAGAGAATGAAAACGAATGTGAAAGATTGGAGCAACGTCCATCGGGGTCAGGGGATCACGAACCCCTAAAATTTGTTTGCTTCGACTTTCCTTCACTCCTCGACAGTTCTTTATTAATCTCTCTTCTCTCTCTCGGTCTCTCTCTCTCACTTTCTCTGGGATATATGTAAGCACATCTGATCAGTTATATATACGTGTATGGATTTTTTATCACTTCTCGAGGGGACGCCGAGTGACATTCACGAGAGCTACCGAAACCCTACGTCTGCTTCCGTATAAATTTCATCAGCAGAGGAGGTAGGTTAGGACAGATTGAGGTAAAGGAAATAAAAGGTCCAGTCGCTCTATTTAAGGGAGCGCGTTGAGTGAGGTATTGATTTCATTGACTTTGTTTTCTGCAGCGTTCATTTTCTGACGTCATCTTGAATATGTTCATGGAAAGATGTGGTCAGTTTAAAGTGGTGAAACTTTTATGGGATTTACTGCTCAGCGATTATGATGACGTTCAGGCTTCATTCATTTTCTCCTTCTCTTTCTTCTTATCCTTACGTTATTTCTATCTATCTATTGACCTTTCGAGCCGTAACCGGCCCATAGGGCGTAGACCAAGATACACCTTCTCCTATATGAATTTTTGTTCTAGCAGTTTTCTTTTAAAGATATTTTATCAAATCTCGCCATCTGTCTCTGTTCTGTGCAAGCAGTTCTATCTCATTGAGGGAGCCGATTCCTGCTGCTCTTGCCTCTCTCATCAATGTTCTTCTCAGTGTCTCCCTGGGTCTTCCTCTTTTTCTTTTACCTGTTGTTTCCCATATGAGGGCTTGCTTTGCTATTCGATTATTATCTCTTCTCATCACATGTCCAACGTATGACCATCGTCTTTTCTTTATTACTGAAGATATTAGTGGTTGATTGGCGATTTCTCTAATTTCCTCGTTTGTTTTGAATTCGTTCCATTCTATACCAAGTATTTTCCTTAGACATTTATTTTCGAATGCGTTCAACTTTGGTTTCGTCGGAGCGGCCATTGTTCGCACATTCCAGAATCCTATTTTTGTTGTTGTTACGTTATTTACTACTTTTTAAAATATGTTTTATACATTTTGTACATATTGTAACAAAGTTGGGGTGATATAATTGTCGGCCTTTAGACAGAAAGGTATAAGGTTCGAATCCCGCTTCAGGTAGTGAGAGTTTTCCACTTCGACTCCGCGATTTTTCACCCTCCCCTGGTCTCTGTGAAGTGAGATACGATGTCTGGCCTTCTCTGAGTAGTGAGATCCGATGTCTGGCCTTCTCTGTGTAGTGAGATCCGATGTCTGGCCTTCTCTGAGTAGTGAGATCCGATGTCTGGCCTTCTCTGAGTAGTGAGATCCGATGTCTAGCCCTCTCTGAGTAGTGAGATCCGATGTCTAGCCCTCTCTGAGTAGTGAGATCCGATGTCTGGCTCTCTCTGTGTAGTGAGATCCGATGTCTAGCCCTCTCTGAGTAGTGAGATCCGATGTCTAGCCCTCTCTTGGTAGTGAGATCCGATGTCTAGCCCTCTCTGGGTAGTGAGATCCGATGTCTAGCCCTCTCTGTGTAGTGAGATCCAATGTTTAGCACTCTCTGGGTAGTGAAATCCGATGTCTAGCCCCCGCTGGGTGGTGAGATCCGATGTTTAGCCCACTCTGGGCAGTAAGATCCGATGTCTAGCCCTCTCTGTTTAGTAAGATCCGATGTCTAGCCCTCTCTGTTTAGTAAGATTCGATGTCTAGCCCTCTCTGAGTAGTGAGATCCGATGTCTAGCCCTCTCTGAGTAGTGAGATCCGATGTCTAGCCCTCTCTGGGTAGTGAGATCCGATGTCTAGCCCTCTCTGTGTAGTGAGATCCGATGTTTAGCACTCTCTGTGTAGTGAAATCCGATGTCTAGCCCCCTCTGGGTGGTGAGATCCGATGTTTAGCCCACTCTGGGCAGTAAGATCCGATGTCTAGCCCTCTCTGGGCAGTAAGATCCGATGTCTAGCCCTCTCTGGGCAGTAAGATCCGATGTCTAGCCCTCTCTGGGCAGTAAGATCCGATGTCTAACATTTTCTGATAACTGAATAAAAAACAGGATGTCCCATGCGCAATCGCACACGTTAAAGAACTCTTTTCAGTTAAAAGTTAAAAAGAGTAGTTGAAAGACGGCCAAACGAAGACAAAAATTGTTAAGCAAATCAACCATTGCTTAAGACAGATGTGTCGGGCTTAAAGGAGCAGATGTCGTGGCTTTGTTGTAAACCTGCGACACAATACACCCAAGCTTTGGTGACGCTAAGAGAGTAACAAGGAGGGGGGGGTGTGAGGTATAGAAAGTAACAAGTAGGGTGGGGGGTGGAGTATAGAAGGTTACAATGAGGGGGTGGGATATAGAAGACAACAATGACGTAGACTAAAAGGATTCCAAAAAGTAACTTATAATTATGGTATTGGGATATATCAAATGTCCTATTTTGGTCTATGGAGAGATCAAACGTCCATTTTTGGTATAGGGAGAGATTAGACGTCTATTTTAGTATAGGGAGAGATCAAACGTCCATTTTGGTATAGGGAGAGGTCAAACGTCCACTTTGGCATAAGGAGAGATCAAACGTCAATTATGGTTTAAGGAGAGATCAAACGTCAATTCTAGTTTAAGGAGAGATCAAACGTATATTCTGGTAAATGGAGAAATCAAAATCCATTCAGGTGTAAGGAGAGATCAAACGTCCATCCTGATATAAGGAGAGATCAAACGTCCATTCTGGTGTAAGGAGAGATCAAACGTCCATCCTGATATAAGGAGAGATCAAACGTCCATTCTGGTGTAAGGAGAGATCAAAAGTCCATCCTGATATAAGGAGAGATCAAACGTTCATCCTGGTATAAGGAGAGATCAAACGTCCATCCTGGTGTAAGGAGAGATCAAACGTCCATTCTGGGGTAAGGAGAGATCAAACGTCCATTCTGGTGTAAGGAGAGATCAAACGTCCATTCTGATATAAGGAGAGATCAAACGTCCATTCTGGTGTAAGGAGAGATCAAACGTCCATTCTGATATAAGGAGAGATCAAAAGTCCATCCTGATATAAGGAGAGATCAAACGTCCATTCTGGGGTAAGGAGAGATCAAACGTCTATTCTGATATAAGGAGAGATCAAAAGTCCATTCTGGTGTAAGGAGAGATCAAACGTCCATTCTGATATAAGGAGAGATCAAACGTCCATCCTGATATATCGAGAGATCAAACGTCCATTCTGGGGTAAGGAGAGATCAAACGTCCATTCTGGTGTAAGGAGAGATCAAACGTCCATTCTGATATAAGGAGAGATCAAACGTCCATTCTGGTGTAAGGAGAGATCAAACGTCCATTCTGGGGTAAGGAGAGATCAAACGTCCATTCTGATATAAGGGGAGATCAAACGTCCATTCTGGTGTAAGGAGAGATCAAACATCCATTCTGATATAAGGAGAGATCAAAAGTCCATCCTGATATAAGGAGAGATCAAACATCCATCCTGATATAAGGAGAGATCAAACATCCATCCTGATATAAGGAGAGATCAAACATCCATCCTGATATAAGGAGAGATCAAAGTCCATTCTGGTGTAAGGAGAGATCAAAAGTCCATTCTGATATAAGGAGAGATCAAACATCCATCCTGATATAAGGAGAGATCAAAGTCCATTCTGGTGTAAGGAGAGATCAAACGTCCATTCTGGTGTAAGGAGAGATCAAACGTCCATTCTTGTGTAAGGAGAGATCAAACGTCCATTCTGGTGTAAGGAGAGATCAAACGTCCATTTTGGTGTAAGGAGAGATCAAACGTCCATCCTGGTGTAAGGAGAGATCAAACGTCCATTCTGGTGTAAGGAGAGATCAAACGTCCTTTCTGGTGTAAGGAGAGATCAAACGTCCATTTAAAGAAAAAGAAGCATCAATGATAAAAGTACTTGAAAAGGGGGGGGGGGGCCGCATGATTTCCTACCCATTTGAGTACGACACTTGATTGTGATGCCTATTTTTTTCCCCCTCGTTGACGATAACTTTTACCATTAATTTAAGCCGCTTTTTTTCTTGTCGCAAACGTCTGTTCTGGTGAGCGTCATATTTTCTTATGACGTCTGATATGTACATTTTTTTTTTTTTTTTTTTTGCAGCCAAAGCTAAAATTAAAGCCGCTCTGTAGCGAAGTTGTAGCACGCTGGCCTGACGATTTCTTGATCAAGTATTTGAACTCAGCCGGACATTTAACTCGGCCGGACATTTAACTTTCAGTATCAAAATTGTTATCAATGCAACGGAAGAGATTTCAGGGGCAATATTTTTCATAGTTTTAAGAATCAATCTACATATTTATATTTATCTAACATATAACACTTCTTCTTCTACCTTTTTAGCTCCCAGTGGAGCATAGGTCTTCAACAAACACTTTCCAAGTCGTTCTGTCTTTTGCCATTCTTTTAAGATCATTCCATGCCTTCCCCATCATCTTCATCTCTGCTTCCATCTGTCTTCTCAAAGAATTCCTTGGTCTTTCTCTTTGTCTTTTCCCTCGGGGATTCCAAAAAAGGGCCTGTTGTGTAATACTCTCAGTTGGCTTCCGTAGTGTGTGTCCTATCCAGCACCATCGTCTTCGCTGTATCTCTTTATCCACTGGTGTTTGACTGGTACCTTTCCATAATTCTATGTTAGTGATTTTGTCCTGCCATTTACATTCTTTTATTCTGCGTAAGCATCCATTAATGAAAGTCTGTATCTTTGTGATAACATATAATATATTATATGCGAATTTTTAGATAATTGAAAAAGGAATAGATTTCACCAATATTATGATGATACAATACATGTACAAAAAATATGGTTTGATGACGGTTGACACTAATCAAATTGAGAGTGACGCTCAGTGCGTCGAAACGAACGGAAAGAGTTTTAAGAGTCGATCCAGATAAGAAAACGGGTACCCGAATTAGTTTCGGAGAAACTAATAACAGCGAAGAAGAGCACTGGCCCTAGCAAGGGGATAACTTAAAATACTTAGGTCTAGGACGATGCAATTATTTCACTACTCTACCTCGCGATATATGTTGTGGGACATACAAGGTGTCTCACTAGCTACCGAACAATTCATTTCCCCAACAATTTACATACAAATGAAAATATTGGATCAAAACTTGAACAGAGGCACGTTCATTGTCAGCAGTGACAAGAAATGTGTGTTATATGTTTGTGACACTCCTGCTTGGCGCTCCTCTCTGCTGGTCTATGTCATTCGACTGTAAGTACGTTTTCAATACGGTTGTTGTTCGTGACAGTGCACGGTGCCTGTGAGTCCACACGACAGCTGGGAAATGTGTTGGTCTATCTGACGGAATCAAGGGAAAGAAATGCATATAAATTCATAAAAATGCGAAACGGCAATAAAGCCGATTGTAAAAGATAAATGGAAAAATAAGAAAAAAATGGCATGGTTAAATGTTTACGTAATTGGTTCAATAGGCCTTCAGCAGGAGAAAGACACAATATACACACAGCTGTGTAAGTAAATAAACATAGCCCTACATAGCTACCGTTCCTTTTAGATACTTCATTATTAGTTAAATATGAAGGGCATATATTTATATTTACTTACATATCTGTGTGTTTGTTGAGTTTTGCTCGTCATCTTCAAAGGATTATGCTGTGCAATCCATTTTTGACAAGAGAAATAGGAGAAAGAGTTCTTATATGCTATGTAGAGCCAATTTTAACATATGGATGTGAATCATGGAGAATAGGACAACAGAGAAGAAAATCACTGGAAGCTGTAGAAATGTGGTTTTACATAAACATGTTCAGACTAGCATGGACTGCTAATAAGAGAAATGAAAACGTTCTGAAAGAGGCCAAAGCAAAAAGAGAGCTAATTTCCAATATTAGGGAGAAACAATCATAATTGTTTGGCCATGTAATGAGAAGGGAACAGCTGAAATATTTTAACAACTGGAACGAAGACATAGAGGGGAGCAAAGAGAAAAGATACCAGACAGCTTAAGTGAATTGCTTGGCAGAAGGTCAACAACAGAAATGATAAATAACTAGCGAAATAGAAAGTTGTGGAGAGACATGATCCCCTATATCAGTAGGCCCGGTACTTGATGATGATAACGATAATGATGTAGGGCTAATGTTATTTACTTACATACATGTGTGTGTGTGTTGTTTTTTTGTTCCTGCTGAAGGCCTATTAAGCTGAAGCGTCGTTCAAACCTGTGTCGTCCATCAATAATGTAAAACTTTAATCAAACAATTTTTTTCTTTTTTCTTTTTTTTCTTTTCTCCTCCGTCTGAAGTAGAAAGTATTTAGAAATGAATGTCTGCTTCAGTAAGGAATGAGACACTCTACATTACTTATAACTTTTTAGGTAAAACCTGGCTAAGCACAAAAAAATGGAGATTCCAACATTACCATTACTTCTTTCTACGTTGTTACTAACGCACTTTGTAACTCTAGAATATACCAGATGCAGCGATGAAATTACCTCGCCTCAATGAATCTAGAATAAACGAAAAATCAGCACTAACAAAAAAATTATAAATAAATAAAAACAAAAGTCATGGCAATATGAAGAAACAAACAGATGGTGCTCAGATAACTGTGGAGTTCCACGCTTAAAACAGGTAACACGTTTCAAATACCAAAAGAAGAACATACATCAAGGTTGGGATAGTGAATAAAGCAATAAAACTTAGATAAACAAAGCAAACTTTCGTACTTGTTGCCTGCAAGAGAACATGCAGCACGGCAGAACAAAGAAACACATTACACACGGCATTTTTATTACTGATCTATCCAGGGGGTTGGGGGGTGGTCTGGGTGGTCTAGAGGTATGACGTCGGCTTCTGGACGATTTGGGTTCGAAACCCGCCAGAAGCTATAGACATATCTTTTTTTAAATTAGAGTTCGTGGATTTACTTCCCCTGGTGTCTGTGAGTGAAATCTGATGTGTAGACTTCTCTGTGTAGTGAAATCTGATGTGTAGACTTCTCTGTGAAATCTGATGTGTGGACTTCTCTGTGTAGTGAAATCTGATGTGTAGACTTCTCTGTGTAGTGAAATCTGATGTGTAGACTTCTCTGTGAGTGAAATCTGATGTGTAGACTTCTCTGTGTAGTGAAATCTGATGTGTAGATTCCTCTGGGTAGTGAAATCTGAATGTCTAGACTTCCCTGTGTAGTGAAATCTGATGTGTAGAACTCTCTGTGTAGTGAAATCTGATGTGTAGACCTCTCTGTGTGGTGAAATCTGATGTGTAGACCTCTCTGGGCAGTGAAATCTGTTGTGTAGACTCTCTGTGTAGTGAAATCTGATGTGTAGACTTCTCTGTGTAGTGAAATCTGATGTGTAGATTTCTCTGTGTAGTGAAATATGATGTGTAGACTTCTCTGTGTAGTGAAATCTGATATGTAGATTTCTCTGTGTAGTGAAATCTGATGTGTAGACTTCTCTGTGTAGTGAAATCTGATGTGTAGACTTCACTGTGAGTGAAATCTGATGTGTAGACTTCTCTGTGTAGTGAAATCTGATGTGTAGATTCCTCTGGGTAGTGAAATCTGATGTCTAGACTTCCCTGTGTAGTGAAATCTGATGTGTAGAACTCTCTGTGTAGTGAAATCTGATGTGTAGACCTCTCTGTGTGGTGAAATATGATGTGTAGACCTCTCTGGGCAGTGAAATCTGTTGTGTAGACTCTCTGTGTAGTGAAATCTGATGTGTAGACTTCTCTGTGTAGTGAAATCTGATGTGTAGATTTCTCTGTGTAGTGAAATATGATGTGTAGACTTCTCTGTGTAGTGAAATCTGATATGTAGATTTCTCTGTGTAGTGAAATCTGATGTGTAGACTCCTCTGGGTAGTGAAATCTGATGTGTAGACCTCTCTGGGTAGTGAAATCAGATGTGTAGACCTCTCTGTGTAGTGAAATGTGATATGTAGACCTATCTGTGTAGTGAAATCTGATGTGTAGACCTCTCTGTGTAGTGAAATATGATGTGTAGACCTCTCTGGGTAGTGAAATCTGACGTGTAGACTTCACTGTGTAGTGAAATCTGATGTGTAGACCTCTATGTAGTGAAATCCGATGTGTAGACCTCTCTGTGTAGTGAAATCCGATGTGTAGATCTCTCTGTGTAGTGAAATCCGATATGTAGACCTCTCTCTGTAGTGAAATCCGATGTGTAGACCTCTCTGTGTAGTGAAATCTGATGTGTAGACCTCTCTGTGTAGTGAAATATGATGTGTAGACCTCTCTGGGTAGTGAAATCTGATGTGTAGACCTCTCTGTGTAGTGAAATCTGATGTGTAGACCTCTCTGTGTAGTGAAATCTGATGCGTAGACCTCTCTGTGTAGTTAAATCTGATGTGTAGACCTCTCTCTGTAGTGAAATATGATGTGTAGACCTCTCTGGGTAGGGAAATCTGATGTGTAGACCTCTCTCTGTAGTGAAATATGATGGGTAGACCTCTGTGTGTAGTGAAATATGATGTGTAGACCTCTCTCTGTAGTGAAATCTGATGTGTAGACTTCTCTCTGTGTAGTGAAATCTGATGTGTAGACCTCTCTGGTAGTGAAATCTGATGTGTAGACCTCTCTCTGTAGTGAAATCTGATGTGTAGACCTCTCTGTAGTGAAATCGGATGTGTAGACCTCTCTCTGTAGTGAAATCTAATGTGTAGACCTCTCTGTAGTGAAATCGGATGTGTAGACCTCTCTCTGTAGTGAAATCTGATGTGTAGACCTCTCTCAGTAGTTAAATCTGATGTGTAGACTTCTCTGTGTAGTGAAATCTGATGTGTAGATTTTTCTGTGTAGTGAAACCTGATGTGTAGTCCTCTCTGGGCAGTGAAATCTGATGTGTAGACCTCTCTGGATAGTGAAATCTGATGTGTAGACCTCTCTGGGCAGTGAAATCTGATGTGTAGACTTCTCTGGGTAGTAAAATCTGATGTGTAGACCTCTCTGGGCAGTGAAATCTGATGTGTAGACCTCTCTGGGCAGTGAAATCTGATGTGTAGACCTCTCTGGGCAGTGAAATCTGATGTGTAGACCTCTCTGGGTAGTAAAATCTGATGTGTAGACCTCTCTGGGCAGTGAAATCTGATGTGTAGACCTCTCTGGGTAGTAAAATCTGATGTGTAGACCTCTCTGGGCAGTGAAATCTGATGTGTAGACCTCTCTGGGTAGTAAAATCTGATGTGTAGACCTCTCTGGGCAGTGAAATCTGATGTGTAGACCTCTCTGGGTAGTAAAATCTGATGTGTAGACCTCTCTGGGCAGTGAAATCTGATGTGTAGACCTCTCTGGGTAGTAAAATCTGATGTGTAGACCTCTCTGGGCAGTGAAATCTGATGTGTAGACCACGTTGTAAAGGAAGTAAATCGTCTTTCTTGCATTCTACTCCTGTTAAAGAACCCTTTTCTGTTGGAAATCGAAAAGAGTAGGCTACAAAATGGTCGCTACTCGGGGAAAATTAATAGGAAAAGAAATCTCCCCAAAGAAACGTTAAACCTCTCTCCGATAAAAATATGAGTACTTCTGAAGTCGGAGAATATATGCTTGTATGGCGAGGGGAGAAACAATGATCATTTTTGGGCCATGTAATGAGAAGGATACAGCTGTGGTATTTTGTGATAACTGGGAAAATTGAGGGACGAAGAGATAGAAGGAAGCAAAGAGAAAAGATACCAGACAGATTAAGAGAATTTCTTGGCAGAAGTTCAACGGCAGAAACGATAAATAACCGTCGAGATCGAAAGTTGTGGAGCGATATAATCACCTCCGCCAGCATGCATGTTACTTAATGATGATGATGGTGGCGGGGACACCTGAGCACGTGGCTGCCTGTTTGAAATAAAAATAGGAAAAATCGATATTTAAGGAATATTAGTCTCTCGGGACCTCGCCAGAGATGTGAAGCTGACGATCGCAAACACACAAGAAATAAACAATTAACAAACAAACAACAAACAAGTGAACTATCCCACTGGTGCTGTGAATGTGGTTACTGATGGCAAGTATAAAATGACAGCTATTTATCGGGGAAATGAAATATCAAGGGAACAGAATTTGAATGACCAGAAAAGTCAAAATTTTGATTGTGACCAAAAGATAAGGAAATTGCAGTGACCAAAAGATAAGGAAATTGCAGTGACCAAAAGAGAAAGAAATTGCAGTGACCAAAAGAGAAAGAAATTGCAGTGACCAAAAGAGAAAGAAATTGCAATGACCAAAAGAGAAAGAAATTGCAGTTACCAGAAGAAAAAGAAATTGCAGTTACCAAAAGAGAAAGAAATTGCAGTTACCAGAAGAAAAAGAAATTATAGTGATCAGAAGAGAAAGAAATTGCAGTGACCAAAAGAGAAACAAATTGCAATGACCAAAAGAGAAAGAAATTGCATTGACCAAAAGAGAAACAAATTGCAGTGACCAAAAGAGAAAGAAAATGCAGTGACCAAAAAAGAAAAAAATTGCAGTGACCAAAAGAGAAAGAAATTTCAGTGACCAAAAGAGAAAGAAATTTCAGTGACCAAAAGAGAAAGAAATTTCAGTGACCAAAAGAGAAAGAAATTTCAGTGACCAAAAGAGAAACAAATTGCAGTGACCAAAAGAGAAAGAAATTTCAGTGACCAAAAGAGAAAGAAATTTCAGTGACCAAAAGAGAAACAAATTGCAGTTACCAAAAGAGAAAGAAAATGCAGTGACCAAAAGAGAAAGAAATTTCAGTGACCAAAAGAGAAAGAAATTTCATTGATCAGAGACATAATCGTCTCATTGTTTAGATGTTCTTGCTACTATCTCACCAGAGTTTTGGAAAGAAATGTTTTCTCACTGAAAGAAATGTTTTCTCACTGAAAGAAATGTTTTCTCACTGAAAGAAATGTTTTCTCACTGTCTGATTTATTCATTAAGAGTAATTACTTTCCGTGATACAGCTGCCGTGGTTACTAGATCTTTTCGTGCACGTATTTGCCCTAATCATAAACTCTGGTTGAAGAACTGAAATCAGAAATGAAGAACTGAGAAAAAAGTTGGAATAGCCCCCGCCATAAAATATATAAGGAAACAACAGATAAAATGGTTTGGCCACGTGACAAGGCAGAAAGAACAAAACACAATACAACGAGCTTTCAACAAACGTTGTGAGAACACCAGACCCAAGGGTCGACCACGAAAAAGATGGGTCGATGGAATATTAGAAGCACTAGAAAACATAACAGCAGCGGAGGCGAACAGAAGATCAAAAGACCGCAAATTATATCTCCCCTCGACGCTGAAAGGCAGATGAGGAAGGAAAGAAGAAGAAGAAGAAGAAGAGGAAGATAAACTCTAGTTATTCCACTTTTTCGCCCGTGCGCTGCCGGGGTCCGAAAGGGGAGTAAAGAATAGTACCGCTGTACCCTACCAGGCATGTATGTAAGAGGCGAGAAAGGAGGGTTGGGTATGGGACTGGCTATCCCATACAGTTAGAAAAATAAGCCGAAAATAACTTCACAAACATGGACAAGTCACTGAGAGTAATACACAACAGGACCTTTTTTTTAAATCCCCAGGGGAAAAGACAAATAGGAAGACCAGGGAATTCTTGGAGAAGACAGATAGAAGCAGAGATGAAGATGATGGGGGAGACATGGAATGATCTTAAAAGAATAGCAAGAAACAGAATGACTTGGAAAATGTTTGTTGAAGACCTATGCTCCACATGGAGCTGAAAGGTTGAAGAAGAAGGAAGAAGATGAAGATTTCCAACTTTGAGCTTTGTCCATTACCTAAACCAACAATCCTCTTCTATAAGAAGTCCCATTCAGGCGAGAGATAGTTTCTATAATGTTGTTATATTCTGTCTACAATTACTACCCCGCTTTAATCTTTACTGCTGCGATGCTACATGACCCTCCACACTCTGTTTTTGATAGTGCTTCAAACATTTTAAAAATGCATTGGACTCATCTGATGTTAAAGAAGGCCAGCAGTTTTGATGCGAAACTCGTGTTTACTGTAGGTTTTAGCGAGCCATATGGCGAGGCAAAAATCTACCGCTGCACTCAGAAGCCTAATCTTATTTTCCTTAGAGATAGCTGCTGAATTCCACATTGGACGCGGAGGAAGTGAAATATTAGATCTCTTGTGATTCAATGGCGCGCGCAGAGGAATCGACCTCTAGACTAGGGGTTCTCAACATATATTGCAATGTCCGCAAGATTTCAACATTTTAATTTTGAAATTATCTAGTATGCAGACAAAATAAACTGCCTCCTGCACAATAAACTGGGAATCGCGATAGCTCAGCGGTTAGTGAACTGGACTACATTCTGGTTCGATCCTGATTGACGGCTTTCTAGTTCACCCAGCCTTAAATGGGTACCGGATTTTTTGTGTGGAAAGTAAAGAGGCACGGGCGTAATACTGGCCACGTTACCCACAAATTATATGCCGAAGGTCTATAAAAATTATGGCCACTAACATCATATTCGCAATACGCCACTTAGCGTGACTGGGCCCTTTACTTTACTTACTGCAAAATAAGTTAAGGAAAACTCATTGCACGTTTGAAAGACGTCTGTAATAACGATATAAAAGTGATTGATGTCAAAATACCAGTAACTTACAGGAAAGAGTTTTCTAAAGACATTGAGCTGATGACGAAGTCAAATTGAGACAAGTTTCCTATACACAATTTGCACGAAGGGAGAAAATCCAACATTTGGCACGATTCTCACATAGCCACTAAACCCACAGTCTCCCGAGACTAGGAGAGTTAGTTACCCCTACCGCTGCTACAACCACACACACTTTTCAGTTAAAGATGTTACGTTTAACCATTAATATGTAACTTGATTGTCTGCTGATTATATTATTTGTGATTTCTTTAAAAATAAAGTTACAAGTTTCATGCATGGTGATATTATTACAAAGAAAATTTGTAATGGGCGATATCATTGGACAGAGGAAAAGTATCACAAACGTCGAAGAATTGCCAAACAAAAAGAAAAAAAAAACTGAGAATAATTCCCGTCATAGAATACGTAAAGAAACAAAAAAAAATAATAAGATGATCTGACCACATATGACAGAATGATCAAAACACAAGTCTCTAATAAACGTTACGTGAACACTAGACTCAATGATTGAGCACGACCGTAATGGATTTATGGAAACTAGAATCACTAGGAAGCATAACAGCAGTAGAGCTCGACAGAAGAGATACACACCGACAACCGTGTCTTCGCTCGACGCTGAAAGGCAATTGAGAAAGAAAATAAAGAAGTTAAATAAGTCATTATTGCATGTCCCATCATTATATGTTGAGTCGTGTTGTCTATAGACAGGATATGGCAAAACATGTTTATTAGAGTTAGAGTAAAGAAAAGGGATTCATACGATTTTGTTGAATAATTGAGACAGACAGACAAACAGACAGACATACAGGCTGACAGACAGACAGACATACAGGCTGACAGACAGACAGACATACAGGCTGACAGACAGACCTGAATCGTTAGAAATCTCGAAATAAATAAATTCAACAAGGGAGTTTAAAGATTAAAAACAATCGATAACAGATTGCCGAGGTCAGTGGCCGTCCACCCCGATCGATCTACCAAATGGGATGACAATATTACACAAAACAATATCAGTATTGCTGATATAAGAGCTGTTACAGAAGACATGACACATACACACATGACACACACACACGGTATATCAGCGATGGTACCTCGACGTGGATCGGTCGGATGGGGAATTGTAAGACGGGAATGCTGCAATGCAGTGTATCCTTATAAGACCGAAATGGTGTGTATCATTGTAAGACAGGAATGCTGTGTATCATTGTAAGACTGGAAAGCTGTGTATCATTGTAAGACTGGAAAGCTGTGTATCATTGTAAGACTGGAAAGCTGTGTATCATTGTAAGACTGGAAAGCCGTGTATCATTGTAAGACGGGAAAGCCGTGTATCATTGTAAGACGGGAAAGCTGTGTATCATTGTAAGACCTGAATGCCGTGTATCATTGTAAGACCTGAATGATGTGTATCATTGTAAGACCTGAATGCCGTGTATCATTGTAAGACCTGAATGCCGTGTATCATTGTAAGACCTGAATGCTGTGTATCATTGTAAGACGGGAAAGCCGTGTATCATTGTAAGACCTGAATGCTGTGTATCATTGTAAGACCTGAATGCTGTGTATCATTGTTAAAAGAACACTTTTGGATGATACTTTCCGCGAGCAGACACCGAGTAAAGAAATGCTTTAAAACATGAATCTAAAATTATAGTATGGACTAGATATAAATATAAAAAAGACTAACACTATAATCATAAACAAAGATAATACTCTAGACCCACAAGTGGATATCAAAGTGGAAGGAATAGACCTGGAGACAGTTCAGAACTACAACTACCTTGGACATACTATAACCAGTGATTGAAAATGTACAACTGAAATAAACAAAAGAATAGGCATGGCAAAAAGTAATTTTAATGGCATGAAGAACATACTAACATCAAAACAAATAACACCAGGGCTAAAACTAAGAATATCAAAATGTTATATCTTCTTAACGTTCTACATATGGTGTAGAAACATGGACATTAGTCAAGAAAACATGGTACAAATGTGGATTTATAGAAGAATAGGAAGAATTGGATGGTGAGAAAAGATAAACGATGAACTTAAACAACTAAAAATGAAAAGAGAACTACTAAACACAATTCAAACAAGACAAATCATAATTTTGGGGCGTATAAGACACAGTAGCCAACTAAAAGTAATCTTGGAAGGGAAAATACAAGGTAGAAGAGGCAGACCAAGACTAACATGGACGAGCAACATCAAAAGATGGACAAGTCAGTCTATTACAACCTGAACCATCAAAGCAAGAGACAGAACGGAATGGCGCTCCATGGTAGCTAACCTTCGATGCGGAGACGGCAATCAATGAATGAAAATTGTATTGGGTGCTAAACTGTTAAGGAACAGACCGAAATATAACGTTTCAGCCTTAAGCCTTCATCACAAACGATACAAGAAATAACACATAAACACAGTATGTTCATTACGTTGATGTTTTCAAGTTTCTCCCTCTTTGCTCTCAGCCCTGCATGATATTTACATTTGTGTCTACCATCTGAACAAATTGCTGGGACATTGATACCGTTGTGCATCAATCGCGTCCCAGGTAGATCAAACAGTTTTTGCACTTTGGCATGAAGACGCCAATTCATGTACCTCAACCTGAAAATTGAAAAGATTTCCTTGTTGCAGTTTCCTCATATTCCAAGTCCGCCATGCTGCCGGAGCTACTGAGTTTAGTGATCTGTGCACAGCGTGAGCTGTGTTTTTCATCCGGATCGTGTTTCGACATTCCAATTGCTTACGATGGATGACGATATCATACGACGAAGGACAGTTCGGCTACGTTCATTTTTGGCCTTATGTCTTTCGGCGTGTGCTGTAGCTGCTATGATGGAGACAGCAGTTACCTTTATTTGTTTGGATATTCGATGAGATGTTAATTCGGATTCCAACGGCACGGGTGGTTGAGCAATTACGGATTTTCATTCGTTTAGAGTGATAGCGGGGCCTTCAAATAACTATAACTGTAGCTAAACATAACTGTAACTAAACATAACTGTAACTAAACATAACTGTAACTAAACATAACTGTAACTAAACATAACTGTAACTAACCATAACTGTAACTAACCATAACTGTAACTAACTGTAACTGTAACTAACCATAACTGTAACTAACCATAACTGTAACTATCTGTAACTGTAACTAACCATAACTGTAACTAACCATAACTGTAACTAACTGTAACTAACCATAACTGTAACTAACCATAACTGTAACTAACCATAACTGTAACTAACCATAACTGTAACTAACTATAACTGTAACTAACTAGAACTGTAACCAACCATAACTGTAACTAACCATAACTGTAACTAACCATAACTGGTCCGAACTTTAGTCCTTCTCTGCTGCGTATCCACATCACAAGGCGATCCACTTCTCCCATCGCATCGTTATCTTCCCGATGTCGTAATTGTAGAACTCAGACCTGGAACCTGAAGCACGTCTTCAATCCATTAATCAACTCTTCAATTTCTGTTTAACACAGCACCCCTTGCAGACCATGTACCTACGGGGTCCACTACTAGTGTGCCTTTACAGTGATACATAACATAACTGTCCGCCCATATGATTTCTTAGCTCGGTGTAAAGTTATATGATCAACCCTTGTAAATGTATGTGGTGTTTGTATGTATGTATATAAGATGCCCATAAGCAAACTGGATGCAATATGTTCAGTTTCAAAAATATTTCTAAATTTATTTAAACAAAATTCTCTATTCTCTTCTCGATTCAGAATAATGTAATCCTCACTATCATTCTATTTTTCATTCATTATATCTCATTCACCCTTACTCTCTGTCTCTCTCTCACTCTCTCTCTCTCTCTCTCTCTCATTTCATGCTATTTTCTCTTCATTTCCTCTCTCTTTTCCTCTAGTCATCCTTTGTTCGTTCATTGTGTCTATGTTGAATCTGTGGCTCTAAAAATGTATTTTAATGCATATTTCATACAAATATTAATGTCAAAATGTAGACTCCGCACTGGGGTACGAGATCAGCCAACCTGAGACCCCTTGTACTATTCAATGTTTCAAACATGGAATCTGAAAGGCGCAAGGAAACTGAGATTAGAAGTGCATGAAAGGGTAACGAAAGGTTTGGGTGGATTAGAGAATGGAATAAGAACGAAAGAGTGGAGGAGGAGGAGAGGATACGTGAAGTGAAGATACAGAGGGAAACTTTGAAATGAAGAGTTGGTGAAGTGAACAGAACATGCAGTTACTTATGTTAAGTGATAATCAAGAAGTGGATTTTAACCCTTTCTGCACGTCTCGCCGTACAGTGCGTCACTTTCAATTTGATTAGTGTGAACCGACCATCAAGACATTTGTTTTTACATGTCTTGTATCAATGTGGTATTGGTGAAATCTAGTTCCTTGTTCAATTATCTAACATTTCCTATATAATATGTTATATGTTTAATAAATATAAATATGTTGATGGATTCTTACAAGCATGACAAATTTTGTCTGTGAAATCTTTTCTGTTGCGTTGATAACAAGCTTCCGTACGGGAAGAGTTAAAGAGGGTGAGAGACAGAGATGAGGTGGCATATAAGGAGAGATATGAGAAGTGAGGAAGAGGATGGTAGGACTGATGAGAAGTGAGGAAGAGGATGGTAGGACTGATGAGAAGAAAGGAAGAGGATGGTGGGACTGATGAGAAGTGAAGAAGAGGATGGTAGGACTGATGAAAGTGAGGAAGAGGATGGTAAGACTGATGAGAAGTGAGGAAGAGGATGGTAGGACTGATAAGAAGAAAGGAAGAGGATGGTAGGACTGATGAGAAGTGAGGAAGAGGATGGTAGGACTGATAAGAAGAAAGGAAGAGGATGGTAGGACTGATGAGAAGTGAGGAAGAGGATGGTAGGACAGATGAGAAGTGAGGATGAGGATGGTAGGACTGATGAGAAGTGAGGAAGAGGATGGTAGGACTGATGAGAAGAAAGGAAGAGGATGGTAGGACTGATGAGAAGTGAGGAAGAGGATGGTAGGACAGATTAGAAGTGAGGATGAGGATGGTAGGACTGATGAGAAGTGAGGAAGAGGATGGTAGGACTGATGAGAAGTGAGGAAGAGGATGGTAGGACATATGAGAAGTGAGGATGAGGATGGTAGGACTGATGAGAAGTGAGGATGAGGATGGTAGGACTGATGAGAAGTTAGGAAGAGGATGGTAGGACAGATTAGAAGTGAGGATGAGGATGGTAGGACTGATGAGAAGTGAGGAAGAGGATGGTAGGACTGATGAGAAGTGAGGAAGAGGATGGTAGGACATATGAAAAGAAAGGAAGAGGATGGTAGGACATATGAGAAGAAAGGAAGAGGATGGTAGGACTGATAAGAAGTGAGGAAGAGGATGGTAGGACAGATGAGAAGTGAGGATGAGGATGGTAGGACAGATGAGAAGTGAGGATGAGGATGGTAGGACTGATAAGAAGTGAGGAAGAGGATGGTAGGACTGATGAGAAGTGAGGAAGAGGATGGTAGGACATATGAAAAGAAAGGAAGAGGATGGTAGGACATATGAGAAGAAAGGAAGAGGATGGTAGGACTGATAAGAAGTGAGGAAGAGGATGGTAGGACAGATGAGAAGTGAGGATGAGGATGGTAGGACAGATACGAGATGTGAGGATGAGGATCGTAGGACAGATGAGAAGTGAGGATGAGGATGGTAGGACTGATAAGAAGTGAGGAAGAGGATGGTAGGACAGATACGAGAAGTGAGGCAGAGGATGGTAGGACAGATACGAGAAGTGAAGAAGAGGATGGTAGGACAGATACGAGAAGTGAGAAAGAGGATGGTAGAACAGATACGAGAAGTGAGGAAGGGGATGGTAGGACAGATACGAGATGTGAGGAAGAGGAAGGTAGGACATATGAGAAGTGAGGAAGAGGATGGTAGGACAGAAACGAGAAGTGACGTGGAACGTATAGAAATACTTGAAAGGAAGTGCAAAGAAGAAGATTATGATGAGGACATAGAGAATGTATGAACTATAGGAGGAGCGACCACAGATGGAGAAGAAAATTAACGTTATGGGAAAAGTACACAAGGAGACATTAAAAAACAATAATAACTGTGTAGACAAAGAGAGATTAAAGAAGAGCGAATTTTTATAAAGTACAATGTAAGGTCAAAAATGCGTATGACACAGTCTTAATAACAGAGACAGAGAATGAACTACATGAAATTAAGGACATAATAATAAAGCAACAAGAAAGGTTTCAGTCTAATAGTAAGAAAACAGAAGTAATGGTCATATCGAAGAAACAATCATCACCATCATGCAGCATAAAAATAAATAGGACAAATCTGGAACAAGTACAACGCGTCAAATATTTGGGCACAATAATAACATAAGATGGGAGATGCACTACCGAAATAAAAAGCAGAATAACTCAGGCTAAAATTGCATTTCAGGAAATTAAAAACATCTTATGCAACTAATCTATATCAATAGAAGTGAGAAAGAGAGTTCATCAGTGCTATATAGACCAACTCTGACCAATAAAAGCGAATCATGGACAGCAGACAAACAAATAGAAAGACGGTTAGAGGCTACAGAAATGCGATTTCTCAGAAGAATGTTGAAAGTTCCTTGGACAGCTAAAAAGACCATCGAGGAAATTCTCAAAGAGGCCAACACAAAAAAGGAACTCCTAAGAAATGAAGAAAGAAACAATCAACATTTTTTCGGGCACATTATAAGGAGAGGAAAGTTGAAATACTTGATCACAACTGCCAAAATACTGCGAAAGAGATATCGCGGACTACAAAGAGAGAAAATACTAGATAGCTTGGTGTCATGGCATGGAAAACAGTCAACAGAACTGATATGATGCACGTCGGATAGAAGATTGTGGAAGGACATGATCGCCTACGCCAATCGGTATTGCTCACCATGATGATGATAAACAAAAAAGTGATTTTGTAGAAAAGGAATAAACAACAAATTTTAAAATGTAATTTTGTAAAAAAAAAAAAAAAAAAGAACTAGAAAAACGAATGTAATTTTGTAGGAAAGAAATATATAAGAACACAAAGAGTAATATTTTTTTAAAGAAAAGGAATACACAAGAATTTTTCAAAACGTAAATTTGTAGAAAAGGAATAAACAAGAACAAAAAAATATAGTTTCATAGAGATTAACTAACCAAAGGCAAAAAAAAGGAATTTTAAGAAAAGTGCATTGAAAAGAGTGGAGAAACATGTTAAACTGCACTCAGAAATCTATCAAATAATGAGGTTCAAAACACATAAACTTCCTTTTTGATAGAAAGGAAATTGCACTAGAAGAAAGGTATAAGGCAGGTCGTGTGAAAGAGTGCGCTGTGAAGTCTTAATAATGGAATTAATATTACTCTTTTGTCGTGGAAACCGTCATTGTGGAATTTAAACAATCATCATTATAAGACTGCTTCGGTGCAGTTCATTATGAATATCTGCCAGATGAACTTTACAAATAATTTTAGCCACATTCTTCTGAAAATGGCACAATTGTTCGCTTTTGTCTCCATTTTTTTGTGCATTTGTGTGTGAATTTGCCCTGAGGCTAGTACATTCTATTTATTATTAAACTTAATATTTTATGGAAGTGGTTTCATTGTGTGACATCATACACAAATATATAATGTATAACTTAAGGGATTTTTTGAATGAGTGATATTTTAATTAAATGATTTTTATAACAAAGTAGAATGTCAACGATTAGTTTGAACACTGTAGTGGTTGCGTTCGCCCGATGACTAAAGTGTTCTAGAGTATTCGTAGACTGTAGAATTACCTCTTCGTCATCCGTCCTTAAAAGAACGTTAAGTGGGCGTGTCTGCGTTGTGTTGTGGTTTGCAGTATAACTGTTATATTTGCGCCTTTCGGCCCAACATATCCGACTTCAGCACGGAACACTTTAGTGAAATACAAGTTTTCAAAATAAATATTTGTCAAATATAACTTCTGGAGGCAAAGGCGCGCCTCCCAGCACCAGAGCTGGAAGTTGTCAGCGACCCACAGCTGATGGCTTGCGCCAGGATCGGTGAACCGAAGCCATCCAGACCCTGCACCACCTCTCCGTGGTGACTCCAGTAACAGACTAACCTGTCTAGTCTGGCCAAGCGTGCAGGGATCGAAGAGGGAAGACAACCCGGTACTCAAAAATGTCGTGTGAAGTCGGAGGTGTTGGGCCGAAAGGCGCAAATATAACAGTTATACTGCAAACCACAACACAACGCAGACACGTCCACTACGTCCTTGTAAGGGCGGATGATGAAGATGAATATTCTAGTCTATCACGATACTCTAGAATACTTTAGTCATCGGGCGAACGCAACCAACCAACCAACAAATATAACTTCTTATAATGAAATTCAATGCATCATATAACAACTATATGCATTGTCTGTTTTTGATAAATAAATTATAACATTAACTAAAATAGCTGTGAGAAACAGCTCTGATGGGTGTATTTTGTAACAAGGTTTTGAAATGAGTTTTACGATCTGATGTAGGTGGCTAAACATGTGTGGCCTAGGGAAAACAATTCGACTGGGCTACCGACGTTCCGACAACACGTGTTCAATTCTCATTGGAAGCAGTGTGAGTTGTACTCGTGGTTAGAAAACAAATACCCCCGCGGTCGACCCAGCCGCTGACAGAGATGGGTACCAGGGTAGTACCCTGGGAAGGTGAGGAATGCCGCCTCGCATCGTGAGTTTCGATGCTTGAAGCAACACTATTCAGAAGTCTCCGAACACTTCTGGACAGCCGGCCGAGGACATATGGGTGACAACTCGCGCGCTAAGACGCCGGTTCAAGTCTCGTACTTTAACTTTACGTGTGTGGCTCCACACGGTGAGGAGAGAGAAGATAGTCACCGTTACATGCCACGCATGTCGTAAGAGGCGACTCAGGAGGTTTGAAATTGTCGCCTGTGTAGTCGAGTAGAGCGTGCACGGAGCGAATTTGTCAACGAAATTTACCGATGCATTCTGGGAAATGCTGTGACAAGTGCTGGAGCGGATATGGGGAAATCCTTACTACAATAAAACTAGGACTATGGCTAAAATAGAATATAAATGCACTTGTTTTGTTTATTTTACTCCTTTCTTCTACGAAATGCATTTCAATATTTTCATGTACTCGCATTCCTTCATCACCCCCTCCCCGTTTACACATGTACATCTCATTCTTTCATACACTCGCTCACTCTCTCACTCCGTTATAATTCAATTACGCCATGTTTCGTCACGTTACTTCGTCAGAAGTCAGCATGGGTCGTTAGTAGGCGCGACAAGGGGAGAGTACTCGCCATGAACTATGCATATATTTAACACAAGGAAAAATGAGTGACAGACAGAGTCGGTGATGGAGAGAAAGAAATAATAAGAAAAAGACTTTTTATTTCAAAGTTAGCGCTTGTGTACATTGTGAAGATGATGCCCACAGAGGGTGGGCATCTACTGCAGGGATCTGTGGAAGTGGGAATCAGAAAAATATGGAGCTGGAAGATGTGTTAAGGATGGTTACATACCTGTACTGTTTTACTGTTAAGGATGGTTACATACCTGTACTGTTTTACTGTTAAGGATGGTTACATACCTGTACTGTTTTACTGTTAAGAATGGTTACATACCTGTACTGTTTTACAGTTAACGATGGTTACATACCTGTACTGTTTTACAGTTAAGGATGGTTACATACCTGTACTGTTTTACAGTTAACGATGGTTACATACCTGTACTGTTTTACAGTTAAGGATGGTTACATACCTGTACTGTTTTACAGTTAAGGATGGTTACATACCTGTACTGTTTTACAGTTAAGGATGGTTACATACCTGTACTGTTTTACAGTTAACGATGGTTACATACCTGTACTGTTTACAGTTAAGGATGGTTACATACCTGTACTGTTTTACAGTTAACGATGGTTACATACATGTACTGTTTTACACCTAATGATGGTTATATACCTGTACTATTTTACAGTTAACGATGGTTACATACATGTACTGTTTTACACCTAATGATGGTT
Source organism: Megaustenia siamemsis (assembly GCA_032433765.1). NCBI lineage: Eukaryota > Metazoa > Mollusca > Gastropoda > Stylommatophora > Ariophantidae > Megaustenia > Megaustenia siamemsis. The sequence goes on from JAVIAB010000108.1 coordinate 73,513,992, forward strand.
ATATACCTGTACTATTTTACAGTTAACGATGGTTACATACATGTACTGTTTTACACCTAATGATGGTTATATACCTGTACTGATTTACAGTTAAAGATGGTTGCATCATATCTAGTTAGTCCCAGCATCACTTCAAACTAATTAAAGTGCGTGATTGCTCAAACGCCCGTGCCAGTGGAATCATCCGAATTAACATCCCATCACATTGAAGGATCCAAATAAAGAAAGGCAGTTACTGTCTCTATCATAGCAGCCACAGCACAAGCCAAAAGACATAAGACGTAGCTGCACAAAAACTGAACGCAACCGAACTGTCCTTCAGCATACGATATCATCATTCATCGGAAGCAATCGGAAGCAATCGGAAGCAATCGGAAGCAATCGGAAGCAATCGGAAGCAATCGGAAGCAATCGGAAGCAATCGGAAGCAATCGAATATCGAAACACAATCAGGATAAAAAACAAAGCTCATGGTGTGCTTTGAGCACTAAACTCAGTAGCTCCGGTAGCAAGCCAGACTTGGAAAACGAGGAAACTGCAACAGGGAACACTTTTCAGACAGATCCTCAACGGTCCCTGTCACCTGTCCGCCATATTGACCGGAAGTCGATGATTGAATCTGTATAACTAATCTATTCTATTCAAATAATAAAATCAATTTCACTACAGTCGGGACATCTCCATCACCGCTCCACGCGTCGTACCAGCATTTCTCGAAGCGTGTACAGGCTGATTCAAAGTAGACCCAGGGAATCGCTACGGAGAATAATTGCTAGGGAAGGCACAACAATGGAACTAAAAACAAAAGAAACTACAAGAACTAGCAGCAGATCGTCAGTCGTGGATAACTATGACTTCCGCTCTATGTGCTGTCTTCGGCTCGAGTAGAACATGAATACAGACTAATCGTTCGTGTAAGGTCTTGATTGTAGAGACATCTGCTTTTCCCATTAAGTACTCCGGACCTACCAGACCCCATTTTCACCTTTAGACTCCTCGGTCTCTCAACATGGACATTATTATCCCACGCATTCTCCCACCTTTTATCTAAAGGAAGGATAAACAAACTGAGCGATGTTCTTTTTGTCGAGAGTAAGGGCAAACTCAGTGCCAGAGCTGCCAGCGAGCTTGTCGGCTATTTCATTGGCGTGTACACCAGCATGATCTGGACAGTACACTCAGGTTAACGCGCTCACTGTAGAGACATCACAGAGTTGCATCCACTTCTGCCACAACCACTGTCTGTTCATCTTCTGTAGCGTACTTTGCTACTCAGTTACCAAGACTGCTTGATACTGTTAACGTTTGTTACATTTGGACACTCTACTGTTAACGTTAGCTACCTCTGTACATTCTACTGTTAACGTTAGCTACCTCTGTACATTCTACTGTTAACGTTAGCTACCTCTGTACATTCTGCTGTTAACGTTAGCTACCTCTGTACATTCTACTGTTAACGTTTGTTACATTCGGACACTCTAATGTTAACGTTAGCTACCTCTGTACATTCTACTGTTAACGTTAGCTACCTCTGTACATTCTCATATTAACGTTAGCTACCTCTGTACATTCTCATGTTAACGTTAGCTACCTGTGTACATTCTGCTGTTAACGTTAGCTACCTCTGTACATTCTGCTGTTAACGTTAGCTACCTCTGTACATTCTGCTGTTAACGTTAGCTACCTCTGTACATTCTGCTGTTAACGTTAGCTACCTCTGTACATTCTGCTGTTAACGTTAGCTACCTCTGTACATTCTGCTGTTAACGTTAGCTACCTCTGTACATTCTGCTGTTAACGTTAGCTACCTCTGTACATTCTGCTGTTAACGTTAGCTACCTCTGTACATTCTGCTGTTAACGTTAGCTACCTCTGTACATTCTGTTGTTAACGTTAGCTACCTCTGTACATTCTGCTGTTAACGTTAGCTACCTCTGTACATTCTGCTGTTAACGTTAGCTACCTCTGTACATTCTCATGTTAACGTTAGCTACCTCTGTACATTCTACTGTTAACGTTAGCTACCTCTGTACATTCTGTTGTTAACGTTAGCTACCTCTGTACATTCTACTGTTAACGTTAGCTACCTCTGTACATTCTACTGTTAACGTTAGCTACCTCTGTACATTCTACTGTTAACGTTAGCTACCTCTGTACATTCTACTGTTAACGACGACGATCGATATTCTATATACGATACTGTCACCGAGGGTTACCTCTCACAGCAGTGTAGCTCTAATACTTTAGTTGATTGTTCATTTGTATCTTTCCATTCAGATAAAATATAAACTGTCCTTCTATCACACAATCAATGTAAATTACTGAAGCTGTATTTACAATTTTTGTTAATCTTTTGTGGTTAAAAATGTAATATTGCGTCCTCTGAAAATCTGATTTGCCATTATCTTATCATTTAGATACAAAAATTAATCTAGTAAAAAAACATGCCTAATATGTTTACTTAAGTTAAATATTGTACATTTTGTGAATAGTGTTACAAATTGAAAGCATTTCCATAAAATAGACAGTTTAAGGTTGAGAGGGATGTGCTAGGCTCTGTACATCTTCGCCATTACAAAAGTTGTGTTAGGGAACAATACAAACGTTGTGTTAGGGAACATTACAAACGTTGCATTGGGAACATTGCAAACTTTGTGTTAGGGAGCATTACAAAACTTGTGTTAGGGAACATTGCAAAAGTTGTGTTAGGGAACATTGCAAAAGTTGTGTTAGGGTACATTACAAACGTTTTGTTAGGGAACATTGCAAAAGTTGTGTTAGGGAACATTACAAAAGTTGTGTTAGGGAACATTACAAAAGTTGTGTTAGGAAAATTACAAAAGTTGTGTTAGGGAACATTACAAAAGTTGTGTTAGGGAACAATACAAACGTTGTGTTAGGGAACATTACAAACGTTGCATTGGGAACATTGCAAACGTTGTGTTAGGGAACATTGAAAAAGTTATGTTAGGGAACATTACAAATGTTGTGGAAGGGAACATTACAAATGTTGTGGAAGGGAACATTACAAACGTTGCATTGGGAACATTACAAACGTCGTGTTAGGGAACATTACAAAAGTTGTGTTAGGGAACATTACAAACGTTGTGTTAGGGAACATTACAAACGTCGTGCTAGGGAACATTTCAAACGTTGCATTGGGAACATTACAAACGTTGTGTTAGGGAACATTATAAAAGTTGCATTGGGAACATTACAAACGTTGTGTTAGGGAACATTAAAAAAGTTTTGTTAGGGAACATTACAAACGTTGTGTTAGGGAACATTACAATAGTTGTGTTAGGGAACATTGCAAAAGTTGTGTTAGGGAACATTACAAAAGTTGTGTTAGGGAACATTGCAAAAGTTGTGATAGGGAACATTACAAAAGTTGTGTTAGGGAACATAATAAAATTTGTGTTAGGGAACATTGCAAAAGTTGTGTTAGGGTACATTGCAAAAGTTGTGTTAGGGTACATTACAAACGTTGTGTTATGGAACTTTACAAAAGTTGTGTTAGGGTACATTACAAACGTTGTGTTAGGGAACATTGCAAAAGTTGTGTTAGGGAACATTACAAAAGTTGTGTTAGGGAACATTACAAAAGTTGTGTTATGGAACTTTACAAAAGTTGTGTTAGGGAACATTGCAAAAGTTGTGTTAGGGTACATTACAAACGTTGCATTGCGTACATTACAAACATTGCATTGGGTACATTACAAACGTTCCGTTGGGTACATTACAAACGTTGCATTGCGTATATTGCAAGACTTGTTTTAGGGATGTTGTAAAGTTGTGTTTGGGACATTGACTTATCTTTGCATGAAATCTCCAATAACTGTAGAATATCTCTTCTTTATGATGATATCTCTGGCTTTATCTATATTTAAACATTCTTCATTTGTGATTTTCCTGTCTACGGGATTCGTAGCATTCTTCTGATAATGCACTTCTTAGCTGCCTCTAATATTCTTTGTGTTGTTTTATTTATCGTTAACTACTCGCTTCCATTTAGTAGAACAGTTTTGATGTAGCACTTTATGACATGATTTTTAACATTAATTGACAATGATTTGTTGCATAGGATGTTTATCATTCGATGGAATTTTGACTTTGCTTGTCCTATTTTGCTTCTAATTTCTGCAGTGCACCTGCCATCTGATGTTATTATTGATGCCAGGTAGTTGAATCTATGGGGAATAATAGAACAAATAAGTATGTGTTAGCACTCGGAAAAATTAACAGACAAACAACAATAGAAAAAAACGAAGAACAATATATGGTCCGAAGTGGGATCGAACCCGTACTCCCTGGCACCGCGCCTTGCCACGAGAAGCCGAACGCTTGGCACACTGCCACACAGCCAACTAAAAAATTGGCTATTGCAGCAGTGTCTTCCACGAAAGGCGCTCTCAATGACTATAGCATAGGGTAACGATCACAGACCGAAAATAAATTGTATATTTGTACTTTCCTATTAATGCAAGTATCTCCCAGTAGGGCTGAATACTTGTGTTGTAGACAAACATTTATTGGACGAAACAGCACGAATAGTAGTTTCCAGTGGTTATATACTGGTAACAAATAATAATACATAAATATTATTATATGGGGAACTTCCGAGGCGATAATAGGGAATAATAGAACAAATAAGTATGAGTTAGCACTCGGAAAAATTAACAGATAAACAACAACAGAAAAAAACGAAGAACAATATATGGTCCGAAGTGGGATCGAACCCGTACTCCCTGGCACCGCGCCTTGCCACGAGAAGCCGAACGCTCTGTTGTTGTTTGTCTGTTAATTTTTCCGAGTGCTAACACATACTTATTTGTTCTATTATTCCCTATTATCGCCTCGGAAGTTCCCCATATAATAATATTTATGTATTATTATTTGTTACCAGTTGAATCTATGCACTTGTTTCAGAATGCTTCCATTTAGTTTGACTCTACATTCTTGTGTGTTTGTTTTCTGGAGGTATTCTAGAGAGGATTTGAGCAGTGACGTATTCTCTATGATATCGCAGCTACCGCCGGTAGCCTGAACATATTAACGAAATACAAAAGTAAATAATAATTTATTATATTTTTAAAATTATTATATTACAAATTTTATAATATTCTATAACATATTTCGTAGGACATTATGATTTATTTGCTTTCTTTTGAATTTATTAAAGCAAGGTTTTCCTCTGGCAACTATAACGTTTGTGAATGAAACCAAAACTACTATACATTGAAACCTCTAGAAGCCAGCGGTATATTTTTCCTCTATCCGGACCTTGTATTAACGACCGTGACATTTAAAAATTCCCGTCAAAATATATAGCGAGCGTTGCCGCAAGAGCAATGCGGTTTCATGGGTTATTTTTAGCTCTAGCCAAGCAGAATCATCAGAAAGTGAAAGTGAAACTATGTCTCATTACCGGAACTTCCTTAGCTATTTATAAATAATTTATGCGCATCAACATCTGTAGAAAGAACTTTTACTGCTATCAAGAGAATCAAATCTTATTGTCGCTCAACTCAGACACAAGAACGCTTATCTGGTTTGGCAGTAATGTCCATTGAGAAATCATTCCCTCAGAAACTTAGAAACCAACACAACAGTACTTTCAATGACAAAGTCATCAAGACATTTTCGTCCCAAACAAGACGGATATAATTAACATAAATAAGTACGTAATTTAAAATGTAGTGAATGCATTAGTAAATATTACCTTATGTTAGCCTACTGAATATAATATATGTTCTTATTTATTATGTCAGCGGTAGCCCAGACCCTAAAACCAGTAAACGCCACTGGATTTGAGAACTATGGAGTTGTCCGATGTGTGGCATGAAGAAGATCTCTAGACTAAACTAAAGAGCGACCAAGTAACAATATCGAATGTATGATATTCTCTATAACAAAACAAGAATGGCAATATCGGTTGGTACGTTGTTCATTCATTGGGTGCCGTCTCTACATCGAAGTTTGGCTACCATAGAGCGTCATTCATTCATTGGGTGCCGTCTCTACATCGAAGTTTGGCTACCATAGAGCGTCATTCATTCATTGGGTGCCGTCTCTACATCGAAGTTTGGCTACCATAGAGCGTCATTCATTCATTGGGTGCCGTCTCTACATCGAAGTTTGGCTACCATAGAGCGTCATTCATTCATTGTGTGCCGTCAGTATCTCCCTCAGTATATCCTCAGTATCTCCCTCAGTATATCCCTCAGTATATCCCTCAGTATATCCCACAGCATATCCATCAGTATATCCCACAGTATATCCCACAGCATATCCCTCAGTATATCCCTCAGTATATCCCACAGCATATCTCTCAGCATATCCCTCAGTATATACCCTCAGTATATCCCACAGTATATCCCTCAGTATATCCCACAGTATATCCCACAGTATATCCCTCAGAATATCCCACAGTATATACCCTCAGTATATCCACAGTATATCCCTCAGTATATCCCACAGTATATCCCACAGTATATCAGACAGTATATCCCACAGTGTATCCCTCAGTATATCCATCAGTATATCCCACAGCATATCCCTCAGTATATCCCTCAGTATATCCCACAGTATATCCCACAGTATATCCCTCAGTATATACCACAGTATATCCCACAGTATATCCCACAGTATATCCCTCAGTATATCCCTCAGTATATCCCACAGTATATCCCTCAGTATATCCCTCAGTATATCCCACAGTATATCCCACAGTATATCCCACAGTATATCCCACAGTATATCCCTCAGTATTCCCACAGTATATCCCTCAGTATATCCTCAGTATATCCCTCAGTATATCCCACAGTATATCCCTCAGTATATCCCTCAGTATATCCCTCAGTATATCCCTCAGTATATCCCTCAGTATATCCCACAGTATATCCCACAGTATATCCCACAGTATATCCCACAGTATATCCCTCAGTATTTCCCACAGTATATCCCTCAGTATATCCCTCAGTATATCCCTCAGTATATCCCACAGTATATCCCTCAGTTATATCCCTCAGTATATCCCTCAGTATATCCCTCAGTATATCCCTCAGTATATCCCACAGTATATCCCACAGTATATCCCACAGTATATCCCACAGTATATCCCTCAGTATTTCCCACAGTATATCCCTCAGTATATCCCTCAGTATATCCCTCAGTATATCCCACAGTATATCCCTCAGTTATATCCCTCAGTATATCCCTCAGTATATCCCTCAGTATATCCCTCAGTATATCCCACAGTATATCCCTCAGTATATCCCTCAGCGTATTATGACTTAGTGTTAGTCGTCGGATTACCCTCAACGAACAACGGTCCATAAGCGCTCAGTTTCCTCCCCAGTAAGATCCACAGTGTGAAACGATAAACTACTTCACAAGTCTACCTTCGACCGACTCGTACCTCACCAGAACCTAGATAACATCCAGATTAACATGAAAATCCGGGTGTCGCACGAGGGCCGAAAATTCACGAATAAAACTCCATCATTTCGCCCTTCATCACAAGCGTACAGTCGGTTTAGTGGTATTCGAACGTCCATCATGGTGACGTGTCACACACACAACAATCGACGCGCCCACAACGCTCGAATTACTGCAAAGAATGCAGCCAAAAAACGCACAGAACACCGCAGCGAGTGACGCATAATCGGCAAAGTGTAATGACCTTCGGTTGCCTTTGCAGAACAGTCCATAATATGGAGGTCGCAACTGGTATGAAATTGGCGCCTAACAAATCCAACAACGGGTTATTGCTTGCTTGCGTTCGCCAGATGACTAAAGGAGTGTACCTCTCCGTCATCCGTCCTTAAAAGGACGCTAAGTGGACGTGTCTGCGTTGTGTTGTGGTTTACAGTATAACTGTGATATTTGCGCCTTTCGGCCCACAACATCCGATTTCAGCATGACATTTTTGAGTACCGGGTTGTCTTCCCTCTTCAATCCCTACTCGCTTGGCCAGACTAGACAGGTTAGTCTGTTACTTGAGGCACCACGGAGAGGTGGAGCAGGGTCTGGATGGTTCTGGTTCACCGATCCTAGCGCAAGCCGTCATTTCTGTGTCGCTGACAACTTCCAGCTCTGGTGCTGTGAGGCGCGCCTTCGCCTCCTATAATGAATGTTGATAACGTAGATGACGTAGTACAAACCAACGATAGATGCGCCTGCAACGCCCCATTCACTCCAAGGAATGGTGCCAAATGTAGCCATGAAATACCGTAGCGATGGCGCATAATTCCTTAAGTGGAACTCTTCGGTTAACATAGCAGAACAATCCACATTAAGGAGCTATGAATCATTGGCATCGAACAAATCAAACGACGGCTGTGACGATTAACAACACTAAACTATTAAACACTGGAGTTCGTACATATTGGTCGGGGTTCTGCTTGGACATTCTCGAGGGAGATATCAGAGCACTTATAGATTCGTCCGGTGTGCGATGATGATCCTAGCACAAACGGAAACAAACACTGAACAACTTGGATCTAAACTACTTTTTGACTGTAGTCAGATTTGTACTGATAATGGGGGCCTCGGTCTCGCCTAGTAGTAACCACCTGACTGGGCTACTGACGTTCGGACTACCCGTGTTCGATTCCCGCTGCAAGCAGTGCGATTTGTACTCATGGTTGGGGAAAAAATACACCCGCTGTCGACCCAGCCGGTGGCAGAAATGGGTACCAGGGTAGTACTTTGGGAGTTGAGGAATGCCATTTCGCATCGTGAGTTTCGATGCTTGAAGCGACGCTATCCAGAAGTCTCCGAACAATTCTGGATAGGTGCCGAGCATATATGGGTGAAACAAAACTCGCGTGCTAAAGCGCAGATTCAAGTCTCGTACTTGACCTTTACCTTTGTACTGGTGAACTTATCGTCCTAACTTGAATTAATAATATTGATAATTTTCTCTTGAAGTACATGTAAGATGAATAATGAAACACACTGACATTATATGTCTCTGTGTCTTCATTAACTAACACATTCCTGATTCATCAACTGCGTGACATCAAATACTCGCGTGCTTGAAGCCAAATTCCAATATTTCTTGACATTTTATGTAGAATTCCTCAACACACACCTCTTTTGAATGCAGCAAACATCACAAAAACCGCGCAAATAATTAACTTTAAGCAGTCTGCGAGCATAAGGAATCTAATTCACTTCTTCTATAATTTTCCTTTCTAAACTTTTTATTAATTTTCCTTAAAATAAAACCAAGAAAAAACGAGAGCAATTTGCTCTCGCGTCTTCCTCGTTGTCTATAGCAAAACTATTATACACAAGCATGTTTTCTTACAGGTGACCCACACACCTGTTTTCTTATTTTTGAACAAGAAAAAAGCTCTCACACGCATCTCCACACCTTGGCGTATATTTAAAACCGCTGCAGCATGCACACACACATCAACTGTCATTTGCGACTTTGTTTTCCTTTCACAAACGCAATAATTCACGACAAAAAATGTCACATATTTATAGTTCCGCTTTTGAACCGATTTCGTTTCGTGGCGCCAGGGATAGTTTTTACATTCTAACATACCCTTGCTTGTTCTTCACATCTCGGAAATGTCTAATTCTTGGAGGGAGAAAGGTGAAAAGATAAACAAAGTGTGTGCTTCTCAGATAGTTTTAACACGTAGAATAACAGTTGAAGATAGTACAAAGGGTGGAGGGAAGCCGGCTCGTGAAAGAAAGAAGGTAGAAGATGGAAAGAGTGAGAGACAAAAAGAGTAAGATAGGGTAAAGACGGAGAAAGACAGATTGAAATAGAGAGGGAAAAAAAGAGAGGAAAAATGGATAAAGAGGGACAACGCTGCGGAGAGAGAGAAAGAAAGTAAAATAAAAGTAAGGACTGAGAAATAAATACTGAAATAAGGTGCAAAATAGAGGAGGGAAAATGGTTAAAGAGGGTGGAAGCAGCTGAGAGAGGGAGAGAGAGAGAGGGGGGGGGAAGAAAGTAAAATAAAAGTAAGGACTGAGAAATAAATACTGAAATAAGGAGAAAAATAGAGGACGGAAAATGGATAAAGAGGGTAGAAGCAGCTGAGAGAGAGGGAGAGAGAGAGAGGAGTAACAAGGTGACGGGTAGCAACAGAAAGAAACAGAGAGGGGAATATATTTTTCATAGAGATTGGAGACAGAAAAGGAGAAAGATAGACAGAGAGGGAAGCAGAAAGCTCTAGGTAATACTAGAGTAATGCTTAGCTAAATATCGACGTCACTTAAGTTTATTTATTTTCTTTAATGTCTGTCTCCTTTTTCATTTTTCTTCAAATGTTAGTTTTATTTTTTTTATAAAATCGTGTGTGACTTGAGCTAAAGACTTCAGCTAAAGACTTGAGCTAAAGACTTCAGCTAAAGAATGTGTGCATGATATCACAAATATTTCCCGTCTCTGCCTGCGATTCTACGAGCTGATATTTGTCTGTATCACTTAATTTTACTCTTATGGGAGCCGTGATAGTTCACTGGCTAGGGAACCGTACAGCTAATGACGTATAAGTAAAAAGTAAAGTGCCCCCGTCACGCCAAGTGACGTATAGGGAATATGGTGTTAGTGACCATAAATTTTACAGAACTCCGGCACACGATTTTTGGTGTAATGTGGTCGGTATTACGCCCGTGCCGCTTTACTTTCCCATGAAAAAAGCCAGTACACATTAAAACTGGGTGAACCTGAAAGCCGTCGGTCAGTATCGAACCCTACCTCTTGTCCTTAGTAGCCCAGTTCACTAACCACTGAGCTATCGCGGCTCCCATGCTAATGACATATACCCATATATAACTACATGGCGATAATATACTAGTAATAGTAATATTATAATTGATTATATATCATAATTATTATTACTAGTATTTAGCATATTATCGCCATGTAGTTATAGTTGTGTGTACAATTCTTATAAATATTTTTGTGTTGTTGTTTGTTGTTCCAGCGGAAGGCCTACTTGGCCGAAACATCGCTTTTTGTTTTGTTACTCACCTACGTAAAGCTGTTACCATACCACGTTTTTGTCCTTTTTGTAAATGACCATTATTATCATCAGCTTTACAACAGCTTCGCATCTCTGTGTATCTTGATGCCTTAACTCCTCCACTGCTAATGACAAGAGGTCTGGTTCAATCCTGATCGACGGCTTCCAGGTTCACCCAGCCTTAAATGGGTTCCGGGGTTTTTTTAATGTGAAAGTAAAGCGGCACTGGCGTAATACTGACCATGTTACCGCAAAAATCATGTGCTGAAGGTTTATAAAAAAATATATAGACAATAACGCTATTTTCCTAATATGCCACGTGGCGTGATGGGATTATTTACTGGAGACAAGTAATAATAAAAGAACAGTATAATAGAGGGAAGTTTCCAAGGTGATAGAACAGCGAATCATTTCAGGGGGAAGAGGTATGTTTACATCACTCGGAAACAAATCAGAAGTAATCAGCTAAAAAAAAGAATAGACAACTCAAAGCAGGATCGAACCCATTCTCCACGTCACAGCGGTGTCCCACGAGAACCAGACGCTAGACCACAAGGCCAACTCATCTACCCAATAAGAGTAGATATCATTGGTGATCTATCTTTCGTTCGCCTGAAGTATTGTCTATATCTGCAATGTCGTTTCCCTCATAAATTGTAATGTCTTTTTTAATTCTTGCAGTGGCCCATATAGTGGTGATCATTAGTAATGTCTTTCATGTTTGTGTACTCATGACTATAACATAGAGACACAACTCGGGAATAAATCGTATATCTGTGTTTTCCTATTAAGACAAGTATCTCCCATAGGGTTGAATACTTGCGTTGCAGACAAACAGTTACAGGACGAAACAGCACGAATAGTAGTTTCCTGTGGTTTAGACTAGAGACAAATAATAATTAATAAATATTATTATAGACAATTCCGAGGTAATGGGTCAGCAAATACTTACTTTTCTACCTACATTTCTATTGCTATCTTATATAGTTATTACATTCATACAATCTGTTGTCTATTTCTTAATGCTACTCTCCTACCTCTATGTCAATACAAATGAGAAAGAGAGTTCATCGGTGCTACATAGAACCAATTCTGACCTATGGAAGCGAATCATGGACAGTAGGCAAACAAATGAAAAGACGATTAGAGGCCACAGAGATGGGATTTCTCAGAAGAATGTTGAAAGTTCCATGGACAGCTAAAAAAACCAATGAGGAAGTTATCAAAAAGGCCAACACAAAAAGGGAGCTCTTAAAAAACATCAGAAAGAAGCAATCAACATTTTTCGGGCACATCATGAGAAGAGGAAAGTTGGAATACTTGGTTACAACTGGCAAAATAAAAGGAAAGAGAGATCGCGGACGACAAAGAGAGAAAATACTGGATAGCTTGGTGTCACGGCATGGAAAACAGTCAACAACAGAACTGATACGATGCACAGTGTAAAGAAGATTGTGGAGGGACATGATCACCTACGCCAACCTGTAAGGCATAGGATGATGATGATGATGACTCTCCTACCTTCTTTCCAGTTACTATCTTTTCTAGTTATTACATTCTTATTAACTGTTGTCTATTTCTTGATGCTACTTTCCAACCTACATTTATGTTGCTATCTTATTTAGTTATTACATTTTGTAAGATTGTTGCCTACTTCATAATGCTACTTTCCAATCTACATTTACGTTCCTATCTTATTTAGTTATTACATTTTTTTAAGATTGTTGCCTACTTCTTGATGTTACTTTCCTATCTGCATAGTTAATCTTTCTGTCTAGATTTTATTCATTGGCACCGTTAAATTTGCCACTAACTCACACCTGTGTCTCTATTATCAACTTGACAGCTTCAATTTTGTTTCAAGTAATTTTTGAAAGCCCGTTAACTTCACCTCGCACATTCTTAACACTTTTGTTAACAATTATCGTCTTACTTATTACAACTATCTCCAGTGCATTATTCTATTACTGGGGTCTGCCGGGGGCTAATTATCGGGCCGGAGAATAAAGGCCGCTTGTACAGTGCAGTCGCCATGAAGTGTTCGCGACTGAGCTTTTATTTCATGATCAACAGAAAAAAATCTTGATCCTAGATTCGAACCCCCGTCTTCTGGTTATCAAAATAGTATTCCGTGGTTTACTCGTGACGTCGTCCTCCCCTGATCTCTTGGGTAGTGAGATCATATCTCTAGCCCTCTCTGATAACGGCAATAACCACAATGTCCAGTGTGTACTCGTGCACGTTAAAGAACCATAGGCAGTTAAAATCTCTAGCTACTCAGCTATATTTACCTGTCATTAGTTGCTCAGCATATTTACCTCTCTCTCACTAACCGGCGATATTTACCTGTTACTAGTTGCTCAGCATATTTACCTCTCTCTCACTAATCGGCGATATTTACCTGTCACTAGTTGCTCAGCATATTTACCTCTCTCTCACTAACCGGCGATATTTACCTGTCACTAGTTGCTCAGCATATTTACCTCTCTCTCACTAACCGGCGATATTTACCTGTCACTAGATTCCCAGCATATTTACCTCTCTCTCACTAATCGGCGATATTTACCTGTCACTAGTTGCTCAGCATATTTACCTCTCTCTCACTAACCGGCGATATTTACCTGTCACTAGTTGCTCAGCATATTTACCTCTCTCTCACTAACCGGCGATATTTACCTGTCACTAGTTGCTCAGCATATTTACCTCTCTCTCACTAACCGGCGATATTTACCTGTCACTAGTTGCTCAGCATATTTACCTCTCTCTCACTAACCGGCGATATTTACCTGTCACTAGATGCCCAGCATATTTACCTCTCTCTCACTAATCGGCGATATTTACCTGTCACTAGTTGCCCAGCATATTTACCTCTCTCTCACTAATCGGCGATATTTACCTGTCACTAGATGCCCAGCATATTTACCTCTCTCTCACTAATCTGCGATATTTACCTGTCACTAGTTGCCCAGCATATTTACCTCTCTCTCACTAATCGGCGATATTTACCTGTCACTAGTTGCTCAGCATATTTACCTCTCTCTCACTAATCGGCGATATTTACCTGTCACTAGATGCCCAGCATATTTACCTCTCTCTCACTAATCTGCGATATTTACCTGTCACTAGTTGCCCAGCATATTTACCTCTCTCTCACTAATCGGCGATATTTACCTGTCACTAGTTGCTCAGCATATTTACCTCTCTCTCACTAATCGGCGATATTTACCTGTCACTAGATGCCCAGCATATTTACCTCTCTCTAACTAATCGGCGATATTTACCTGTCACTAGATGCCCAGCATATTTACCTCTCTCTAACTAATCGGCGATATTTACCTGCCACTAGATGCCCAGCATATTTACCTCTCTCTAACTAATCGGCGATATTTACCTGCCACTAGATGCCCAGCATATTTACCTCTCGCTAACTAATCGGCGATATTTACCTGCCACTAGATGCCCAGCATATTTACCTCTCTCTAACTAATCGGCGATATTTACCTGTTTCTAACTGTCCGGCATTATTTACCTGTCACTGGCTGGCAGCATTATTTACCTCGCTTTAGCTGGCAGCATTATTTACCTTTCTCTAAATAATCAGCATTATTTACCTTTCTCTAAATAATCAGCATTATTTACCCCTCTCTAGCTGGCAGCATTATCTACCTGTCTCTATTCGACCGACATTATTTACCTGTCTCTGGCCAACCATCGTTATTTGTTGATCTCAAGTTGACCGGTATTATTTACCTTTCCCTGATTGATCAGCACTATTTACCTGTCTCTTGCTGATAAAAATTGTTTACCTTTCTCCAGCTGGAACTTTTCTTGGCAAACTCTTCTCATTCACCTGTGCTCATACTCTCCTTCATGTCATGTTTACTGAACGCAGGTGTGTCTTTCTTTCTTAAGTAACCATCTCCCCTCTTATCTTCGGTACAAGAGGTACAACTTTATTAGGTACAGCTGCCGAACGATAGCCAGCGAGCTAGACATTCCGGCACGATCCATAGCTTCATTGTTTTAATGCTTTACGTCTTCTGAAGGTTCCAGGTATGGGTTTTGAGTACAAATGAGACATTGAATGTATCCTTAATACGAAATATGCAGAAAGTGTATGAATTATTGGCATGTAATGTTGAAACGAGATGATTTGTACACACCAACTTTGAGGTGAGAGTCGGGATGTTGCTATTCATGTACTTCCAGGTAATCATAGATAAGGGTTAAGGCATACAAAATGAGAAGCTGCAGTAAAGCTGAATGTGAGGAAAAATTAAAAAATTAAAAATATGGTATGTAAGAAGCTTTACGTGATAAGTGGACGACACAGACTAAATAACGTTTCGGCCCAATTGGCCTTCATCAGGAACAAAAAAAAAACACATACAATACTAATAACGAAACAACCAAAACAAAAACAATCGAAATGTGTTAAAGGAAACAAAATAAACTATCCTGTCAAAACAAAAGGAATAGCAACCCAAGGGTTTATCACGTAAAGCTTCTTAAATACCATTTTTTAAAAAATGTTTCCTAATCATAGATAAGTTTGCTGTCTCCACAATTGTCCTTTTATTCACTTGTCATCTAGTGAGAGACTATCGGTAACAGCATTCAGTGAGAGGCTATGAGAAACAGCATTTAGTGAGAGGCTATCAGTAATATCATCCAACGAGAGGCTATCAGTAATATCATCCAGTGAGAGGCTATCAGTAATATCATCCAGTGAGAGGCTATCAGTAATATCATCCAACGAGAGGCTATCAGTAATATCATCCAGTGAGAGGCTATCAGTAATATCATCCAGTGAGAGGCTATCAGTAATATCATCCAGTGAGAGGCTATCAGTAATATCATCCAGTGAGAGGCTATCAGTATTATCCAACGAGAGGCTATCAGTAATATCATCCAGTGAGAGGCTATCAGTAATATCATCCAGTAAGAGGCTATCAGTAATATCATCCAGTGAGAGGCCAACAGTATTATCATCCATTAAGAGGCTATCAGTAATATCCTCCAGTGGGAGCCTATCAGTGTTATCATCCAGTGAGAGACTATCAGTAATATCATCCAGTGAGAGGCTATCAGTAATATCATCCAGTGAGAGGCTATCAGTAATATCACCCAGTGAAAGGCTATCAGTAATATAATCCAGTGAGAGGCTATCAGTAATATCATCCAGTGAGAGGCTATCAGTAATATCATCCAGTGAGAGGCTATCAGTAATATCATCCAGTGAGAGGCTATCAGTAATATCATCCAGTGAGAGGCTATCAGTAATATCATCCAGTGAGAGGCTATCAGTAATATCATCCAGTGAGAGGCTATCAGTAATATCATCCAGTGAGAGGCTATCAGTAATATCATCCAGTGAGAGGCTATCAGTAATATCATCCAGTGAGAGGCTATCAGTAATATCATCCAGTGAGAGGCCAACAGTATTATCATCCATTAAGAGGCTATCAGTAATATCCTCCAGTGGGAGCCTATCAGTGTTATCATCCAGTGAGAGACTATCTGTAATAGCATTCAGTGAGAGACTAACAGTAATGCTGGAGAGTTCAATTTACAATCCCCAGCTTAAACAGGCGTGTAACAACACGCGATGACTCCAAGAGGTCCCATTATCCGGTGTACGTTGATTCAATCATCTCGGAGCATAGTCGGACAGCGATCAATAAGTTATTGTTTGTGTATGAAGCTCAGTCAAGAACAGTAACTCGTTGTTCATATCAAGTGATTTGAAGAAAAGAACCTGGGACAATCCTGCTTCATTCCCTTAGTTTACATTATTTCATCCATGGATTATCTTCGGTACTTTAAAATGAAATAATAATTATAAATTGAAATAATAATTA
Source organism: Megaustenia siamemsis (assembly GCA_032433765.1). NCBI lineage: Eukaryota > Metazoa > Mollusca > Gastropoda > Stylommatophora > Ariophantidae > Megaustenia > Megaustenia siamemsis. The sequence goes on from JAVIAB010000108.1 coordinate 73,530,847, forward strand.
TAAATTGAAATAATATTGATAATAATAACACAGTTTTTTTTTATTTTTTCAGAAACGGACTTTGAGAAAAATTCCAGCAATAGTTCCCATCACCGACTTCACCTTTTAGTCGCCATTTTGCGACAGGACGTTAATTCTGTTCAGTGTGCAACTTCATCACGTGAGCAGCTTTCGGTGCGACCTTAATTTCACAGTTAGGACAGCTTTCTCTGGGATCTTAACTTCACAGTTAGGACAGCTTTCTCTGGGATCTTAACTTCACAGCTTGGACAGCTTTCTCTGGGATCTTAACTTCACAGCTTGGACAGCTTTCTCTGGGATCTTAACTTCACAGCTTGGACAGCTTTCTCTGGGATCTTAAATTCACAGCTTGAACAGCTTTCTCTGAGTTCATCAATGGAGAAAATCCACTCCCTGTTCTACAATTCACTGGACTCCATTCTACACAGACCGTTGTTAATTTCTAAAATGCCCAACCATCAAATGTAGACCCATGCGTGTTTCAGATATTTGTAGAAAGTGACATGATCATTGATTCCTTGAGTAATTTATTAGTTACTGTGGTGTTATAACACACAACGGCACTGTTCAGTTCTTTACGAGAACAGTGAAAGTTCTTTAAAGAACAGAAAAATGGTCTACGGAAATAGAGCAAGAGTCGAAATAATAAACAGTTTATAGTTGGGAGCTACATTCGTAGAGAGTACTCACATGAACAACGTAGCAATGATCTACAATACTTCTGGAAATGTCACAATGACTGGTCTACAATACTAACAAAATTTGTCAAAATGATCTACATTGCTTAAGAGAATGTCACAATGATCTACGGTGAAACGTCACAATGATCTACGTCAAAACGTCGTAATGATCTATAATGGTTATAGGAACAAATACGACATTACGAACATTCTATTAACAATAATGACGGTGATATGTATATAGAGGAGCAGAGTTAGTGATAAATAATTTACAGAAAAGAACACACGGAAACAATAGGTAAAGGTAATAACATCCGTGCTAAATTACATGCCCAAAAAACAAAAGCTATGCATTGGCACATTAGATTGGCTCAACGCCATTAATGGTTAATTTTTTATCTAAAAGTAAATTGGCGCAAGAAATCATTCTGATTTTAGGAAAACACTGGATCTGCTTTTATCTCTAATATAAAAAACAAATGTATGGTAACAATCATTCTCTGTTGTAGGATTTCTAATTATGTTGTTCATCTAAACATAGGGCAACCAATTCACGAATAAAAGTACATTGGAAGTTTTGAAAACGAGGCTTCTAGGTATTCCCCAAATTATGTAGGACAATTTATTTATAGGTTTACTGACGGGATTTATCTATAAATAATTTATGGAAGTTAATTATCACGTGATTGAAAAGTAGTCGTAATGAAGTGTTAAGGAAACCAGGAAATAGCGTTTTTAAAACTTCTGGTTTGATAATAACTGGATCAAAATGTGATATCCATCTCAAACTTTTGTATTTAGTGCTTTGTTTTTAAATAGGGCAGCCACCATTATGCTCGACCTTCCTACTTTATTATCGGAGTTACTAGCCACTATTACACAATAATACCTCTCGTCAATATATAGCTTAAATAGACAAAGATAAATAATTGACTGCATATTATGCCATCATGATCAGCATCATCAAGTACCGGGCCTGCTGGCGTAGGTGACTTTTGATTTGTTCAGAAGGTAATTCTTTTTCAGTGTGGATAGTGGATGTTAGTAAATAAGATAGGTGATAACGTGTTGCTTTAATGGGCATTGAGTTTTTAAGGGGAAAAGACACACAGAGTGAGAGAGAGAGAGAGAGAGAGAGTTCTAGTGATGTTTAGATACCGAAACACTAAGGGAGCATCATCTAACCGTTCTGGATACTAGTTTATAAGGAGAAGAGATTTTGTTGTTTCTTTGACGCTAATCCGCTAAAAGAGAGGGAATTAGTGAGATTGTTGTAGATATTCGGTGAGATAGGTGGGTACTCGATCAGTAGAAAATAGATATTAATTCTCGCTTGAGATTTACTCAGAAAATAGATATCATCCCACATGTGACGCTGATTCACTAAGAGAATAGATATTAATTCCCTTGTGACACCCATTCACTCAGAGATAAGATATTAGCTCAGTTATGATGCTGATTCACCAAAAGAATACATATTAACTCCCTTATGAATCTGATTCACCAAAATAATAGATTATGTGTCTCTGTAATGAGTCTCTGGTACTTTATAGATATAGAGAATACGCGCTAGTCCTGCTGTGTACAAAGTTAACTCATAAACTAACCGTAAACTCTTACTGACTTGGAAGATTTCATTAGCTCCCTCCAGGGAAAGATTATTTTAGTTCGGCAATTTCCTAAGAAAATGGAAAGTATTAGTTTTACTTAATTGAAACTAAACACCAAAATGACATTTCTTAAAACATTTTGAAGTTCCCCTTATCTTTTGCAGGGAAACTGGGTACTATCTTCATTAATGTCAATAAATAAATGTAATAGTTTCCCTCTTGCCATTGGAAACTAGGTATTAACTTGTTCATACTAGTTAAATTGGGTATTAATCTAGCTATGTTAAGTAAATCTGGATATTATTTACTTTTCCTCCAACGAAACTGGATATTAGCTTAACTCTTCAAGGAAAGTGGATATTATCTTGACTTAATGGAAAACTGGATGTAAATAAATTTCTCCAAGAAAACTGATTTGGATATATCCTGAACGAAACTGGATATTATGTTTTGTGTTTTCTAAGGAAACTGGACATTCATTTGTTCATATTAATGGAGCATGATTAATACTGGATACTATTTCTGAAGAGTGCACAATTTTACACAAGTTGATATAAACAGTACGTGTTGTTTCGGATATAATTAAACATTGTACATGTCTCCTAGCAACATATTTGTTGTTAGTGTACCGGAAGTTACTTAACATATCTTCAATAATGAAAATTGTCAGCCAAATTACCGTTCGATGCTTCCATGTTATCATCCTGCATCTTTTGTTTCTGTTAATCCTGTTTCATAATGGAATATGTGTTGTTTACTTAAAGCAAATGAGTGAGCGGGTGGTTTCGACTCGCTACGGAAAAGTCCGAGGAATTTTAGTGGAATTTCCCAACCGCCATTTGCGATCTGTTGAGGCGTACCTGGGTCTTCGATATGCGGATTTGGATGGAGGTGGAATGAGGTTCATGCCACCGAAAAACCCGAAAGATCAGTGGAATGGTATACGAGTTGCGATAAAGCATCAACCAGTGTGCCCGCAACCAACGAGGCACGAGCGAGAGTACAGCCAGCACCTCCCAGAGGGCAGAGTTGCACATTTAAGGAATATTACCCCATTTCTATCGGAGCAGAAGGAGGATTGCCTTACACTAAATCTCTACGTCCCGATCCAAGGTAGGATCAGTGTCTGTGTAGTGTGCTACATTATAGCGTCTTTCTTTTTTTTTTTTCCTGTTTAGTATCATGGTTTTTTTTTAGAGCTTGTTTTATGTTCAGTCTACGGTTTTTATGTTTTCATCGTCGCGTCTCTTATTTCAGCTGCTAAAAGTTTATGCTTTTAGCGCTTTTCGAATCGCTCACGCTAATTAAATAAAGATCACTTTTTATTCCCATTCTCCTTTTCCTTCTTCTGTTTCTCAAGTTGTTGCGTCTTCTTGTCTTTTTCTACATCCTTCTTCTTCTTTCTTTAATAATTAATCTTCTCTTCTACTTGTAATTTGTCTATATTATCTTCTGCACGCTATCATTGATCTAATATAAACACAGCTGCTATCTGTTGACCTTCTGGGCGATATCATGCAGGATGACAACAGAATCTTCACCTTTTATCCGGTTCATGCTCACTCGTTCACGCGGTCCCCAAGTCTGGCTCACACTGTGCAGATCCCCCTATTGCTCCACATAATGTCTTCAGTAACGCACTGAAATTATTCGTTCTTGCCTTCCTTGTTATCGCCACTATTATCTACTCAATCTTCTTTTCTTTGGCCGCAGACAGGCAAAGATGTCAGTGAGCAGCACACCTTACAATACATCAGTAAACATCCACCACTTCGTGGGGTCCGTGGTCATCCGCCAAAGAATGTCTCACGTCTGGCCCACACTATTCTTTTACTCTCTTCACCATGTTGTCATTCTCTTTTGCCTGAATTCAAACAAAACAAAGAATTTCGTGTGATTGTCAAATATTGAAACAGCTCTCCCCTATACTTCAACACAAACCAAATGTTGGAACAGCTCTCCCCTATATTTCAACACAAACCAAATGTTGGAACAGCTCTCCCCTATACTTCAACACAAACCAAATATTGGAACAGCTCTCCCCTATACTTCAACACAAACCAAATGTTGGAACAGCTCTCCCCTATACTTCAACAAAAACCAAATGTTGGAACAGCTCTCCCCTATATTTCAACACAAACCAAATGTTGGAACAGCTCTCCCCTATACTTCAACACAAACCAAATATTGGAACAGCTCTCCCCTATACTTCAACACAAACCAAATGTTGGAACAGCTCTCCCCTATACTTCAACACAAACCAAATGTTGGAACAGCTCTCCCCTATACTTCAACACAAACCAAATGTTGGAACAGCTCTCCCCTATATTTCAACACAAACCAAATGTTGGAACAGCTCTCCCCTATACTTCAACACAAACCAAATATTGGAACAGCTCTCCCCTATACTTCAACACAAACCAAATATTGGAACAGCTCTCCCCTATACTTCAACACAAACCAAATATTGGAACAGCTCTCCCCTATACTTCTACATAAACCAAATATTGGAACAGCTCTCACCTATATCAACACAAACCAAATATTGGAACAGCTCTCCCCTATACTTCAACACAAACCAAATATTGAAACAGCTCTCCCTATACTTCAACACAAACCAAATATTGGAACAGCTCTCCCTTATACTTCAACACAAACCAAATATTGCTACAGCTTTCCCTTATACGACATCACAAACCAAATATTCGAACCGCTATCCTCTATACTTCAACATAAACCAAATTTTGGAACAGCTCTCCCCAATACTTCAACACAAACCAAATATTGGAACAGCTCTCCCCTATACTTCAACATAAACCAAATATTGGAACAGCTCTCCCCTATACTTCAACATAAACCAAATATTGGAACAGCTCTCCCTTATACTTCAACACAAACCAAATATTGCTACAGCTATCCCTTATACGACATCCCAAACCAAATATTCGAACCGCTATCCTCTATACTTCAACATAAACCAAATATTGGAACAGCTCTCCCCTATACTTCAAATCAAACCAAATATTGGAACAGCTCTCCCCTATACTTCAACACAAACCAAATATTGGAACAGCTCTCCCCTATACTTCAACATAAACCAAATATTGGAACAGCTCTCCCCTATACTTCAACATAAACCAAATATTGGAACAGCTCTCCCCTATACTTGTTTGTTTTGCTTTCGTCAGCTTTCACCTCTAGTTATGTCTCTAGTGACACGGATATGAATATTGCGTGTTAGTCCGTTTCTCCCTTGCAGCCGTGTGCACAGTGGTCCCTCGCTGTATAGGCAGATAACTCCGTCTTCGCAGGTACTCATATTTTTTTCTGTCGATGAGCAATTGACGTAACAAGCTGGGCCTCGCTGCTGAGATCAGAGGTGGATGCCGCAGCAAGAAATCATAAACAAAAAAACTGGTGCAGCCAGGATTTAAACTCAAAACCTCTCTGTCACGAGACCGGCGTGTTGCCTCGAGACAAACCAGTTCCCATATCAACTATACCTTAACACAAAGCAATACCTATTACCACCAAGAAACATCATATACAAGGTATTTTCACTCCCGCATTGTTCTACCAGTAACAAACATGGTCACTTACGTCTAAGCATAAAATAAAGCTTGTCAGAAAAATAATGAGATGTCTCAAAAAAGCGTTTGGAGTGACCAGAAAAGACAGACTCAGAAAGGATATAAGAGAAAAAGTTCGCATTAAACCAATCCTAAACTAAGTGCAGAAACAACGAATCAACTGGTTTTCCCATCTAGATAGAATGTCGTGGGATTCCTTACATTACAAAGCTTATAGTAAAGGATGTGAAAGGAGAAGAACAAGAGACAGACACATAGTAAGATGGACAGAGAGCATCAAAGAAACGCTACAACAAGATCAAGTGACAATGAGTGAAGCCGCCAAAAGGGAGAGAATCAGAACTTTGTATCTCCCTCAACACCCGAACTGGTACAAGAGGAAGTGAAGAAAGATAGATTTCGCAAGTTTGTTTGTGGATCTCTTCCTAGCACATGGACTATCTATCTTCATCTCCACCCTACTATCGCTGTTTGCTACTCCTGTTAGTTGCCGAATTTTTCTTTTGCCAAAAATTATTTTAAGTTTCCTCAGTTTGTTGAAAATTATGACAGTCTCGGTGCTCTGTTGTTCTTCGTCTGTACAGAAACAGCTAAAATACGCACATCACTTTAATAGATCCTTCACTTTGGTTTTTGTGATTCACTGGGTGAATATCCAGACATTGTTTAGACTACAAAAAGCTATTCTGTTTTCCTTTACTGCTTTTAAAACTGTTGCTCCATTTTATTATTATTATTATTGTTATTATTATTATTATGTTCTCTTTTAGTTCTTTCATCATCCTTCTACACCTCATATTTTCTCAATTATATTTTCTTTATCCTCGCAATTTTCTGTACTGTTTTTTACGTCATTGATTGCAGTATCTGAGGTATAGATTGTGTACATGTAGGAGCTGGGGAATAGATAGCTCAAGCTACATTGCTGTCGCTCCACAATATCAAGATCAGATTATTTTTTAAAACTGTTACTTCTCATAGAACCGAAACATTCTCTCTCCCCCCCCCCCCACCTTCTACCATAGATCGAACCAGTATCTCTTTTGTTTATAGAACGAGAGAATGTATATAGACACGGTGATGGCCTACGAAAAAACCTATGATTATAGGAGACCAGTAACAGAACTACAGTTAAACGATTCTCAAATTGGGTTCTGAAAGAACAAAGGATGTACTGATGCTCAATTCACATTAAAAGAGCTTACATAAAGGACAACAGAAAACAATCAAAATTTGTACTTAGCTTTCATTGACCTGGAAAAGGCGTTCAACCGAGTCAACACGGAGTGAGCCAACATCTAACCAACCTAATTAAAATCTCTACATCAACAGCTGCTGCACAGTCAGAACAGCAGCAGGTTACACAGACCACTTCCAAGTTAGATCAGGTGTAAGACAGGGGTGTGTACTATCCCTCCTACTGTTTATTACAAACACGGACTATAAATGCAAGTTAACCAACCCATCAGAGACAGAAGAGATCAAAGAGCTTTTATTTGCAGACGATCAGGCACAACTACATGAAACAATAGAAGACCTTCAAGAACACTTAAATAGACTCAACAGCACATGCACAAATTGCAACATGAAAATCAACATCAGCAAAACAGAAGTCATGAATGTCGCAAAAGAGAAACAGAACATCAACATAACTATAGAAGACAGGAAACTAAAACAAGTCGAGGAATACAAATACCTAGGAAGTTTGGTGACAAATGACAATTCACAAACAGCAGAAATAGAATCATAATGATTCAAAGTTTGTCAAATCATTTGACAGCTATCACCACTATTGTTCAACAAGGAAATAACTCTAGAGGCAAAACGGGCACTCTACAATACAATCTTCATCCCAACATTGTGCTATCAATGCCAGACCTGGACCCTAGATGCAAGAACAATAAGAATAAAAATAACCTCTACTGAGATTAAATGTGTTAGACGAATGGCAGGAAACAGCCTGAGAGACAAGATCAGATATGGAGAACTGAGAAAAAAAGCTAGGAATAGCCCCTGCCATAGAATATATAAAGAAACAACAGATAAAATGGTTTGTCCACGTGACAAGGCAGGAAATCAAAATACAACACAACAAGCCATCAATAAACGTTGCGAGAACACCAGACTCAAGGGTCGATCGAGAAAAAGATGGTTTGACAGAATATTAGAAACACTAGGGAACATAACAGTAACAGATGCAGTTAAAGACCACAAATTGTAATCTCTTCTCGACGATGAAAGGCAAATAAGGAAGGAAAGAAGATCACCCGCTCACAATTTTATTATTCCCTACTTTTTTTTTCTTAAACTAATATTTTTCTATACTCTTAGACCCTAAACTCTTAATCTCTGTACTCTTAATTCCTAAATTCTTAATCTCTATACTTTTATCCCTAAACTCTTAATATCCATACTCTTAGTCCCTAAATCCTTAATCTCTATACTCTCATTCTCTAAATTCTTAATCGCTATACTGTTATTTTCTACACTCGTAATCTCTATACTTTTATTCTCCAAATTCGTAATCACTATACTTTTATTTCCTAGACTCTTAATTTCTATACTCTTAATCTCTAAATTATTAATCGCTATACTATTATTTTCTAAACTGTTTGTCTCTAAAGTCTTATTCCCTATGGAGCTCCCAGCACCTCAGTAGTTAGTGAACTAGACTTCTAAGCCCAAGAGTTCAGATTCGAGCCTCATCGACGGGTTTCAGGTGTGCCCACCCTTAAAATGGGCTCCGGATTTCTTCTGCCGAAAGAAAAGCGGCAGGGGCGTAACACTTACCATGTCACCTAAAAAAAAAGTGCCGAAGGTGTATACAAATATATTGGCACTAACACCTTATTCCCGATACGCCACGTGGCGTGACGGGACTCTTAACTTTTCCTTTTATTTACTCTATAATCTTATTCTCTTTACTCTTATTATCTATACTCTTATTCTCTATAATGATATTCTTATAATCGTATTCTCTATAATCGTATTCTCTATAATTGTATTCTCTATAATCTTATTCTCTATAATGATATTCTCTATAATCTTATTCTCTATAATTTTATTCTCTATAATCGTATTCTCTATAATCTTATTCTCTATAATGATATTCTCTATAATCTAATTCTCTATAATCGTATTCTCTATAATCTTATTCTTTATAATGATATTCTCTATAATCTTATTCTCTATAATGATATTCCCTATAATCTTATTCCCTATCATCTTATTCCCTATCATCTTATTCCCTATCATCTTATTCCCTATAATCTTATTCCCTATAATCTTATTCTCTACCCTTCAATTTACAACAGGGCTCTTTATTTTTTCTGTTTTCATATTCTTTAAAGTCTTATTCTATATAATCTTATTCATTACACTTTAATTTATGACAGAGCTATTTATTTTTCTGATCCCCTATAATCTTATTCTCTATACTCTTATTGTCTACACCGTAATTTATTCTCACCCCCTTTTATACAAAACCACGTCTCATTAAGACCCTTTATTTCTTCATTTCTCTTCCACATATTTCTACATATAAATGACCAATTTGTCTAGACATCTTAATTTCACGAACTTTTTGTTTCTAATTCACTTCCCGTGTTCGTGCTGTATTATCTTTCATTAATTCTTCATTGTCATATTTTGAACAAAAACATCAGCAGATAATATCATCAATCATTTCTGCCTATAGTGTCAGAGCCACGTTTAATTTCCCAGAAACCCCCTTGCTCATTTCTTTAATCTCTGCGCTTTCGTCTATTCATCGTCATCAGTTTTGCCACGTAAGACATTGTACAAGGAACGATAACTGTAATATAATGCGATGCCACATATCGAATCTAATCGAAGTTGTCAGCCTTTATCTTTTCTGTTTGTTACTTCCTTTTATGTTAGAGAATACATAATGTCACGTGAGGTACTGTGATGTTGTAAAGGACTGAAAAGGTCTCTGATAATTTAGACAGAGGAATGCTTTGATATTCATCATCATCATGTGCCATACCGGTTGGCGTAGGTGATCATGTCCCTCCACAATCGTCTATCTACAGTGCATCGTATCAGTTCTGTTGTTGACTGTTTTCCATGCCATGACACCAAGCTATCCAGTATTTTCTCTCTTTATCGCCCGCGATCTCTCTTTCCTTTTATTTTGCCAGTTGTAACCAAGTATTCCAACTTTCCTCTTCTCATGATGTGCCCGAAAAATGTTGATTGCTTCTTTCTGACGTTTTCCTTTTTTTGTGTTGGCCTCTTTGATAACTTCCTCATTGGTCTTTTTAGCTGTCCAGGGAACTTTCAACATTCTTCTGAGAAATCCCATATCTGTGGCCTCTAATCGTCTTTTCATTTGTTTGTCTACTGTCCATGATTCGCTTCCATAGGTCAGAATTGGTTCTATATAGCACCGATGAACTCTCATTCTCATTTTTATTGACATAGATTTGTTACATAAGATATTTTTCATTTTCTGAAATGTTATTTTGGCCTGGGACTTTGGATATTACCGAGTCTTTATGGAATATCCCCATAGAGTTTATTAACCTGTTAAGAACAATGTATAAAGGAATGAAATGTAGTGCTGCGCACGAAGGGCAGCTTACAGAAGTATTTGAAATAAGAATAGGAGAACTCCAATGTTAAGGTAGCTTTATTATATGGCTGTGAAACATGGAGAACAACATAAACGACAATCATGAAGATACAGACTCTCACTAATGGATGACTGCGCAGAATAAAAGGATGGAGATGACAGGACAAAATCATTAACATACAAATATGGAAAAGTTGCCAGTCACATACCGGTGGATAAAGAGATACAGCGAAGACGATGGCGCTGGACAGGACACACACTGCGGAAGCCAACTGAGAGTTTTATACAATAGGCTCTTTTTGGAACCTCCAAAGAAAAAGAAAAAGAGGGAAACCAACATATTTTTGGAGTAGACAGATATAAGCAGAGCTGAAGATAACGAGAAATACAGGGAATGATCTTACAAGAATATAGAGAAAAGAACGGCTTGGATAGTGTTTGTTGAAGACCTATGTTCCACGGGGAGCTGAAAGTGTTTGTTGAAGACCTATGTACCACAGGGAGCTGAAAGTGTTTGTTGAAGACCTATGTTCCATAGGGAGCTGAAAGTGTTTGTTGAAGATCTATGTTCCACAGGGAGCTGAAAGTGTTTGTTGAAGGCCTATGTTCCATAGGGAGCTGAAAGTGTTTGTTGAAGACCTATGTTCCACAGGGAGCTGAAAGTGTTTGTTGAGGACCTATGTTCCACAGGAAGCTGAAAGTGTTTGTTGAGGACCTATGTTCCACAGGGAGCTGAAAGTGTTTGTTGAAGACCTATGTTCCATAGGGAGCTGAAAGTGTTTGTTGAAGACCTATGTTCCATAGGGAGCTGAAAGTACTTGTTGAAGACCTATGTTCCACAGGGAGCTGAAAGTGTTTGTTGAGGACCTATGTTCCACAGGGAGCTGAAAGTGTTTGTTGAGGACCTATGTTCCACAGGGAGCTGAAAGTGTTTGTTGAGGACCTATGTTCCACAGGGAGCTGAAAGTGCTTTTTGAAGACCTATGTTCCACAGGGAGCTGAAAGTGTTTGTTGAGGACCTATGTTCCACAGGAAGCTGAAAGTGTTTGTTGAGGACCTATGTTCCACAGGGAGCTGAAAGTGTTTGTTGAAGACCTATGTTCCATAGGGAGCTGAAAGTGTTTGTTGAAGACCTATGTTCCATAGGGAGCTGAAAGTGCTTGTTGAAGACCTATGTTCCACAGGGAGCTGAAAGTGTTTGTTGAGGACCTATGTTCCACAGGGAGCTGAAAGTGTTTGTTGAGGACCTATGTTCCACAGGGAGCTGAAAGTGCTTGTTGAAGACCTATGTTCCATAAGGAGCTGAAAGTGTTTGTTGAAGACCTATGTTCCACAGGGAGCTGAAAGTGCTTTTTGAAGACCTATGTTCCACAAGGAGCTGAAAGTGTTTGTTGAGGACCTATGTTCCAAAGGGAGCTGAAAGTGTTTGTTGAAGACCTATGTTCCACAGGGAGCTGAAAGTGCTTGTTGAAGACCTATGTTCCACAAGGAGCTGAAAGTGTTTGTTGAAGACCTATGTTCCATAGGGAGCTGAAAGTGTTTGTTGAAGACCTATGTTCCACAGGGAGCTGAAAGGTAGAAGAAGAGAAAGGACTGAAAGAAGCCTCGGTGGCAGAGTGGTTAGTGTGCTCACTTCCTGATCAGAAGGGTCTCGGTTCAATCACCAGCTCATCTAATTCATTATTGATTTTATTCTGAATCCTTCCTTGTATAATTTTAAGCAAGATTTTTATAACATGGCTCATTCGGCTTATTGTTCTAAGTCACTGCCTTCAACTTCACCATTCATTTTAGGCAATGCAATGAAAGTTGATGTTTTTAGTTTATTTGGTATGTATCCTGTGCGGTATATGTCGTTGCATATGTCTGTAATCACTTCAATGCCAAAATCTTCTAGTGCCCGTATCATCTCTATCTGTATGATGTCAGGTCCTGCTGATTTTCCCTTTTTCATTGTTTTTATAGCTTTTTCCACCTCAGATTTTAAGAATTTATAGCCTGATGTACATTTTATAACTGGTTTCTTGTCCCTTTGTTCATGAAATTGTTCTGTTATATATTCCTGCCACCTGTCTATAATATTTTTATTGTCTGTTAGCATTTTTCCTTGTTTTGCCTGCAATGCATCCACCTTCTGTGGCTTTTTATTTTTATTAGTCATTCTCTTTATTTCTGTGTGCATTCCTCTCTTAAGTCTTGTTTGCTTTTCATAGTTTTTATTTCTATACATTTTTGGCTGAGCCAGTCTTCTTTTGCCTTTTTGCACATTTTGCGTATCTCATTATCTATTTTATTGTATTGGGCAGTGTTCTTCGCTTGTCTCCCATTCTTCCATTTTTTCTAAGATGGTGTTAGTTATCCATTTTTGTTTTTTGTTCTTTTCTCTTTTGAGTAAGGTGTCGCAGGTTTCTTGTATACTTTTCTTTATGCATTGCCACTTTTTGGTTACTTTGTCATCAGGATTTTCTATTCTGTATCGCTCAATTCCTTCTTATAGCAGCTTCTGGTATGTGTTCTTTACTTGTATTGTATAGGTATTTTTAATATCTTTTTGATTTAAAGCTGTTATATATAGTGGGTTTGTTGATGAATTAGACTTTTGCTTGTTTCTCTTTAGTTTGATTTTCATTTTAATCGTTACAGGATTGTGATCTGAATTAATATCTGCTCGTGGGTAGGTTTTGGCTTTCTTTACGCTGTTACGGAACCTTTCTTTTATCATTATGTAATCTATTTGATTCCTCTTCTATCTCCAGAGCTTTTCCGTGTGTATAGTTTCCTTTTCTTTTGCTCAAAGTAGGCGTTGCATATTATCAGCCATTTTCTTCACAGAATTGTATTAATCTTTCTCCTCTGTCATTTCTTTTTCCTAAACCATGATGTCCTATAATGGTCTTACCTTTTCCTACTTTAGCGTTCATGTCACCCATTACAATCAAGATGCCTGTAGATTTCACTTGCTTCATGACTTTATTTAGGTCTTCATAGTATGCCTCTATTTGTTCATCTGTGTAGTCTTGAGTAGGTGCATATGTCTGTATTATTGCTATGTCGAATGGTTTTGCTTTCAACTTGAGTATTATAATCCTATCACTGTATGTCCAGTGGGTATTTATATATTTTTGTAGCTCTCTTTTTATCAGTATTAAGAGCCTTAAAATACTGTTAACTATGATACCAACCCATCTAATAGCCTGTCTGTTTGTCGTCGGCGATATCTCTTTCGCAGTAATTTACCAGTTGTAACAAAGTATTCACATTTTCCTCTTTAAATGACGTCACCGACAAACGTAGATTGTTTCTTTCTGAAAGAGCTCTCGTTGTCTTGCCCTGTTGAGAACTTTTAAGTTGTTCATTTTGCCATACAATAAACTCTCAATATTCATATGAGAAATGTCATCTCCTTGGCTTCTAACCGTCTTTTCATTTGATTAGCTACTGTCTATGATTCGCTTCCTTAGGCTAGAGCTGGTTCTATATAGATCTCTCTTTTCACTTTTAATGACAAACGTTGTTTTCTTATACCAAACAAAATTCCCAAATTATTGTAAATGTTCTTCTCTACTTTATTCTCCGCCCGCGCTAAAGTCGGATGTGTTAGGCCGAAAGCGCAAACATCACAGTTCTTGTGCAAAGAACTACTAAACGCATCTGCGCCAAATTAACGTTCTTTTAAGGAAGGATCACGCAGAGAACTATCAATTCAATTAGTATTCGTCGTGACCACTTCAGAAGAATGAAAGAAAGAAAGGAAGTAAAAAAGAAGGAAAGAAAGAAAGAAAGAAAAAAGAAATAAATAAATAAAGAAGGAAAGGAAGGAAGAAAGAAAGAAAGAAAGAAAGTAAGAAAGAGAGAAAGAAAGAAATAAAGAAGGAAAGAAAGTGAGAAAGAAAGAAAGAAAGGAAGAAAGCAAGCAAGAAAGAAAGAAAGGAAGGACAAAAGAATGAAAGTAAGAAAGAAAGAAAGAAAGAAAGAAAGAAAGGAAGAAAGAAAGGAAGAAAGAAAGAAAAGAAGAAAGAAAGAAAGGAAAATAGAAAGAAAGAAAGAAAGAAAGAAGAAAGAAAGAAAGAAAGAAGAAAGAAAGAAAGAAAGAATGAAGAAAGTAAGAAAGAAAGAAAGAAGAAAGTAAGAAAGAAAGAAAGAAAGAAAACAGAAAGAAAGAAAGAAAGAAATGAAGAAAGAAAGAAAGGAAAAGAAGAATAAACAATTTCTCCCCATCGCCAATATTATTGCAGCCCCTCCTATAGCTCTACACCTTATCTACTGCTATCGTGTTGGTACTTACATAATTCTGCTTGCTTGATTCTATTCTGACACAGATTTATTTTTTTCTCTCTATTTTTCTCTAATCTCATAGTTGTCCTTTTTAATGCCAGTTGCTGCAAGAGAAGGACACCTAACATTGAACGACGGCAAGACGAGGGCAGATATGTCGAGGTTTTGAGTGGGAGTGGAAAGTATATCCGCGAGCAAAGCTGAAAGTGACATTGAGGATAAAAATTGTTTCAGTAATGACAGCTGACCTCCATCAACATTTCTAGAAGCAGGAAAACATAGACAAATTATACATCCCTCCATGTCTTCGTATTTCTAGATGATCCATTAAGAACGACACTATAGCGGAAGTAATATTTTTGTTACAGACGCACGGACATTTTCCTACTGTCTCGCACTTGTTTTCCTTTTGTGCAGCAGTTCTCAAACTGTTTCTCCGCACGGGCCTACTGGTAACAGAACTAATACAAGCCATAGAAATTGATGTATAAAGCAATGCACGTTTTTTGTTTTTTGCTACATTGAGCTTCATATGGTTATTTATATGAATAGAGAAACTCACCAAGTCCACTTGATGGGACGTGAGTTTATGCTGTTCGTCTACGTTTAAAGAGAAACTCATGAGGGTAACATGTGATTCGAGAAACTCCACTCGTCACGTGTGCGTCCATAAAGCCAATGCCAGCATGTAGATGATCCCATAAACCTATTTCTTTCTTTCTTTCTTCGTTTCTTTCTTGTTCTTTCTTTCTTGTTCTTTCTTTCTTTCCTCTTTTCTTACTTTCTTGTTCTGTGCCCCTTTTACCCCACTGTCTGTACAATGTAGCATTAGAGAGAGTAAGAATGCTTACTTTCCTGACCTTCTCAAGTCATTATAGTTTGAGAGTTTCTGTCATGACGAATTGACTTAATGTTTCTTTGATTCTGTCTCTTTATGGACATTCCTTTAACTTTATATCTGGAGGTTTTCATGTTGTATGCTCGGGCTGCAGGCAGGTTAGGTTGTTATTCTGGTCAGACGTCCAAACAATTTGATTCTTTGTTGCTCAGTCTAGTCAGTAGTTGGTGTTACACCCACCATTTTTTTCAATGCTACATTTCTTAATTTATCTTAATGATCTAGATGTAGTAGAATTTATCTTAATGATCTAGATGTAGTAGAATTTATCTTAATGATCTAGATGTAGTAGAATTTATCTTAATGACCTAGATGTAGTAGAATTTATCTTAATGATCTAGATGTAGTAGAATTTATCTTAATGATCTAGATGTAGTAGAATTTATCTTAATGATCTAGATGTAGTAGAATTTATCTTAATGATCTAGATGTAGTAGAATTTATCTTAATGATCTAGATGTAGTAGAATTTATCTTAATGATCTAGATGTAGTAGAATTTATCTTAATGATCTAGATGTAGTAGAATTTATCTTAATGATCTAGATGTAGTAGAATTTATCTTTATTCCGTTGTTCTTTTGTGTTGTTCTCGTTTCCTGAATCAGACCCAGTGAATGGCAGTGAAGCCATTCCGTTCTAAAAGCAAAGTCAAAAGGTCCATGTTGTGCAACTTTTCTTAAGTTAATTTGTATTTGTCCATGTTGCTATGATCTCATTGAGGAACAAAACCAACAACACAGTTTGAAGACACTTACAGTTGACAAGATCACGTCTGATAACCGGCCGTACGCTAATCTTAAGGTCTGTTGTTTGATGTGCGACGGGGATAATCTAACGATGAACTGTGTGTCTATATGTTCGGAATTGGAGTCAACAACGATGTCCTAAATCAAGCGCTATATTTAAAAAAAAAAATACAAAGATCATCATTTTCAAGAGGACGTGAACTTCCGGTATATGGTGGATAGGCGGCGGGAACAATTGAAGGCTATGCATGAAAAGTGTTCCTTGTTGCAGTTTCCTCATATTCCAAGTCCGGCTTGTTGCAGGAGCTACTAGTTAAGTGCTCTGTGCACAATGTGAGCTGTGTGTTTCATCCGTGTTGATCAAGTTTCGATATTCCAAATGTTTACGATGAATGATGATATCGTATGACAGGGAATAGTTGGCTGTATTCACTTTCTGCGCGGTTTTGCCTTATGTCTTTTGGCGTGTGCTGAAACTGCTACGATGGGGACTACAATTACCTTTCTTTGTTTGGAAGATGAGATATTAATTCGGATGATTACGCTGGCGCGGGCGGTTGAGCAATTATGGATTTTAATTCATTTGCAGTGATACCGGGGCCTTCCATAACCAAATATCCAAATAACCAAATATCGAAATAACCAAATAACCGAATATCCAAATAACCCAGTGTATGCAGAAACGTCAGAAGTTCGTTTTGTTCCTTCTTTGTAAAGCTGTTATCATATCTTGTAGGAGTGTACGTTACACCACTTGCTCCTTACTTTAGCTTGTCTAATTCTATTTAATAAAAAAAAAATAAAAAGTAAAGTTCCCCCGTCACGCCAAGTGGCGTATAGGGAAATATGGTGTTAGTGACCCTATATTTTACAGACCTTCAGCACATGATTTTTGGGGTAATGTGGTCGGTATTACGCCCGTGCTGCTTTACTTTCCCAGAAAAAAATCCGGTACCCATTTAAGGCTGGGTGAACCCGGAAGCCGTCGGTGGGGATCGAACCCTACCCCTTGTCCGTTGTAGTCCAGTTCACTAACCATTGAGCTATCGCGGCTCCCAATTCTATTTAATGCTTTTCTTTTTTCTTATACATTTCATTTCATATCTTTGTGTGTGCATGTCTGTGTTAGTCACCTCTAGTGACTCGGGCAGATGGTGCTCGTAAACCTGGGAGGGCCGACCATCTAAGGGTAGAATCCCCCTACAGAAAAGACAATCTGCTGCCTTGCAGGAAGATTGGGGACAATCAAAGGCTAAGGAAAGCAAACCTGAAAAAATGCTGGCTGAAATCGAATGCACTGGGCCACTGGCGCAGAACACAGTGCAACGTATTAACGGGTGTTCAGTCAGAGTGGATCTGGCGGACTCTAAATGTGATTTTCTGTCTGTGGGGGCGATCAACACACTTAACCTGACAGCTGACTTCATGTGGGAGTCTGGAATCCTACTCTGACTGAGTCCTGATCGCAGAGAGAGAGAGAGAGAGAGAGAGAGAGAGAGAGAGAGAGAGAGAGAGAGAGAGATTTCATTTCGCATGTTGCTCTTTTACACTAGTAAAAGTTTTTCAAGGTTTGCCCGCGTCTGTTATTAGTAGGACAATATGTATATGCGCTTTTGGCGTCTTGATGGAAGTGAGAAAGAGAGTTCATCTGTGCTATATAGAGGCAATTCTGACCTATGGAAGCAGACCATGGACAATAGACAAACAAATGAAAAGAAAATTAGAGACCACAAAGATGCGATTTTCTCAGAAGAATAGTGAAAGTTCCCTGGACAGCTAAAAAGACCAACAAGGACATTCTCAAAGAGGCCAACACAAAAGAGAGCTCCTAAAAAACATCAGAAAGAAACAATCAACATTATGAGAAGAGGAAAGTTGGAATACTTGGTTGCAACTGGCAAAATACAGGGAAAGAGAGGTTGACAAAGAGAGAAAATACTGGATAGCTTGGTGTCATGGCATGGAAGACAGTCAACAACAGAACTGATACGATGCACTGTAGATAGAAGATTGTGGAAGGACATGATCGCCTACGCAAACCGGTATTTCACATGATGATGATGATGATAATGATGATGATGATGATGATGATGATGATGATGAAGCAATCATGATAAGTCAGTAGTTTGTTAAAAATATTAGTGTCTAATGTTGGACGATGTTTTGCTGAACTGCTTCTCTCGTGGCTGAATCTGCCAATATTGGATACACAGATCCGACCGCAGAATGAACAAGATATATTAGTGGTGCCTGGCCTCGTCCCATTTCTCCTGCGTCTTTTGTCTTCTGAATTTGAAATCAACGCTTCCTCGAATGTTGCTATGGCTGTTTTTATTTGTGTTCTCCGTGTGCATCTGCAGCCACATCCTCCAAGTTTATTTCACAGATAGAAACTTCCATTAAGGACTATATGGGTATAGACAAGACAGACAAAAAAAAAAAAAATTATTACGGCATTTTTTACGGCATTTTCCCATTACTAGTAGGGCCGGAGAATAAAGGCCGCATGTCCAGTGCAGTCATCGCGAGGTGTTCAGGTCTGAGTTTTTATTTCGCCATTTAAACTTTTGACTCTGCCGGGATGCGAACCCACGTGTTCCTGGTTTGGAGCCCGACGAGCTAACGATTCGGCCACACCCGCTCGCTGGGTGTAAACAATGGTTTAGTCATTTCTTTTTGTTTTGTTTTGTTTTGTTTTGTTTTGTTCCGTTTTGTTCTGTTTTGTTCTGTTTTGTTCTGTTTACCGATTCAAGTTCACATATTTCAATATTGGAGTTTGTTTGGTAGATGACATATATTGTCAGTTGACAACGACAATCTGTCTGACACCTCAGCTCTGTTGAAGACATTTGGGACGCCGATCACGATGATGTGTGCACGATCTTTCTCAACTGTCGACATCTGGTGGGTTGAGAGATAGTCGATGATAACAGGTCAATAGGACTTCTAAGCAGTCATCGACCACAATTGTAAATTAATATAGTCAGGGTTGATAAATTAATATAGTCATATAGTCAGGGTTGATAAATTAATATAGTCATATAGTCAGGGTTGATAAACTAATATAGTCATATAGTCAGGGTTGATAAATTAATATAGTCATATAGTCAGGGTTGATAAATTAATATAGTCAAATAGTCAGGGTTGATAAACTAATATAGTCAAATAGTCAGGGTTGATAAACTAATATAATCAAATAGTCAGGGTTGATAAACTAATATAGTCAAATAGTCAGGGTTGATAAACTAATATAATCAAATAGTCAGGGTTGATAAACTAATATAGTCAAATAGTCAGGGTTGATAAACTAATATAGTCAAATAGTCAGGGTTGATAAACTAATATAGTCAAATAGTCAGGGTTGATAAACTAATATAGTCAAACGGTCAGGGTTGATAAACTAATATAGTCAAATAATCATAGTTGATAAACTAATATATTCAAATAGTCAGGGTTGATAAACTAATATATTCAAATAGTCAGGGTTGATAAACTAATATATTCAAATTGTCAGGCTTGATAAACTAATATAGTCAAATAGTCAGGGTTGATAAACTAATATAGTCAAATAGTCAGGGTTGATAAACTAATATAGTCAAATAGTCAGGGTTGATAAACTAATATAGTCAAATCGTCAGCATTAACCAGATGAATCGTAACTACATTGACAGCTGATAACAGAAAGAAAACAGGAAAACTGCGACAATGCGCTCTCAGTTAATTTAATGTCCACTGGAAGCGAATAAAGTGGTGGAGAAATTATATAAAAAAATAAAAATAAAATGGTATAGAGCAGCTAAACTAATAGAAAGACAAAACAAACTTCAACGTTTCGGAAAAAACACTTCATCAGGTATAACTAACAATCTATTCAAATTAAACACATAAACCAAAGAAGGAGAACACGACACCGATCTAAAAAAAACATGGCGGAAAAGACGGTGGTTAGAATTTACGTACAGTCTTGTTAAAACATAAATAAACAATAGGGCAGGAAGTATTTAATTAGAGCAAAAGAAGCAAATAACCTAAGATATGCTGATGATACTGTTCTACTAGCAGAAAATCATAAAGACCTACAACAATTGCTTAATGTGATAAACATAACAAGCTAAAAATATGGACTAGATATGAATATCAAAAAGACTAAAACTATGATCATAAACAAAGAAAATTCCCAAGACCTACAATTAAATATTACAGTTGAGGGAATACATCTGGAGACAGTCCAGAACTACAACTACCTGGGACATACTATAACCAATGATAGAAAATGTAAAATTTAAATAATCAAAAGAATAGGTATGGCAAAAAGTAATTTTAATGCCATGAAAAATATACTAACAACAAAACAAATATCAGCAGGGCTGAAACTAAGAATGACAAAATGTTACATCTTCTCAATATTCCTGTATGGAGCAGAAACATAGACATTGGACAAGAAAACAGAACATAAAATGTAAGCTTTTGAAATGTGGATTTATAGAAGAACAGGTAGAATTGGATGGAAAGAAAAGAAAATAAACGATGAAGTTTTAAAACAACTGAAAATAAAAAGAGAACTACTAAATACAATTAAGACAAGACAAATTACATTTTTGGGACATGTTAAAAGACACACCAGCCTACTAAAAGTAATATTGGAAGGGAAAATATAAGGTAAAAGAGGCAGAGGCAGACCAAGACTAACATGGACGAGTAACATCAAAAGATCGACAAGTCAACCTATGACAACCTGCACCATCAAAGCAAGGAACAGAGTGGAATGGCAATCCATGGTAGCCAACTTTCGTTGCGGAGACGGCACTCGATGATGATGATGAAAAGAAACCAAACAGAGAAAAGTTAGTAAAATAATAAACGACATGTTTGGTTAGATCTTTACGATAATAACGAGAAAACAAAACAGTCCTACGTTACAGTCAAGCTGGCCCTCTACGGGGACACAAGCAATATACACAAACAGAAATACATATTTTTAAAACTTGTAAGATTAATTATAAGATGTTCTACATTTGTAAGATTGGTTAATTTTTGAATTAAATAGAGACAGATTTAGTAAACGTTTCACCATCATCATCAGGTACTCATGCCTACTGGCGTAGATGATCATGTCTTTCCAGAACTACCGATCTGGACAGTTATTTATCATTTCTGTTGTTGACCTTCTGCCAAGCCATTCTCTTAAGCTGTCTGGAATCTTTTCTCCTTGCTTCCCTCTGTCTCTTCATCTGTCAATTTTCCCAGTCGCCACATATATTCCAGCTGTTCCCTTCTCATTACATGGCCAAAACCTGAAGATTGTTTATTCCTAATATTGGAAATTAGCTCTCAATTTGCTTTGGCCTCTTTCAGAACGTTTCCATTACTTTTCTTAGCTGTCCATGGTATTCTCAACATTCTTCTTTAACACCACATTTCTACAGCCTCCAGTGATTTTCTTGTCTGTTGTCCTATTGTCCATGATTCAAATCCATATGTCAAGACTGGCTCTACATAACATTTAAGAACTCTTATTCTTGTTTCTATTGTCAAAAATGATTTGCACAGTATAACCGTTATTATTTTTTTAAAGCTGCTTTTGCGTGAGCAATTCTACATCTCTCCTCTGTTGTGCATCTACCACCTAAGGTTAACATTGTTCAAAGATATTTAAATTAATTTGCCTGTTTTAATATTGTTCCACTTATCTTTATTGTGCATTGCGCTGATGTCCTTTTCTTTTGTTGATACCATTACTTCTGTCTTTTTGCTATTTTCAGTGACAGATAATTTTTGTCTCTTCCAAAACTAATCTATGGCACTAATCGTTTAGTTTTGTTATCTATTATTTGTATGTTGTTAGGATCATCTCTCTCTCTCTCTCTCTCTCTCTCTCTCTCTCTCTCTGCGATCAAGTCTCAATCAGAGTAGGATTCCAGACTCTCTCATGAAGTCAGCTGTCAGGTTAAACGAATCGATTGCCCCATATAGTTTTTCTTCCAGGTCGGTGGGTGTGGACCACATTGCTCTTTTCATGTCTGTGTACTGGGGGCAATCCTGTAGAACATGTTTTGTAGTCATGTTGTCCAGTGTACAGTGGCATAGGCTAGTTGTGCCTATTTTGAATTTGGTGAACATGTGATTTCTCACTTATTGTGGCCAGTACGTAGGCGAAGTATGATGACTTGATCCCTCCTTGATAGTTGGTGGTATCCGTCACTCTCTCTATGCTTTGGGTGTTCTCGTTTCCATTTTTCATGGAACTGACTTTTGAGGATGGATTTGGCTTCATCATAACTGGATCATATTATGACACTACTGTTTGTTGTTAAGATCATCAACACTATACACCGGAAGTGCTTCACTATCCTCCTCAAGAATCTCGAGATAATTCGAGAAGAATCGTGGCCCACGTGCACGAACTCCGTAGCACGGCCTAGATTCCACGGTGTGGTAAGTTTTTGCTGACAATTTTGTCCGGGCAGCGGCACATATTTATTCTACTACTATTCTCCATTTTAAACTGCCAATGTTTTTTTTTTTAAGTGCGCCATTGCAGATTGGGACTCCTGTTTATTTCCGTCATACGAGAGGGCTAGACATCGGATCTCACTACCCAAAAGATCAGGGGAGACTAATGTCATAAGGAAACCAAGGATTAAATATTTGTTTCTGTTTTTGAAAAAAATCACCACCGCTTCTTCTGGGATTTGAACCCGGGTCATTCCTGTCCTAAGGCCGACGTTGTACCTCTAGATACCATTGTCATACTATTCCTATAGATAATAGCGTCAATTGGTGCACGTGAACTTAAGTGCTGCTTGTAGATAACCTACCCAGACGTCTCTACCTGGCATCAGGTGACATGGTCTCCTAGATATATTATACAGCTCACAAACGGCGTCTGTCGATTCCAGTTTAAGAACCGTTTTTTTCGACCGGGAGAGAAAACCCGAGTTGATAGGTCAGGCCTGATGATCGTTGAGTAAATATCTCAGAACGTGGGTCTGGTGATTTGTAACTGTCGTCTTTGCTTTCTGGTCTAAAGCTTATTTTCACAAGTTCTCGAGTAGTTGTTGTCGACGTTTCCATTATGCGGTCTACGAAGAGGGGTATTCCCTAGGCTCAGTTTGTCACGATGCACCAGCAAGACAAACGGGTGACAACTCAATAACTTAAGAGGTAACATCATAAACAGACCTTCAGCAGTTCATCAGATGGAGTATAGCCACAATGCCAGCACAATAACGGTAGAGATGCCATCTTAGTGGGAGCCGCGATAGCTCAGTGGTTAGTGAATTGGACTACAAAGGACAAGAGGTAGGGTTCGATCCCAACCGACGGCTTCCGGTTCACCCAGCGTTTAATGGGTACCAGATTTTTTTCTGGGAAAGTAAAGTGGCACGGACGTAATACCGACCACATTACCCCAAAAATCATATGCCGAAGGTCTATTAAATTTATTGTCACTAACACCTTACTCCCAATACGCCACTTTTCGTGACTGGGGCTGTTTACTTCTTCACTACCATCTTAGTAGCCTCCGTCAGTCATAGTTGACATTGTTTTGCACCGCCCCTAGGAAAACTGTTTTTTTTTTTTTAAACACCCCCCCCCCCCCCCGTGTATTCTGTTTTTTTTTTTTTTTGGTATAAATCTGTCTGTTTTTTGCTTGAGTTGGAGCTTTAGAGTGTGTTTTTGCGGTCTGCAGCTATGTCTTCTCAGGCCGCAGGGTTTATGTTCAGAGTCTTCATGTCATGTTAAGTAACGTCTTTAAATCGGAGTATTGGGCGCCCCCTAGTTCTCCTGCCATCTGTTAGTAGTCCGTAAAGTATATATTTTTTTCGTAAGCGGCCATCTTTGATACTGCGTAAGGGGCCAAGAAAATGTAATTGGCGTTGTTGGATGGCGTATCTGTTCGGGAGGCCTGATATCGTCATCAATACAGCAATAACAGCTTATCAAGATATACCATCAAGCTGAAAAACGTTGGTGATCTACTGTAGCAAAGTCTTAAAGATACTGCCATAATATTATTGTTGACACATTTAGCTATGGTAGCGTTAGTAACGTAGCGGTTAGCATGCACACTGGCTTAGCGTCAGAAGGAACATGTAACACTCCACAGTTGAGCCAGTTAAACCTAAAATAGGTACCTGACTAGCTAAACTGGTCACGGCAACAACAGCGAGGAATAATAATGCCGTCCCTGGTATTACAATGAGTCGACAGGAGCTGCAACATTGAATACTTTCCTCGCTTACAGGAATGCAAGAACACCATCATCCACTTTGAAAACCAATCGCCTTTTATGTCATTGTCGCCTTTATCTACAGTTAATCTCTTTTGAAATTCTAGCTTTACTCTCCCAAAATGGCCTTCAATAACGGCTACAAAATCAGGAAATACATTTCCGATTTCAATTTCATAAAATAAACTCCACAAAATTCTCCATATTGACATAGAAAAATCACCATATCACGATTTCCGGTTCCTCAAGATAATCTTACTATCCATAAACGAGGCTAACTGATAGATATTGGCGCCATGGTGTTTGCTCTCGGATATTTGAACACTCGTCTCAAGCTCGTCATTGATTTATCTACTATTAACCAGTTTAGATAAGTGATGTCTGGGTTATGTGAGTCGGTGAGGCTCTTACTTTGCTAATTTTTATTTTGTTGTAAGCAGTCTCCTTGATGACGGAATCTTTGCTGAAACGTAGATTAGACTTAGCTTTAAGCAAGAAGATTAGTTCAAATGTAGATTAGACATAGCTTTAAGCAAGAAGATTAGTTAAAATGTAGATTAGACTTAGCTTTAAGCAAGAAGATTAGTTAAAATGTAGATTAGACTTAGCTTTAAGCAAGAAGATTAGTTCAAATGTAGATTAGACTTAGCTTTAAGCAAGAAGATTAGTTAAAATGTAGATTAGACTTAGCTTTAAGCAAGAAGATTAGTTCAAATGTAGATTAGACTTAGCTTTAAGCAAGAAGATTAGTTCAAATGTAGAGTAGACCTAGCTTTAAGCAAGAAGATTAGTTCAAATGTAGATTAGACTTAGCTTTAAGCAAGAAGATTAGTTAAAATGTAGATTAGACTTAGCTTTAACCAAGAAGATTAGTTCAAATGTAAATTAGACTTAGCTTAAAGAAGAGATTTGGTTCAAAAGTAGATTAGACTTAGCTTAAAGAAGAGGTTTAGTTCAAACGTAGATTAGACTTAGCTTAAAGAATAGGGATGGTTCAAACGTAGATTAGACTTAGCTTAAAGAAGAGGTTTGGTTCAAACGTAGATTAGACTTAGCTTAAAGAAGAGGTTTGGTTCAAACGTAGATTAGACTTAGCTTAAAGAAGAGATTTAATTTAAACGTAGATTAGACTTAGCTTAAAGATGAGGTTTGGTTTAAACGTAGATTAGACTTAGCTTAAAGAAGAGATTTGGTTCAAACGTAGATTAGACTTAGCTTAAAGAAGAGGTTTGGTTCAAACGTAGATTAGACTTAGCTTAAAGAATAGGGATGGTTCAAACGTAGATTAGACTTAGCTTAAAGAAGAGGTTTGGTTCAAACTTAGGTTAGACTTAGCTTAAAGAAGAGATTTGGTTTAAACGTAGGTTAGACTTATTTTAAAGAAGAGATTTGGTTCAAACATAGATTAGACTTAGCTTAAAGAAGAGATTTGGTTCAAACGTAGATTAGACTTAGCTTAAAGAAGAGGTTTGGTTCAAACGTAGATTAGACTTAGCTTAAAGAATAGGGATGGTTCAAACGTAGATTAGACTTAGCTTAAAGAAGAGGTTTGGTTCAAACGTAGATTAGACTTAGCTTAAAGAAGAGATTTGGTTCAAACTTAGATTAGACTTAGCTTAAAGAAGAGATTTGGTTCAAACGTAGATTAGACTTAGCTTAAAGAAGAGATTTGGTTCAAACGTAGATTAGACTTAGCTTAAAGAAGAGATTTGGTTCAAACGTAGATTAGACTTAGCTTAAAGAAGAGATTTGGTTCAAACGTAGATTCCATTAAGTTTTAATGAAGGATTTTTGCAAAGACGTAGATAACATTTAAGATTCATCGTTTTAACCGAATTTGGATCACAAGTGAAGGTTTCTTTTGCCACGGAACTACCAGGCGTGCCCACATCTGCTGCTTTTACTGGACTCCCACTCATCTTTATCGTCTGCTTTGACAAAGACGCTAATTTGGCAAAGGGAGAATTGAAAAAATAAATAGAAAAAATGGTGCGGTAAAAGCTGTACGTGATTGATAGACGAGATCTATATCTTTGCCTTAACCCCTCACTAGTCTATCAATCACGCAAAGCTTTTGCCATACCATTTGTTATATATTTTATTTAATTCTACCTCACATTTAGCTTTACTGCAGCTTCGCATTTGTATGCATTCATTTGCATTTCTTTGTCTTAACCCCTAATTTGGCAAAGATGTGTCCGATGCGGTAACTGTGCTTTCGACCTAGAACATCCGAATTCAGCGTGACATTTTTTAGTACCGGTTTTCTTCATCCGATTCTCAACAGTTTAGCCAGCCTGGTTTGTCGGTTAGGAGAGCCACTGTAGAAGATGGAGTGTGATCTAGATCGGCTTCTGTTTGCTGCTTCTCATGGCTACTAGATTTTGTACATGGACTCAAGAGATACCTGTGAAGGGAACATTCACAGATGTTAGACTATCGTGTATGTGATCTGGATATCGTGAGACTTACCAAGAGCTTGTCATAACTTCAGCAGTTGCCTTTGACACTATAAAAGCAGCAACATAGAGTATAAACGATTTGTAGACGGTCAAACAAGTATTTCTTTGAAGTAAGAGATGTAGATGCAAGCAAGATATTTTGTTTAACCCCTGGTTTAAAAGGTCACAAATCAACAAATATATAAACGAGGTCGTGTGGCTTGTTCAGGGAATCAACAAAGTTCCTCCACTTCATGTGGCCCGTGTGTATCCTTTTCAGTGTCCTCCATGAGTGACGTGAACTATTCATCACGTGACCTCCCGTCCTTCTCAGCTCTGACCCCCCCCCCCTTTTCCTCCCCGACTTTAACCTTTAACCCCACTGCTTCACAGTTATATTTTTGTGCTGTCCCTAACTGATCATCATTGCTTATTCTCTCTCTTCTGTTGACATTAACACCCCGGCCCTGATATCAAATGTTCAATGATTGTTCCCTAGAGCCATAAATAGGAATATGCTGACATCGATATAAGATAAATGTCAAGAATAGACTATTTATCATATATTGCTCTGTTGCCAATAATGATGGTGGGGTATGCAAGAAGTGGTAATATATGATATCAATAGTTTTGGAGAGGTATGCGGGCAGTGTTAACATATAATATCTCTCCATTGACTATCTGATTATTTTTTTTAATCTTCTTCAAAAGTCGTTCCATTATTTCAAACAATGTAAATAAAATCTTGAGTACTTCCGGTCAATATGGCGGATAGGCGACAGGGAGCCGTTGAGGCACTGTCTGAAAAGCGTTCATTGTTGCGGTTCCCTCATATTCTAAGTCCGGCTTGCTGCCGGAGCTACTGAGTAGTGCTCTGTGCACACCGTGAGCTGTGTGTTTCATCCGGATGGTATTTCTATATTCAGATTGCTTACGATGAATGATGATATCGTATGACGAAAGACAGTTCAGATGCGTTCAACATCGGTGCTATAATACGCCTTATGTCTTTTGGCGTGTGCTGTGTTTGCTACGATGGGAACTGCAGCTGCTCATCTTTGTTTGGATATTCGATGAGGTGAGTTTATTTCGGATGATTCCACTGGCACTGGCGGTTGTGCAATTATGGATTTCCATTCGTTTGCAGTGATACCGGGGCCTTCGAATAACCATAACCATAACCATAATAAAACTCTCATTGCTTCTATCCAGCATTCACTTCGTCAGACTACTACTCTGTTACAGGTAATTGTCCACTAACTTCTAACCTCTACCGTCAACTTTTATAAATCCCTATCAAGAACGATATTAATCCGAAAACTATCTAGTATATACCACATCAACTGTAAAGAACTTCAGAAGAACATTAAAACATATGAGCAGAAACATGTTTAAGATTGTCTTCAATTGACAAATGTTAACATTTTATTAACTTTACTTTCATTCCAGTTACCTCTGCTCACCTTGATCATTCCTTTTACCTCTTGTGGCCTTGATCATTTCTGTTACCTCTGTTGACCTTGATCATTTCTGTTACCTCTTGTGGCCCTGATCATTTCTGTTACCTCTGCTGACCTTGATCATTCCTGTTACCTCTTGTGGCCTTGATCATTTCTGTTACCTCTGTTGACCTTGATCATTCCTGTTACCTCTTGTGGCCCTGATCATTTCTGTTACCTCTGTTGACCTTGATCATTCCTTTTACCTCTGTTGACCTTGATCATCTCTGTTACCTCTGTTGACCTTGATCATTCCTGTTACCTCTGTTGACCTTGATCATTCCTGTTACCTCTGTTGACCTTGATCATTCCTTTTACCTCTGTTGACCTTGATCATTTCTGTTACCTCTGTTGACCTTGATAATTTCTGTTACCTCTGTTGACCTTGATCATTTCTGTTACCTCTGTTGACCTTGATCATTTCTGTTACCTCTGTTGACCTTGATCATTCCTGTTACCTCTGTTGACCTTGATCATTTCTGTTACCTCTGTTGACCTTGATCATTCCTGTTACATCTGTTGACCTTGATCATTCCTGTTACCTCTGTTGACCTTGATCATTCCTATTACCTCTGTTGACCTTGATCATTCCTTTTACCTCTGTTGACCTCGGATCATGATTACTTCTGGCTGCACATATTATCCTGGTATCCTGAGATAGTTAAATGTTCGGACATTCAACAGCTACACTTCTCACAACTACAGCCTCTATATGTGTCTCCACATACAGGCATTACAAAATTAAATAAAATACAATTATTAAACTTTTCCAACATAAAACACTACATTTCCTCAATCTACGGTCACTATATTCCTCCAACATACAGTCACTGCACTTCTGCAACATATAATTACTATACCCCTACAACAAACATTAACTACAACCTCCAACATACAATCACTACATTCTCCAAAATGCAAGCACTACATTCATCCAAAATATAATTGCTACATTCGAAAATGTGCACAAATATATAATATCGTGCATGGCTAATATAAAGCTGGATGAAGCATGGAAATAGATTTATACACTCATCCAACATAAAACCTCTACATTCCTAAAAAAAAAACAACATCTACATTCCTCTCATATATATAACCTCTAAATTCCTCTCACATACAACCTCTACATTTCTCTCACAAACAACCTCTACATTCCTCCAACAAACAACCCTTACATTCCTCCAACATACAACCTCTACATGCCTCAATCGTGCAACCTCTACATTCCTACGCCATGGAAACTTTACATGCCTCAATCATACAACCTCTATACTCCTACAACATGCAACGTCTACATGCCTCAATCATGCAACCTCTACATTCCTCCATCATAAACCTCTACATCCCTCCAACGTGCAATCTTTACATGCCTCAATCCTGCAACCTCTATATTCCTCCAACAAACAACCTCTACATGCTTCAATCATACAACCTCTACATTCCTCCAACATGCAGCCTCTACATGCCTCAATCATACAACCTCACCATTCCTCCAACATACAACCTCTAAATGTCTCAATCATACAACATCTACATTGCTTAAACATGCAACCTCTACATGTGTCAATCATACAACCTCTACATTCCTTCAACATGCAACCTTTACATGCCTCAATCATACAACCTCTATATTCCTCCAGCAAACAACCTCTACATTCCTCCAACATACAATCTCTACATTCCTCCAACATACAACCTATACATTCCTCCAAAATACAACCTCTACATTCCTTCAACATACAACCTCTACATTCCTTCAACATACAACCTCTACATTTCTCCAACATACAACCTCTACATTCCTTCAACATACAACCTCTATATTCCTCCAACATACAACCTCTACATGTCTCAATCATACAACCTCTACATTCCTTCAACATGCAACATTTACATGCCTTAATCATGCAACCTCTACATGTCTCAATCATACAACCTCAACATTCCTCCAACATACAACCTCTACATTCCTCCAACATACAACCTCAACATTCCTCCAACATACAACCTCTACATTCCTCCAACATACAACCTCTACATTCCTCCAACATACAACCTCTACATTCCTCCAACATACAACCTCTACATTCCTCCAATATACAACCTCTACATTCCTTCAACATGCAACCTCTACATTCCTTCAATATGCAACCTTTACATGCCTCAATTATACAACCTCTACATTCCTCCAACATACAACCTCTACATTCCTCCAACATACAACCTCTACATTCCTCCAACATACAACCTCTACATTCCTCCAATATACAACCTCTACATTCCTTCAACATGCAACCTCTACATTCCTTCAATATGCCACCTTTACATGCCTCAATCATACAACCTCTACATTCCTCCAACATACAACCTCTACATGTCTCAATCATACAACCTCTATATTCCTCCAAAATACAACCTCTATATTCCTCCAACAAACAACCTCTACATGCTTCAATCATACAACCTCTACATTCCTCCAACATGCAACCTCTACATTCCACAATCATACAACATCTACATTACTCCGACAATCAACCTCACCATTCCTCCAACATGCAACCTCTACATTCCTCCAACATGGAACTTCTATATGCCTCAATCATACAACATCTACATTACTCCAACAATCAACCTCTACATTCCTCCAACATGCAACCTCTACATGCCTCAATCATACAACATCTACATTACTCCAACAATTAACCTCACCATTCTTCCAACATGCAACCTCTACATTCCTCCAACATGCAACCTCTACATTCCTCCAACATGCAACCTCTACACGCCTCATTCATAATGCCTCTACATTACTTCACCAATCAACCTCACCATTCCTCCAACATGCAACCTCTACATTCCTCCAACATGCAACCTCTACATTCCTTCAACGTGCAACATCTACATTCCTCCAACATGCAACCTCTACATTACTCGAACCTACAACATCTACATTCCTCCAACATACAACATCTACATTCCTCCAACATACAACATCTACATGCCTCCAACATACAACATCTACATGCCTCCAACATACAACATCTACATGCCTCCAACATACAACATCTACATGCCTCCAACATACAACATCTACATTCCTCCAACATACACCATCTACATTCCTCCAACATACAACATCTACATTCCTCCAACATACAACATCTACATTCCTCCAACATACAACATCTACATGCCTCGAACATACAACATCTACATTCCTCCAACATACAACATCTACATGCCTCCAACAAACAATGCAAACATCCCAGCGAAACATCCAGTCTCCATACCACTGCTTCAAAACCTACATAGACAACAAGTTAAAGAATAGCAATAAATATATGTGCAAGAAGCACGAAGAAACAAACAGCAATCTCATAAAATATACTACCAAAGTCAAGCCAAGAAACTGTTAAACATTCTTAAAACGAAACCTTATTGCGGGGACACAGTTGTTCGTGACTTGACTTCAAATGTAAACAGAAGTCAGTCTAAAACTGTAAATACAAAACCACACACTCTGATCTTATCACATGCTAACTCATACCATCTAAACCCAGACGGGACTGGAATAATTCGTTAGTTTTTCATTTATTGAATTTTAACATCAAGCTGGTTTCTTAGGGCAGATAATCGGGTAATTTGTTGTTTTATGAAGGACATCCTGGCCAAGAGTTATTCCCCAACGATCGGAAGGTCTAAACTTAGAAGTAGTGGACGCTTTGGCCAAACATCCGGTTTAGTTTTGGAAGGGGGCATAACCAGGGATATGTAAACGACCTAGACGGTGCTGGCATGGCATAGCTCAGTTATTGAAGATAGGGCAGACATGTTCGATGTCGAGCACACATTCCGCGAATTAGTCCTTGTCAGGGTTTGGTATTTGTGGTGAGTTTCATGTTTGATGTCAAGGATGTCCAACACTTGCATCTTTTTTTCCCCAGCACGTTTTCTAGATTTTATTGTTTCGCTTTGAGCTCATTTATCACGCATTTTTTGGGTTCTATTCTTAAATCAAAATAAAGAGAAACAAGCAAAAGTCTAATTCATCAACAAATTCACTAGATATAACAGCTTTAAATCAAAAAGATATTAAAGATACCTATACAAGTAAAGAACACATACCAGAAGAAGAAATAGAACAATTCAGAAGAGAAAATCCTGATGAAAAAGTAACAACCAAATGGCAATGCATAAAGAAAAGTATACAAGAAACCTGCGACACCTTATACAAAAGAGAATAGAACAAAAAAGAAAAATGGATAACTAACACCATCTTAGAAAAAATGGAAGAAAGGAGACAAGCGAAGAACATTGCCCAATACAATAAAATAGATAATGAAATACACAAAATGTGCAAAAAGGCAAAAGAAGACTGGCTCAGCCAAAAATGTATAGAAATAGAAACTATGGAAATCAAACAAGACTTAAGAGGAATGCACACAGAAATAAAGATAATGACTAATAACAATTTTTTAAAAAGCCACAGAAGGTGGATGCATTGCAGACAAAAGAGGGAAAATGCTAACAGACATTAAAAATATAATAGACAGGTGGCAGGAATATATAACAGAACTATTTCATCATGATTAAAGCGACAAAAAACCAGTGATAAAATGTACATCAGGCTATAAAATCGTAAAGTCTGAGGTGAAAAAAGCTATAAAAACAATGAAAAAGGGAAAAGCAGCAGGACCTGACAGCATACATATAGAAATGATACAGGCACTAGAAGAATTTGGCATTGAAGTGATTACAGACATATGCAACGACATATAACATACAGGATACATACCAAATGAACTAAAAACATCAACTTTCATTACATTGCCTAAAAAGAATGGCGCAGTTGGAAAGGTACAAGGTAGACGAGGCAGAAGCAGACCAAGATTAAAGTGGACAGGTAACATCTAAAATATATACAGGTGAAACAATGACAACGTGCACCTTCAACTCAAGAAATGGAGTAAAACGACGCTCCATGGTAGCCAACCTCTGATGTGAAGATAGCACTCAATAGATGGCTCTCCATGGTAGCCAACCTTCGATTTGGAGACGGCACTCAATAGATGGCTCTCCATGGTAGCTAACCTTTGATGTGGAGACGGCACTCAATAGATGGCTCTCCATGGTAGCTAACCTTTGATGTGGAGACGGCACTCAATAGATGGCTCTCCATGGTAGCTAACCTTTGATGTGGAGACGGCACTCAATAGATGGCTCTCCATGGTAGCTAACCTTTGATGTGGAGACGGCACTCAATAGATGGCTCTCCATGGTAGCCAACCTTCGATTTGGAGACGGCACTCAATAGATGGCTCTCCATGGTAGCTAACCTTCGATTTGGAGACGGCACTCAATAGATGGCTCTCCATGGTAGCTAACCTTTGATGTGGAGACGGCACTCAATAGATGGCTCTCCATGGTAGCCAACCTTCGATTTGGAGACGGCACTCAATAGATGGCTCTCCATGGTAGCTAACCTTCGATTTGGAGACGGCACTCAATAGATGGCTCTCCATGGTAGCTAACCTTTGATGTGGAGACGGCACTCAATAGATGTCTCTCCATGGTAGCCAACCCTCGATGTGGAAACGGCACTCAATAGATGGCTCTCCGTGGCAGCTAACCTTTGATGTGGAGACGGTACCCAATGGATGAACTATCTGTGCTTGATAAATGACATGATCATCTAATGTCACATGTCACGATCAACAACCCCAATAGTAGCAAATTTACAACGCTCTATCTTTGGTCAGAGATTGTGAGATACATGATTGTATAAGGAATGTGAAGACAATATAAGGGATGGACGGGCCTTGACGTTGTAGTCGCACAGAGATCTGTGTCAGAAAAAGACAGGGAGAAAGTGTCTGCACTGCGCCTCATTGTGTTATTATTCTTTTGTTCTCTTTGTACCGATGCGTGCTGCGTGGACAAGTCACCAGGCTTCAACAGTACAGAAGTAAACGATTTAAAGAACAGACGTCAAGATGTGGAATTTCATTCAATACACGCTTCTATTACAATAAATATAATCCAATTAGTTTTCAAGGTAGGGAATACAAGCACTGGACACCTCACTTTCATTTGTTGATATTTGTTGGAGTGGAGTTTAATTCTGTGGAAAGAGTTTGTGAGTTTAGAGAGTAACACTCTGACTTGCGATATCAGAGTTCATTATCTTGTTCTGGCCATCTTGAACAGAGAATAATGAGTATCTTGTCAACTGGAAAAAATCACGTGTATGTTGTCATCAGGATAAAATAATGAGTATCTTATTAGTCGGGTAAATAATGGATATCTTATCATTAGGAGAAAATAATGAGTATCTTATCAGTAGGCTTGCTATATATAACCGAAAATAATGAGTATCTTGTCAGTTGGAGAACATAATGAGTATCAATGATACTGTCTTAAGGAACGGAAAATGAAATAGTTCGGCCAAGTGTCTCAGTCGTCAGGCCCAAAAAGACAGCTCTGCAAAGAAATAAAAGAAGCGAGAAGAAGAGGTGGGCACAATCAAAGAAAGGCGTTGGAAGATACAATTAAAGAATGGACAGGCCTTGACTTTGAAAAGTCCCAAATATAGAAGATAGAGAGAAATGGAGAAGGTTGATGAAGTCTGTCAGTGGTGCCTCAACGATCCCCAGGATTATAGGAAGAAGAAGGAAGTAGAAAGGAAGAGGACGGAGAAAGGCGGAAGTATAAAGTAAGAGGACGGAAGAAGGAGGAAGTAGAAAGGAAGAGGACGGAGAAAGGAGGAAGTAGAAAGGAAGAGGACGGAGAAAGGAGGAAGTATAAAGTAAGAGGACGGAAGAAGGAGGAAGTAGAAAGGAAGAGGACGGAGAAAGGAAAAAGTATAAAGTAAGAGGACGGAAGAAGGAGGAAGTAGAAAGTTAGAGGAGGGAGAAAGGAGGAAGTAGAAAGTTAGAGGACGGAGAAAGGAGGAAGTATAAAGTAAGAGGACGGAGAAAGGAGGAAGTATAAAGTAAGAGGACGTAGAAAGGAGGAAGTAGAAAGGAAGAGGACGTAGAAAGGAGAAAGTAGAAAGGAAGAGGATGGAGAAAGGAGAAAGTAGAAAGGAAGAGGACGAGAAAAAAGAAAGTAGAAAGGAAGAGGGCGAAAGAAGAAGGAAGGAGAAAGGTAGAGGGCGGAAGAAGAAGGAAGTAGAAATGTAGAGGACGGAAGAAGAAGGAAGTATAAAGTAAGAGGACGGAAGAAGAAGGATGTTGAAAGGTAGAGGACGGACGGAAGAAGAAGGATATAGAAAGGTAGAGGACGGACGGAAGAAGAAGGATATAGAAAGGTAGAGGACAGACGGAAGAAGAAGGATATATAAAGGTAGAGGACGGAAGAAGAAGGAAGTAGAAAGTAAGAGGACAGAAGAAGGAAGGAGAAAGGTAGAGGACGGAAGAAGAAGGAAGTTGAAGGTAAAAGGACAGAAGAAGAAGGAAGTAGAAAGGTA
The DNA here is from genome assembly GCA_032433765.1 of Megaustenia siamemsis. Lineage (NCBI taxonomy): Eukaryota > Metazoa > Mollusca > Gastropoda > Stylommatophora > Ariophantidae > Megaustenia > Megaustenia siamemsis. The sequence goes on from JAVIAB010000108.1 coordinate 73,566,908, forward strand.
GAGGACGGAAGAAGAAGGAAGGGGAAGAGGGAAGAAAGAAGAAGTAGTATGAGAAGGAGACGGAGTAGGAGAAAGAGGAGGAGAAAGAGGAGGAGAAAGAGATGCGTCAGCTTATCTTGCCTGTAGGTGAACGGAAATAATATAAACACACAAACAGCGGTTTCTGTGGAATTTAAAAGCGGTCTTTTAGTCATGTGAAATGAATAATTTTCTGCGCCCCAACAACAACCTCTGTTGTGAACATGGAGATTGAAGTAGCAACTTCAGCCCTCAAAGTGGGTTTCAATGACACAGTTCAATTGGAAATGATCGCGACCAGCGCTCGGTCAATGCTTCAAGAGTCGATGTCTCCAGCACGAGTTGGTGACGTATATTAGAGGTCTCAAAACTTGAAACAGTCATGTGGGCAAGGTGCCCTCATCAGGAGATGCCACGTGACAACGAAGTAGAGGATAGGTTAGCTACACGTGCACCTTTGCTAAGGGTTTTGAGCGCAAACAAAGATAACCGTCGAAGATTGTAAACAATTTATATTTGATATCAACATCGTCATGTGCATTACGGGCTGGCGTAGGCGATCATATCCTTTCACATTTATCTGTCCAAATTGCAAAGTTTCAGTTCTCATCAATGCTCTGTTGATTGTTTATCGTAGCACAACATCAACCTATCCAGCATCTTCTCTCTTTCTCGTCCATGATCTCTCTTTCCCTGCTATTTTGCCAGTTGTAACAAAGTATTTCAACATTGTCATTCTGCTATCTCCTTCTACAACTGTCCTTTAACTTCACTGTCATTATGCTATCTCCTTCTACAACTGTCCTATAACTTCACTGTCAGTCTGTTATCTCTCTACAACTGTCCTATAACTTCACTGTCAGTCTGTTATCTCTCTCTACAACTGTCCTATAACTTCACTGTCAGTCTGTTATCTCTCTACAACTGTCCTATAACATCACGGTCAGTCTGTTATCTTCCTCTACACGTCCTATAACTTCACCGTCAGTCTGTTATCTTCCTGTACACGTCCTATAACTTCACCGTCAGTCTGTTATATTCCTGTACACGTCCTATAACTTCACCGTCAGTCTGTTATATTCCTGTACACGTCCTATAACTTCACCGTCAGTCTGTTATATTCCTCTACAACTGTCCTATAACTTCACCGTCAGTCTGTTATCTCTCTACAACTTTCTTGTAACTTCACCGTCAGTCTGTTATCTCTCTACAACTTTCCTGTAACTTCACCGTCAGTCTGTTATCTCTCTACAACTTTCCTGTAACTTCACCGTCAGTCTGTTATCTCTCTACAACTGTCCTATAATTTCACCTTCAGTCTGTTATCTTCCTCTACAACTGTCCTATAAATTCACAGTCAGTCTGTTATATTCCTCTACACTTCCTATAACTTCACCGTCAGTCTGTTATCTCTCTACAACTGTCCTTTAATATTACCGTCAGTCTTTTATCTCTTTACAACTGTCCTGTTATTTCACCGTCAGTCTGTTATCTCTCTACAACTGTCCTATAACTTCACCGTAAGTCTGTTATCTCTCTACAACTTTCCTATAACTTCACCGTCAGTCTGTTATCTCTCTACAACTGTCCTATAACTTCACCGTCAGTCTGTTATCTCTCTACAACTTTCCTATAACTTCACCGTCAGTCTGTTATCTCTCTACAACTGTCCTATAACTTCACCGTCAGTTTGTTATCTCTCTACAACTGTCCTATAACTTCACCGTCAGTCTGTTATCTCTCTACAACTGTCCTATAACTTCACCGTCAGTCTGTTATCTCTCTACAACTGTCCTATAACTTCACCGTCAGTTTGTTATCTCTCTACAACTGTCTATAACTTCACCGTCAGTCCGTTATCTCTCTTCAACTGTCCTATAACTTCACCGTCAGTCTGTTATCTCTCTTCAACTGTCCTATAACTTCACCGTCCGTCTGTTATCTCTCTTCAACTGTCCTATAACTTCACCGCCAGTCTGTTATCTCTCTACAACTGTCCTATAACTTCACCGCCAGTCTGTTATCTCTCTACAACTGTCCTATAACTTCACCGTCAGTTTGTTATCTCTCTTCAACTGTCCTATAACTTCACAGCCAGTCTGTTATCTCTCTACAACTGTCCTATAACTTCACCGTCAGTCTGTTATCTCTCTACAACTGTCCTATAACTTCACCGTCAGTCTGTTATCTCTCTACAACTGTCCTATAACTTCATCGTCAGTTTGTTATCTCTCTACAACTGTCCTATAACTTCACCGTCAGTCTGTTATCTCTCTTCAACTGTCCTATAACTTCACCGTCAGTTTGTTATCTCTCTTCAACTGTCCTATAACTTCACCGTCAGTTTGTTATCTCTCTTCAACTGTCCTATAACTTCACCGTCAGTTTGTTATCTCTCTTCAACTGTCCTATAACTTCACCGTCAGTCTGTTATCTCTCTTCAACTGTCCTATAACTTCACCGTCAGTCTGTTATCTCTCTACAACTGTCCTATAACTTCACCGTCAGTTTGTTATCTCTCTTCAACTGTCCTATAACTTCACCGTCAGTCTGTTATCTCTCTACAACTGTCCTATAACTTCACCGTCAGTCTGTTATCTCTCTTCAACTGTCCTATAACTTCATCGTCAGTCTGTTATCTCTCTACAACTGCCTTATAACTTCACCGTCAGTCTGTTATCTCTCTATAACTGTCCTATAACTTCACCGTCAGTTTGTTATCTTTGTGTGAATCTCTTCTTAGCAATTTCCAAATATTTCTAGATTTCTTCTGTCCATCTTATTCCAAGACTTTTTCAAAAAAAATTGCAAAAAATGAAGACTCTGCACGTATATTTTTTCTGCTGTTATCCTTATTTCAGATCCACACAGAAAAATACTATAAAGACTCACTTCAAACATATTCTCATTTTGGCATTCTTATGTCAACGACGTATGGAAAGTTGAAGTTATCTTATTGAAGACCGTATACGTTAATTCCGAGTCACGATAATGAAGGTGTAGGAAAGACCCGGACAAAACAGAAATTCATGTAAATTCTCAGACCATTTCTGTGTGTAGCTTTATTCTAATAATGGCCTACGTTACGACAATAGACAGAGGTCTAACAGGATTTGCAGCCAAATGTGGGTAAGAAAAAGGCCTATCTGGCCAGTGTTCGGTCAACCAAAATTAAATCAGAGGAACTGACCAATAGAATCGAGCTTTTTACACTTGGCTTGTCCCAGGTCTTATCTGTCTGGAGGATCTTAAGTAGGAGAAGGGGTAGGTTTGGTGTCTGGAGAAGGTAGCTGATGTAGAAGGTAGTTGTTGGAGAAAGTAGTTGATGGAGAAGGTACTTGATGGTGAAGAGGTAGGTTTGGTGTCTGGGGAAGGTAGATGATGGAGAAGGTAGTTGCTGGAGAAGGTAGTTGTTGGAGAAGGTAGTTGTTGGAGAAGGTAGTTTTTGGAGAAGGTAGTTGATGGAGAATGGGTAGGTTTGGTGTCTGGGGAAGGTAGTTGATGGAGAATGGGTAGGTTTGGTGTCTGGGGAAGGTAGTTGATAGAGAAGGGGTAGGTTTGGTGTCTGGGGGAGGTAGTTGATGGAGAAGGGGTAGGTTTGGTGTCTGGGGAAGGTAGTTGATGGAGATGGTAGTTGTTCGAGAAGGGGTAGGTTTGGTGTCTGGGGAAGGTAGTTGTTGTAGAAGGTAGTTGAGGGAGAAGGTAGTTGTTGGAGAAGGTAGTTGATGGAGAAGGTAGTTGATGGAGAAGATAGTTGTTGGAGAAGGTAGCTGTTGGAGAAGGTAGCTGTTGGAGAAGGTAGCTGATGGAGAAGGTAGTTGTTGGAGAAGGTAGTTGTTGGAGAAGGTAGTTGTTGGAGAAGGTAGTTGTTGGAGAAGGTAGTTGTTGGAGAAGGTAGTTGATGGAGAAGGTAGTTGATGGAGAAGGTAGTTGTTGAAGAAGCTAATTGATGGAGAAGGTAGTTGCTGGAGAAGGTAGTTGCTGGAGAAGGTAGTTGATGGAGAAGGTAGTTGATGGAGAAGGTAGTTGTTGGAGAAGGTAGTTGGTGGAGAAGGTAGTTGATGGAGAAGGTAGTTGATGGAGAAGGTAGTTGTTGTTGAAGAAGGTAGTTGATGTAGAAGGTAGTTGTTGGAGAAGGTAGTTGGTGGAGAAGGTAGTTGATGGAGATGGTAGTTGATGGAGAAGGTAGTTGTTGGAGAAGGTAATGGGGTCTTATTACAGGAAGGCCAAATTGTCGAACAATTCTGGAAGTTTCTTATGAGTGTTATGTGGGAGCGCATTTTTGTTTCGGTTCTGCCATAATACTTCATTTTTTCTGTGTCTGTTTTCTTTTACTACTATTTTTTACTTACTCCTTTTCTTCTTTCTTTCTACATCCTTCTTTCCCTTCACTTCTTTATTCTGTTCCGTCCATATTTCACTGCATGCATTGTTCCGTCCACGATGCAATCAACCTTGCATCCATCTTTCCATCTCATTTTTTCTTCCGTGTTTTCATCCATCATTCAGGCTTCACTCTTCTCCATGTATCGTTCATTATACTTTCATTCCTTTTTTTTCACTCAATAGCTTCCTTCTTGTTTCTTTATTTATTTTTAATTTTAAATTAGTACCCTTGTTCTCTTTCTCTCTCTCTCTCTTTCTCTCTCTCTCTCTCTCTCTCTCACTTACTCTTTCTTCATTTTTCTCTCACTTTCACTCTCTGTCTCTATTTGTTATCACTTTAAGCCACTCTTCCTCTCTCTTCCTCTTTTCTTTTCTTCTACCTCTTTTTTTCTCCCTCTTTTTTTCCTCTTCTTCTTCCTCTTCTTCCTCTTCTTCCTCTACATCTTCAATAACCACGCAAGTGGAATGAATGTGCCCACATATAATCTAGGTCCTAATATCGCTGATCATAAAGATAGAAGAGAGTGGCAGAAATTGGGCCGGTGAGTTGATCAAGTGTTTTCGGATTAACATGAAGAAATGAAAGAAAAAAAAAACGGGATGCGAGTTGTCCAGAAAAATGAACTGTCAAATGTTCAGAGAATGAGAGAAAGTGCTGGGAATAAATGAGGAAACGAGTACAAATTATTAGTGATGGAGATAAAGAAAAGAGTAGCAGGGGGGGGGGACAAGGAGTAGCTGAAACAGGGGGGAGGGTGGGTGAACAGAGATTGGAGTAGTAATTAAAGAAGACCGATTGAGAGAGAGAGAGAGACAGAGAGAGAGAGAGAGAGAGAGAGAGAGAATGTGTATGTGTAAGAAGGAGTATAGGATTTATTTGAGAAAGTACTACTGTGTTTGAAAGGAATATTATGTAAAGAGAGTATATACAATAGTGAGGAGAGAGGGGGAGGGACATAAGTCAAGTATGAAATAAGGTAGAAGAGTTGTAAGAGTGTAAGAAGGAGATAGGAAGAGAGACATTAAGAAGATTATGTGAGGGAGAGAAAGAGAAAGAGATCATAGATAAAGGGGGCGGGGATAAGGGAAAATCAGTAGCACAAAGAACAAAACTGGACGGTTTTATGAATTAATGCGAGGGATTTAACGGAGGGATTTAACGGAGGGATTTAACGGAGGGATTTAACGGAGGAATTTAACGGAGGGATTTAACGGAGGGATTTAACGGAGGGATTTAACGGAGGGATTTAACGGAGGGATTTAACGGAGGAGAAGGACAGATTTGAAGGGGAAAAATGGAAAGATTTGAAGGAGAAAAATGGAAAGATTTGAAGGAGAAAAATGGAAAGATTTGAAGGGGAAAAATTGAAAGATTTGAAGGGGAAAAATGGAAAGATTTGAAGGAGAAAAATTGATAGATTTAAGGGGAAAAATTGAATGATTTGAAGGAGAAAAATTGACAAATTTGAAGGGGAAAAATGGAAAGATTTGAAGGAGAAAAATTGAAAGATTTGAAGGGTAAAAATTGAAAGATTTGAAGGAGAAAAATTGACAAATTTGAAGGGGAAAAATTGAAAGATTTGAAGGAGAAAAATTGAAAGATTTGAAGGGGAAAAATTGAAAGATTTGGAGGAGAAAAATTGAAATATTTGAAGGGTAAAAATTGAAAGATTTGAAGGGTAAAAATTGAAAGATTTGAAGGGGAAAAAAGGAAAGATTTGAAGGGTAAAAATGGACAGATTTGAAGAAGAATAAATTGAAAGATTTGAAGGGTAAAAATTGAAATATTTGAAGGGTAAAATTTGAAAGATTTGAAGGGTAAAAAGGAAAGATTTGAAGGGACAAAATTGAAAGATTTGAATGAAAATGAGAGATTTGGGGAAATGTGAGAGATTTGGAGGATATAAAAGTTTATATTAAAAAAAAACTATCTTTACGACATGTATTATCAATGTTGGTGTATGTCGGAGGTGGGGGGGGGGGCTGGATCACAATAGGACCAGAGGGATAAAGGACACTTGGTCAAAGCTGTCGCCACGTCGTGTGAGAGGAATTTGCCTAGAGCAGAGCTGTGTGGCAAGACACAATGTAGGTCCTGTGCAAGGTCTGACGGTTGAAAGATCGAGGGACACAAGAGTCTAGCATTTCTACCCTATATGCCTTCTTCTGATCCAGAGGTCAATAGATAGGTAGATTGGTAAAGTTGCAAAAATAGAAGTTGTGGTAGCAAGGATTGTTGTTGAAGTAGCCAAATGTAGTAGCCGAAGCAGCTGTGATAGTACCCACAACAGTAAAAGTAATACTTAAAGTAGTAAACCTAACAGTTTGAAAAGCAAAGGTAGTAGTTAAAGTAGGAAATAAAGAAGTCTGAATAGTTGATGTAGCAGTTAAAGTAGCAAAGGTAGTAATTAAAGTAGCAAAGGTAGTAGTTAAAGTAGCAAAGGTAGTAGTTAAAGTATCAAAGGTAGTAGTTAAAGTAGCAAAGGTAGTAGTTAAAGTAGCAAAGGTAGTAGTTAAAGTAGCAAAGGTAGTAGTTAAAGTATCAAAGGTAGTAGTTAAAGTAGCAAAGGTAATAGAAAAGTAGCAAAGAATGTAGTTATTGTAGAAACTATCTTTATGACACTAAGTAGCACTGCTGGAGTATGTCGGAGGACTCACGACAGGACCATAGTATTTTAAAGGCCGTTTGGTCAAAGCAGTCGCCACGATGTGTGAGACTCAGGATTTTTATTTCACCCCGGATAGAAAAAATCTGTTCTGTCTACCGCGGGTTTCGAACACCGTACACCGGCTTTACAACCAGCGGAACAGTGGGTTTAAAGAAAATGTGAAATAAGAGATATATGAGAGATATGGTAAATGTGATATATGTATGAACTATGTGAGGTTTGAAGAAAAATAAGAGATGCACAAACATGAAATATTTGTGGTTTATTCTGGAGATTTGGGGAAAATGTGAAATAAGAGAAATACGGTAGAAATAAAAAATATGAAATATTTGAAGAAAATATTAGTGATATAAAGAAATATGGGATATTTGAGGAAAATATCAGAGATTTAAAGAAATATGGGATATTTGAAGAAAATATCAGAGATTTAAAGAAATATGGGATATTTGAAGAAAATATCAGAGATTTAAAGAAATATGGGATATTTGAAGAAAATATCAGAGATTTAAAGAAATATGGGATATTTGAAGAAAATATCAGAGATTTAAAGAAATATGGGATATTTGATGAAAATATCAGAGATTTAAAGAAATATGGGATATTTGAAGAAAATATCAGAGATTTAAAGAAATATGGGATATTTGAAGAAAATATCAGAGATTTAAAGAAATATGGGATATTTGAAGAAAATATCAGAGATTTAAAGAAATATGGGATATTTGAAGAAAATATCAGAGATTTAAAGAAATATGAGATATTTGAAGAAAATATCAGAGATTTAAAAACCACGAGGGAGTTTTGAAGGTATTACATAATTCTAAAAAATAAGCGAAATACGAAGTATTTTTTTTTTTTTTGCATTCACCAGCTTTTACCTCTGACGCAGTTCCTAGAGAATAGGATCTGAATTTTGCACGTTAATCCATTTTTCCCTGGCAGCCGTGTGCAGAGGGTCCCTCGCCGCACAGGCAGATAACTCCCACTTCGGAGGTACTCATATTTTTTCCTTCGATGAGTAATTGAAGTTTCAAGCCGGACCTCGCTGCTGAGACCATGGGTTGTTGCCGCAGAGAAATCATAAATAAAAATCCCAACTGGTGCAGCCGGGATTTGAACCACAACCTCTCTGTCTCGAGGCCGGCAATATGAAGTATGATAGATTGGAAGTGTATGGCCCTTTTCGCTTTGTTAGACGGTTTAGTGGAGGCTATTGTGTATTTTTGTTTAGGCTTTGTTGTTGTCAAAGAGCCTCTCTCCTGGCTGATTCTACCAACGTTTGATAAACACACACGGCCACTGAAAGAACAAGTCAGGGCCAGAGATTGGAAATACTGTGACAGATCTGATGGAATGTTAAATATTTGTATGAAAGCGTGAGAGATTTCAAGAAAAAATAAAGACGTTTTGTGAATTATAAGAGATTGTAACTATGGTTTTAGAGAAATATGTTACAATTTAAAGAATAAGAGAAATTTGAAGGAATGTAAGAGATGTGAAGTAGATTTGAAAAAAATAGACAAAAAAATAAGTGTATGTGAGATTTAAAAACATGAGAGAGATATGAAGAAATATAAGGTAATGGACGGTGGGAGATAGAAAGAATGATTTAGAATCATAAAGAGAGAAGAGAAAGAGTAGAAGACTATGTGTGTGTGAAATAAAGAACTAGGCAGATTGAAAAAAAATAGATAGAGATAAGGAGAATGTAGATTGGGATGTATAATAGATAAGGATATAGATGGATTATGACAAGTAAAGAGATGGATTCAGCATTCACATTGTCTGTTATTTCAGATTAGCAGACATTTGTCTGATCACAGGGCTGTTTTAATCGCTTAGCCAAGGACGATTTGAAACACGAACAAAGGATTCTGCTGGCATGGGAATTTTGTAATTCACTTTGAATGTTGTTCATTTGGTGTATTTGTTTCATAGTTTGTACACATCGCTGACACTTGCAACATGTCGCTAATATTCTGTACGTAGCCGTGGAACTAGTATGCATCTTTGATATTTAGTTCACATTTTGTACCTGTGGATAATATTTAGTTCACATTTTAGTACATGTGGATGATATTTAGTACACGTTTTGACAATTAGTACATATGTAGCTGGTATTAAGTACACATTTTGGCACTTGGTAAATGTACCTGATATTTAGTACTCATTTTCATACTTGGTACATGTGGCTGATATTTAGTACACTTTTTGACACTTAGAACATATAGTTTATATTTAGTACATATCTGTGCCCCATGGTACATGTAGCTGATATTAAGTACACATCGAGGACAATTGGTAAACATCATCCATAGTTGTGTGTCACTGATACTTTAGGTGACTCGGTCATTTGTATCTTTCCAAGAAGACAGAAGGCACACTTGTTCACAACGTTTACAATCCTTGCGTACAGATGACACTTAGTACACATATTTAACATTAGTTACAAATCACTGATACCTTCTTCCTGATGTAACATACCAATACTTATCTAAACCGACATCTATCTGTGTGCTATTCAACAGAAGAGATGTTGAGAGTTCCCTGGACAGCTAAAAAGACCAACGAAGACATTCTCAAAGAGGCCAACACAAAAAGAGGGCTCCTGTAAAACATCAGAAAGAAACAACCGACATTGTTTGGGCACATCATAAGAAGAAGAAAGTTGGAATATTGTGTTACAACTGGCAAAATGTAGGGAGAGAGAGATCACGGACGACAAAGAGAGAATATACTAGATAGCTTTGTGCCATGACATGTAAAACAGTCCACAACAGAAGTGAAACCATGCGCTGTGGTTGGAAGATTACGTAAGGACATGATCGCCTACGCCAACCGGTATGGCACATGATGATAATGATTCAATTTTACACTCTGTCACTGTTGCAAGAATTTTGACTCGACTACTAAATCCTTACAACAAATCTCATACCTTTCTTTTCAAATAACGATTTTGATTATGTATTTATATAATTTACATTTATATTCTTCATATTTATATCCTTCATATTTATACTGAGGTGCGCATGGCCGTGCGGTTAAAAGCACTGTTCCGCTGACTGAAAAGCCAGCGTACGGTGTTCGAAGCCCGCGGTAGACAGAAAGGATTTTTTCTATCGGGGGTGAAATAAAAATCCCGAGTCTCACACGTCGTGGCGACTGCTTGACCAAGCGGCCTTTATCCCTCGGGTTCTATCGTTGCCCCCCGACATACACCAGCAATGGTACTATGTGTCGTAAAGATAGTTTTTAAAAAAATATTTATACTTCTTTCCAAGGCGTTTTGTTTTTTTATCTTTCCAGTGCCGTTTAACGGTACGTAGGGCTCATTGTCTCACGATATTTTTCCCTATTCTGGACGAGCTGTTCGATTATAGAGAGTGAGTGTATGTCTGCCATTCTTGCCTCTATTATCAAAGTTCTTTTCAGTGTTTCTTGAGGCTGTCCTTGACTTCTGTAAACAAAAAAGTACATTACAATTACGTGTATCATCTCTTTTTGGACAACAAACAAAAGACAGTCCTTTTTGTGCTCTTCGAACTATATTATTTGAATGTGCCCCATGTCTGGTCCAGGGAGCCGTGATAGTTCAGTGGCTAGCGAACTGGATTACAAAGGACATGGGGTAGGGTTCGATCCCAATCGACGACTTTCGGGTTCACCCAGCCTTAAATGGGTACCGGATTTTTTTTTCTGGGAAAGTAAAGCGGCACGGGCGTAATACCAACCACATTACCCCAAAAATCATGTGCTGAAGGTCTGTAAAATTTATGGTCACTAACACCATATTCCCTATACGCCACTTGGCGTGACGGGGGCTCTTTACTTTTTTTTGTTACTATGTCTGGTCCAGATGATGCCACTGCTTCTATTTTACATCCACCTCTTTCTTCTTTCCACCGCATGGATATTCTTCTTATTATTATTGAACTTATCTAAGCACATGACTTATCCAACTCCAACTTTACCCTATTATCACTACGTGTATTTCCACCTGACTACACCTGTTGAGCAGCTCCTGGCTGCTTATTTTATTTGGCAGAGAATTGAGTAACGTTCTCAGGTGTCCCCATGAAAGCTGAAAGGCAAATGAGGAATTAAATAATCAGAAGTTATCAGGCCGGTTGTATGAAATAATGGCAGTTTTGACGGCTCCAGTTCTGTTGTTTCACAGCTAATGGCATTAAGTGCCACTGTTATTGACATCAAGTGCCACAGCTATTGACATCAAGTGCCACAACTATTGACATCAAGTGCCACATTTATTGACACCAAGTGCCACGGCTATTGACATCAAGTGCCACAGCTAATGGCATCAAGTGCCACAGCTATTGACATCAAGTGCCACAGCTATTGACATCAAGTGCCACAGCTATTGACATCAAGTGCCACAACTATTGACATCAAGTGCCACAACTATTGATATCAAGTGTCACAGCTATTGACATCAAATGCCACAGCTGTTGACATCAAGTGCCACAGTTATTGACATCAAGTGTCACAGCTATTGACATCAAGTGCCACACCTATTGGCATCAAGTGCCACACCTATTGACATCAAGTGTCACAACTATTGACATCAAGTGTCACTACTATTGACATCAAGTGCCACAGTTATTGACATAAAGTGTTACAACTATTGACTTCAAGTGCCACAACTATTGACAGCAAGTGTCACTACTATTGACATCAAGTTTCACAACTATTGATATCAAGTGCCACAACTATTGATATCAAGTGCCACAACTATTGACATCAAGTGCCACAACTATTGACATCAAGTGCCACAGCTATTGACATCAAGTGCCATGAAAGTACACATCTCTTAGCTTACCTGGAAATGCTAACCAACTGATTGTTTCTTGAGCTAGCTCGTTGAGTACGCTGCCTACCTGCTTCAGCAAGATGGGGCACCGCCTCGCTAGCATCCCACTGTCCGCAAATTTCTCAACGAGCATCTGTCAAAAAGATTTACTGCCTGCACTGGACAAAATGACCAGGTATTCTGCAAATAGCCCCCGAGATCACATCTAATTATGTCTTTCCACCAATAATAATTCGTTCTGACGTTTTCCCTGAGGGCACGTGAAGGAAAGGGTGTATGTACCTCCACTACCCGTTAAAAAAAAAAAAAAACTTGATGATCTGCAGAAATGCATCACTGAAGCTCTATACTCGCACGCACTGGATTTGTTACAGAGAGTCTGGTCGGAGCTAGATTATGCCAGCCATGTTTGCCGAGTAACGGCTGGGGCGCACATCGTGTGTGTGTGTGTCGACCGATAGCACATGGAAACGTTATCCTTTTGTTGATGAGAGTACCATACAGAGCCCCCGTCACGCCAAGTGGCGTATAGGGAATATGGTGTTAGTGCCCATATTTGTACAGACCTTCAGCACATGATTTTTGGGGTAATGTGGTCGGTATTACGCCCGTGCCGCTTTAATTTCCCCCCAAAAATTCTGGTAACAATCTAAGTCTGGGTGAACCCGGAAGCCGTCGGATGGGATCGAACCATACCCCTTGTCCTTTGTTGTCCAGTTCACTTACCACTGAGCTATCGCGGCTTGATGATGAGAGTGTTTCCGGTGAAATGTGTTGCTAGTCACTTACAAATAGAGGCCCATGTTTACATTTAACAAGTTGAAAAACACCTGGATTCTTTGTGTAAGAGAAAATAACGAGTGAGCGTGAGAGAAAGTGACAGTGTGAAAGAGTGTGAGAGGTAGAGAAAGTGAGAGAAAGAGTGAGAGAGTGAGAGTGTGAGATAGTGAGAGTGAGAAAAGTAGAGAAAGTGAGAGAGAGAGAGTGAGGGTGTGTGAGAGTGTGTGAAACTGTGAGATAGAGGAAATATAAGAGAATGAGAGAGAGAGAGAGAGAGAGAGAGAGAGAGAGAGAGAGAGAGAAAGCGATATAGAGTGAAAGAGAGAAAGTAAGAGAAAGAGTGAAAGTGTTAGAGAGAGAGGAAGTGATAGAGAGTAATAATTATGAGAGAGAGACTGTGTGTGGGAGAGAAAGTTAGAGGCAGAGTGAGAGTGTATGAAAGAGAGAGTGAGAGAGAGAGAGAGAGAGTGTGTGACAAAGAAAGTGAAAGAGTGACAGTGTCTGAAAGAGAGAAAGAGAGAGTGAGACTGATAATGAAAGTGGGAGAAAGTGGCAGAGGGAAGACAGAGTGGAAATATTAGTTTTTTTTTAATGTAAATGGTGAAGAAATAAATGTTTGTGATTAGTCAAATGTATTGAGATAAGATGATCGAAAAGGGATAGAGCAGCGCAAGAGACAGAGCAATGAAAGGTAGAGGAAGACGTAATAATAAAAGATTTGTAAAAGTACCGAGTGATAGAGAGAAAAATATAAAGTGAAAATGAAAGAGAAAGACAACAACGAAAGAGAAAGATAAGTATACTCTCTATTTAACAGAACTATTTACTTTGTAATGGTGAATTCATTCCGCTGAAGAAGAAATGAAGTTCTATGTAAAATTAGAATGAATACAGCCTGGACTTTGAGAGGACGTCTGCTCTTACATCTTCATCCTTCCATCAATTGCCATCACACAGGACTGACAGTTTTCCACAACATAAGTCATTATTCTGGACGAGCTTCTCGCCCTCATATATAGTCAATGCCCGTTATCTTTGCATCGTTTGTCCGTGTTTTATTGTCTCTATCGGCTGCTTTAAAAACAATAAGGAAGATACTGTTAGCCCATTTTTGACAATGGAAGCAAGAAAAATAGTTCTTAAATGTTATGTAGAACCAGTCTCAGCGTATGCATGTGAATCCATATGAATGTATATGAAAACAATCGTGGTTCTACAGAAGAATGTTAAGAATACCATGGGCAGCTAAGAAGAGTAATGAAAATGTTCCGAAAGAGGCCGAAGCAAAAAGAGAGCTAAGATCCAATATTAGGAAGAGACAAGCATCATTGTTTGGCCATGTAGTGAGAAGAGAACAGCTGGAATATACTGTAACAACAGGGAATATTGAGGGACGAAGAGATAGAGAGAAGCAATGAAAATAGATACCAGACAGCTTAAAAGAATGGCTTGGCAGCAGGTCAACAACAGAAATGATAAATAACTGTCGAGATCAAGAGTTGTGGAGAGATATGCTCATCTATGCCAGCAGGCATGGGCACATGAATATGTTGATGGCCCGGATAAACTTGAAACTGATGAGGCTAGTCCGAGGTGCTTGGCGTGCGAGAGCTTATCTATTGACGAGCATCTTCTGGAGGCCATGTGGTGTTTCCTTTAAAACTGTTCAGGCTGCGCGGGTGTGCTGCTCAAGTAGTTCTCTTTGACGTCAGCTCTTAAAAGGAGACACTCAAGATACTCAAAGTACTGAAACGTACTCAGTGTACTCAAGGCACACAAAGTGCTCAAGAGTACTCAAGGTACTCAAGGCACACAAAGTGCTCAAAGGTACTCAAGGCATTCAAAACACTCAGAGGTACTCAAAGTACTCTATGGTACTCAAGTAATTCATGGTGCTCAAAATTAATCATAGTTCCTCAAAGGTACTCTAAGTGCTTAAAGGTATTTAGGTATACTCAAGATGCTCAAAGGTACTCAAAGGTGTTCAAGGTACTCAAAGTTACTGGAAGTGCTCAAAGGCACTGGAGGTGCTCAAAAGGTACTAAATATGCTCAAAGGTACTCAGATGTACGTACATTTACTCAAAGGCACTGAAAGTCACTCGAGGCACACAAAGTGCTCAAAGGAGCTCAAAGGTACTTAAGGGTACTTATTGTACTCAAATTTACTCAAAGATACTCAATAGACTCAAAGTGCTCAATGATACTCATGTTACACAAATTGAACACATATTCACATTTGTACCTCCTGCTTGTATAATGCTAGGTACTCGATTCAATTTCGTTGAGTCAAGTAAATATTTAAACAAATATATGTCACAGAGTGTATGTTATAGAAAACACACGAAGTTGTGTTCATGTATTTTGTGTTCAGCACAACGCCAGATCGCCCGCCTTACTTTGACGAAGACTAAATTCTATGGCACTAATATTCATTATCTGGGAAGAAGATAGGGCCGTGTTTATTGGAAAGATGAAAAGAAACAAAGAAACTCTAACGAGTTAGATTTCAACTCCGACCACCCGGTTAGAAGTGTGCTAGCGCACAGCCAAATATAGATATACTAAGGCACGCGGGCAAGAAATAAAACCGCAAAATTCGCCAACTTGAACGGTGGTCAAATACATGAGATATTGACATCTGACCTGTTTCTACCCACAACCACACCTTGTTGCTTGTTGCAGGAGCTACTGAGTTAAGTGCTCTGTGCACACCGTGAGCTGTGTGTCTCATCCGTTGTGATCCTGTTTCGATATCCCGCTTGTTTACGATGAATGATGATATCGTATGACAGGGAAAAGTTGGCTGTGTTGACTTTCTGCGCGGTTTCGCCTTATGTCTTTTGGCGTGTGCTGAGACTGCTACGATGGGGACTACAGTTACCTTTCTTTGTTTGGAAGATGTGTTAGTAATTCGGATGATTCCACTGGCACGGGCGGTTGAGCAATTATGGATTTTAATTCGTTTGCAGTGATACCGAGGCCTTCCATAACCAATAACCACCCCTTCCCGCAAATCTGAAAACATCACACTAGTTGGTCATTTTCCGGGAATTCCTGAAGACCGCAGGCCTATGTAAACCTATAACAGGCTGTGGCTAACATCACCACCACAACGACGTCCCTGAAATCAGACGTAATTCAGATACAGTCGCTGACATTGAATTAGAATCGGACAGTTTTTTCGACTTCAACTGAGCGTATACCTCAACGCAAGCTGCGCCCGGCTTAAATTACATTGCACGCACACACACAAACACAGAATAAAAGTAATCTCATTTTTACCTCATGAAGATCACAATGTCGAACCGACTTTGGGCACCAATTTGTAAGAAATGTCTAGACACATACAGCTGCACAATGAAAGAAGAGAACAACGAATATAAAATCATTCGGTCGGAGAAGTGCCAACAGATTGGCACTGTTTCCTTTGAAAATATATTACGGAGGCGAAAACCCATTGAGAATAAAAACTACTTTCTTTCGCAAACACATTAATTGTGCACAGGGTTTGCAAAGAACAATGACTGTCTTAAAGATAATATGCGGTTTACAGAATAGTTATTTGTGTTCTTTTTTTTTCATTTCTGTTTACGTTATTTTTGGCCTCCATTATGTTATTTTGACGTGACCTGCTTAAGTTGCTTTTACCGAAACGTCAATTATGATTCTTGTGTGTTCGTTGAAATGGCATTAATTACTGCTGTACCTGTTATGACAATTAAAGTAATGCGTGTTGATGTATTTGCATTACATTAGTTCACCGCATTACTGTTACTATTCTGTTTCACTTGCACCAAGTCTTGAGTTCACAGTTCTCATGTATTTCTTGAGCCTATTTCAGGTCCTATTTTACCTCGTCTAAGATTCCAACATCCTCACAGCGTCGGGGGAGAATTGTCTTTAACTCCTTTCTGCAGATTAATTTAATACTTAATCCATGCCTGAGTTTAATTTCCTATCTTTCTGGAAACGATGATTCTAACTCCTATCTTTCTGGTCAAGAAGATCCTAACTCCTATCTTTCTGGTCAAGAAGATCCTAAATCCTATCTTTCTGGTCAAGATGATCCTAAATCATATCTTTCTGGTCATCATCATCATCATGTACCGGGTCTACTGGCGTAGGTGATCATGTCTCTCCACAACTTTCGATCTCTTCTTCTTCTTCTTCTATCCTTCCTCTGTTGCCGTTTGGCGTCGAGGGGAGAAACAATCTGCGATTCTTTGCTCTTCTGTTGGTCTCTTCTGATGTTATTCCTCCTAGTCCTCCTAGTCCTCCTAGTGACTCTAGTATTCCCTTTATCCATCTCTTTCTCGGTCTTCCACTTAATCTGACGTTTTCGTAGCGTTTGTTTATGGCTCTTTGATTCATTGTTAGTTCTTTCTGTCTTGTTATGTGGCCGAACCAATTTATCTGTTGTTTCTTTATGTATTCGATGGCTGGTTCAATTTCGAGTTTCTTCCTCAGGTCAGTGTTTCTTACTCTGTCCCTTAAGCTGTTTCCTGTCATTCTTCTGACACATTTCATTTCAGTGGTCGTTATCTTTCTTAATGTTCTAGAGTCCAGCGTCCAATTCTGGCACTGATAGCACAGAGTTGGTAGAAAAACTGATTTGTATATTGCCCTTTTCGCTTCCGTAATTATTGCTTTGTTTTTCAATAGTGTTGATACTTGGCCTATAACTTCGCATGCTTTGTTACACCTTATATCTATCTCTGTTTCTTGGTTATTGTCTTGTGTTAACGTGGTACCCAGATATTTAAAATTGCCTACTTGCTTCAAAGATGTATTATCTATGCTGATGCTTAGTTTTTCTTTCTTTCTCGCTATTGCCATTACTTCGGTTTTGCTTATGTTGATCTTCATGTTGTATTGTTTACAAGTGTTGTTTAGCCTGTTGATATGTTCTTGTAGGTCCTCAGTTGTTTCATGTATCAGAACTTGGTCGTCTGCAAATAGTATTTCATTTATTTCTTCCTCTCTTCTGTTGTTTTCTGGTACGCATATTTCGTTCTCTTCTGTGTTATCGTTTGTTGTCATCCGTGTTGGTATGTTTCCTCTGATTGGGCATGCTAATTTGCATATATTGTCCATATATGTGATGAAAAGTAAGGGGGAAAGCATG
Organism: Megaustenia siamemsis; assembly: GCA_032433765.1. Lineage (NCBI taxonomy): Eukaryota > Metazoa > Mollusca > Gastropoda > Stylommatophora > Ariophantidae > Megaustenia > Megaustenia siamemsis. The sequence continues at coordinate 73,584,713 of JAVIAB010000108.1, forward strand.
CAGCCTTGTCTTACTCCGGAGTTAATGGTGAAATGTTTAGAGTAACCTGCTGAAGATCTTACTGTAGTGCGACTACTTTCATAGAGGCTCTTGCATATCTCTACTAGGTGGTGACTCACTCCGTACAAGGGCAATACTTTCGATCTCGGCAGTTATTTATCATTTCTGTTGTTGACCTTCTGCCAAGCCATTCACTTAAACTGTCTGTTATTTTTTCTCATTGCTTCCCTCTATCTCTTCGTCCCTCAATTTTTCCAGTTGTTACAATATATTCCAGCTGTTCTCTTCTCATTTCATGGCCAAAAATGATGATTGTTTCTTCCTAATATTGGAAATTAGTTCTCTTTTTGCTTTGACCTCTCTCAGAACATCTTCATTACTCTTCTTAGCTGTCCAAGGTATTCTCAACATTCTTCTGTAAAACAACATTTCTACAGACTCCAGTGATTTTATTGTCTGTCGTACTGTTGTCCATGATTCGCATCGACATGTTAAGACTGGCTCTACATAACATTTAAGAACTCTTTTTCTTGTTTCTATTGTCAAAAATGGATTGCATAGTATCTTCCTCATTTTTTGGAAAGCTGCTTTTGCCTGAGCCATTCTGCATCTCACCTCTTTTGTACATCTTCCGTCTGAGGTTAACAAAGTTCCCAAATATTTAAATTCATTTACCTGTTTTAATATTGTTCCACTTGTCTTTATTTTGCACTGAGGTGATGTCTTTTTCTTTGTTGTTACCATTACTTCTGGTAAGAAGATACTAATCCTATCTTTCTGGTCAAGAAGATACTAATCCTATCTTTCTGGTCAAGAAGATAACTAATCCTATCTTTCTGGTCAAGAAGATACTAATCCTATCTTTCTGGTCAAGAAGATAACTAATCCTATCTTTCTGGTCAAGAAGATACTAATCCTATCTTTCTGGTCAAAAGATAACTAATCCTAACTTTCTGGAGAAGAAGATCCTAAATCCTATCTTTCTGGTCATGAAGATACTAATCCTATCTTTCTGGTCAAGAAGATACTAATCCTATCTTTCTGGAGCCTAGATCTTATTTTTGTCGCAAAGTGGATCCTTGATTTTATCTTTCTCGAAATGAAGACCCTACCTAGATCGTATCTTTCACAAAACGAGAATCCTAGCTCTTATCTGTCTCGGAATGAGGACCCTAGCTCTTATCAGTCTCGGAACGAGGACCCTACCTAGATCTTATCTTTCACAAAACGAGAATTCTAATTCCTCTCTTTCTCGGAACGAGGACCCTACCTAGATCGTATCTTTCACAAAACGAGAATTCTAATTCCTCTCTTTCTCGATACGAGGATCCTGCTGTAGTAACAACTGCTCAACACAGAACCCTACTTGCTTCAATATTCTCCCAAAAACCGCCCCTCCCACCCCAGCTTCCCCAAGTTCAAGGTAATTCTCTTAGTAAACACCCTCAATCGTTTTGTGAAATATTTAATCGATTACTAAGTGGACTAAAGTAAAATTGATTACTCGCGTTGAATGAAAACTTTCAGGAAAGTGGTTATATAAGGTTATCACTCTAGCAGACAGAATCGATGCCTTTGACCAAAATGGTTTTTTGAAAAGATACGAGGAAGTAATAGAAAACGTGAGGAGAAAGGAATGGGAACTAGTGACTGAGAAAAGAGGTTCAAATACGTCCATTAGGAAGATGGTGTTGGACGATGTTGGGTTAATGTGAGCCTGATATCGTTTGTGTGGATTTGTTTCGTTAACACTCTCTGGGAAGTGTTGTAGTGTTGGGTTCTGATTTTGTGATGTGTGTTGGAGTTTTGTTTTTGTGTTGTATGTTAGAGTTTTATCTTTGTTTTGTGTGTTAGAGTTTTGTTTATGTGCTGTATGTTAGAGTTTTCTTTTTGTGCTGTATGTTAGAGTTTTGTTTATGTGCTGTATGTTAGAGTTTTATTTGTGTGTTGTATGTTAGAGTTTTGTTTATGTGCTGTATGTTAGAGTTTTTTTTATGTGTGTTAGAGTTTTATTTCTGTGCTGTATGTTAGAGTTTTGTTTTTGTTTTGTGTGTTAGAGTTTTGCTTTTTGTTGTATGTTAGAGTTTTTTTATGTGTGTTAGAGTTTTATTTCTGTGCTGTATGTTAGAGTTTTGTTTTTGTTTTGTGTGTTAGAGTTTTGCTTTTTGTTGTATGTTAGAGTTTTGTTTGTGTGCTGCATGTTAGAGTTTTGTTTTTGTGCTGTATGTTAGAGTTTTTTTGTGTGTTGTATGTTAGAGTTTTGTTCTTGTCTTGTGTGGTACAGTTTTGTCTTTTGTGCTGTGTGTTAGAGTTGTGTCCTTGTTCTGTGTGCTGAGAATTTAATATTAGCTTTGTGCGCTAGAGTTTCATGATATTAGTGTTTTTCATTTGGGTATTTACTTTTGTGTTCCTTTTGTTTTGTGGAGCTACGAGTTTATATTTTTGTGTCCTAGTGTGAGCTTCTCTGTTTGTGTTTTAGAGCTGCGAGTTTTTGTGTCCTAGTGTTGTGAGCTTCTCTGTTTGTGTTTTAAAGCTACGCGTTTTTGTGTCCTAGTATTTCGAGCTTCTCTGTGTTTTAGAGCTGCGAGTTTTTGTGTCCTAGTGTTGCGAGCTTCTCTGTTTGTGTTTTAGAGCTGCGAGTTTTTGTGTCCTAGTGTTGTGAGCTTCTCTGTTTGTGTTTTAGAGCTGCGAGTTTTTGTGTCCTAGTGTTGTGAGCTTCTCTGTTTGTGTTTTAGAGCTGCGAGTTTTTGTGTCCTAGTGTTGTGAGCTTCTCTGTTTGTGTTTTAGAGCTGCGAGTTTTTGTGTCATAGTGTTGTGAGCTTCTCTGTTTGTGTTTTAGAGCTGCGAGTTTTTGTGTCCTAGTGTTGTGAGCTTCTCTGTTTGTGTTTTAGAGTTGCGAGTTCTTGTGTCCTAGTGTTGTGAGCTTCTATGTTTGTGTTTTAAAGCTACGAGTTTTTTGTGTCCTAGTGTTGTGAGCTTCTCTGTTTGTGTTTTAAAGCTACGAGTTTTTTGTGTCCTAGTGTTGTGAGCTTCTCTGTTTGTGTTTTAAAGCTACGAGTTTTTTGTGTCCTAGTGTTGTGAGCTTCTCTGTTTGTGTTTTAAAGCTACGAGTTTTTTGTGTCCTAGTATTGTGAGCTTCTCTGTTTGTGTTTTAAAGCTGCGAGTTTTTTGTGTCCTAGTGTTGTGAGCTTCTCTGTTTGTGTTTTAAAGCTACGAGTTTTTTGTGTCCTAGTGTTGTGAGCTTCTCTGTTTGTGTTTTAAAGCTACGAGTTTTTTGTGTCCTAGTGTTGTGAGCTTCTCTGTGTTTTAAAGCTGCGAGTTTTTTGTGTCCTAGTATTGTGAGCTTCTCTGTTTGTGTTTTAGAGCTGCGAGTTCTTGTGTCCTAGTGTTGTGAGCTTCTCTGTTTGTGTTTTAAAGCTACGAGTTTTTTGTGTCCTAGTGTTGTGAGCTTCTCTGTTTGTGTTTTAAAGTTACGAGTTTTTTGTGTCCTAGTGTTGTGAGCTTCTCTGTTTGTGTTTTAAAGCTACGAGTTTTTTGTGTCCTAGTGTTGTGAGCTTCTCTGTTTGTGTTTTAAAGCTACGAGTTTTTTGTGTCCTAGTATTGTGAGCTTCTCTGTTTGTGTTTTAAAGCTGCGAGTTTTTTGTGTCCTAGTGTTGTGAGCTTCTCTGTTTGTGTTTTAAAGCTACGAGTTTTTGTGTCCTAGTGTTGTGAGCTTCTCTGTTTGTGTTTTAAAGCTACGAGTTTTTTGTGTCCTAGTGTTGTGAGCTTCTCTGTTTGTGTTTTAAAGCTGCGAGTTTTCGGGTTTTTCAGGGAATCGTCGTCATCATTAAGTGCCGTCTCCGTGTCGAAGGATAGCTACCATGGAACGCCATTCCGTTTTGTCTCTTGCTTTGATAGTGCAGTTTTTCATAGGTTGGCTTGTCTCTCTTTTGATGTTACTAGTCCATGTTAGCCTTGGTCTGCCTCTTTTACCTTGTATTTTCCCTTCCAAAATTAAGTATGCTGCTGTATCTTTCAAAATGCCTAAACAATCACATTTGCTTTGTTTGAATTGTGTTTAGTAATTCTCTTTTATTTTTAGTTTTTAAGACTTAAACATTTGTTTTCTTTTCTTTCCATCCAATTCTTCCTATTCTTCTATAAAATTCATATTTAGATGAATCCATTGTTCCGTTCTCTTTTCTTGTCTAATGTCCATATTTCTGTACCAAACAGGAATGTTAAGAAGATAAAACATTTACCTATTCATTGTTTTATAGCCCTGGTGTTATTTGTCTTAATGTTTATTTTTCATGACATTAAAATTACTGTTTCCATTCTTATTTGTTGTTGTTGATTTCAGAAACCATCTTTCCATAACGTAAATCACTTGCAAGATGTTAAATTGTCAATCAAACTAATTCTTCCACTCTCATGTCTTGTCTGGGAGCCGCGATAGCTTAGTGGTTAGTGAACTGGACTACCACGGACAAGGGGTAGGGTTCGATCCCAACCGACGGCTTCCGGGTTCACCCAGCCTTAAATGGGTACCGGATTTTTTTCTGGGAAAGTAAAGCAGCACGGGCGTAATACCGACCACATTACCCCAAAAATCATGTGCTGAAGGTCTGTAAAATATAGGGTCACTAACACCATATTTCCCTATACGCCATTGGCGTGACGGGGGTACTTTACTTACTCATGTCTTGTCTGATTGGTCCACATCTTGACGCCATTGGACGAACATTCGGTGTTCACCTAAGATACTTGACTGGCTGTGAAAGTATTTGTTGTTATAGAATAAATATTGTGTATTTAGTTATTATATTGTTGTTTCTAAATGCGTATTGTACGATGTTTGCTCTTCAATTATTTATTACCCTTTAAACTGTCATTTCTAATTTTGTTACTTGTTTCATTCCATCTCCCCTCATTCCATATTCTCTCATTCTATCTTATCTCATGACATCTCCCTCCTCCCACTCCATTTTTTCACATTCCATCTTCTCTCATTACATCTTCTCTCATTCTATCTTATCTCATTCCATCTCATCCCACTCCATCTTCTGCCATTCCATTTTTTCTCATTTCATCTTCTCTCATTCCATCTTCTGTCATTCCATCTTCTCTCATTACATCTTCTCTCATTCCATCTCCTCTCATTCCATCTTCTCTCATTCCATCTTCTCTCATTCCATCTCCTCTCATTCCATCTTCTCTCATTCCATCTCCTCTCATTCCATCTTCTCTCATTCCATCTTCTCTCATTCCATCTTCTCTCATTCCATCTTCTCTCATTCCATCTTCTCTCATTCCATCTTCTCTCATTCCATCTTCTCTCATTACATCTTCTCTCATTCCATCTTCTCTCATTCCATCTTCTCTCATTCCATCTTCTCTCATTCCATCTTCTCGCATTCCATCTTCTCTCATTACATCTTCTCTCATTCCATCTTCTCTCATTCCATCTTCTCTCATTCCATCTTCTCTCATTCCATCTTCTCTCATTCCATCTTCTCTCATTCCATCTCCTCTCATTCCATCTTCTCTCATTCCATCTTCTCTCATTCCATCTCCTCTCATTCCATCTTCTCTCATTACATCTTCTCTCATTCCATCTTCTCTCATTCCATCTCCTCTCATTCCATCTTCTCTCATTCCATCTTCTCTCCTTCTATCTTATCTCATCCCATCTTCTCTCCTTCTATCTTATCTCATCCCATCTTCTCTCCTTCTATCTTATCTCATACCATAATCTCTCATTCTATCTTATCTCATTCCATCTCATTCCAATCCATCTTCTGTCATTCCATCTTCTCTCATTCCATCTTCTCTCCTTCTATCTTATCTCATACCATCTATTCCCATTCCATCTCCTCTCATTCCATCTTCTCCCATTCCATCTCATCTCATTCCATCTTCTCTCCTTTTATCTTATCTCATACCATATACTCCCATTCCATCTCCTCTCATTCCATCTTCTCTCATTCCATCTTCTCTCCTTCCATCTTGTCTGATTCCATCTTCTCTCATTCCATCTTCTCTCATTCCATCTTCTCTCATTCCAACTTCTGTCATTCCATCTTCTCTCATTCCATCTTCTCTCATTCCATCTTCTCTCATTCCATCTCCTCCCATTCCATCTTCTCTCCTTCCACATTCTCTCATTCCATCTTCTCTCATTCCATCTTCTCTCCTTCTATCTTATCTCATTCCATCTTCTCTCATTCCATTTTATCTCATTCCATCTTCTCTCATTCCATCTTCTCTCCTTCTATCTTATCTCATACCATCTACTCCCATTCCATCTCCTCCCATTCCATCTTCTCTCCTTCTATCTTATCTCATACCATCTATTCCCATTCCATCTCCTCTCATTCCATCTTCTCTTATTCCATCTCATCTCATTCCATCTTCTCTCATTCCATCTTCTCTCCTTTTATCTTATCTCATACCATATACTCCCATTCCATCTCCTCTCATTCCATCTTCTCTCATTCCATCTCATCTCATTCCATCTTCTCTCATTCCATCTTCTCTCCTTCCATCTTCTCTCATTCCAACTTCTGTAATTCCATCTTCTCTCCTTCCATCTTCTCTCATTCCAACTTCTGTAATTCCATCTTCTCTCCTTCCATCTTCTCTCTATCCATCTTCTCTCCTTCCACCTTCTTTCATTCCATCTCCACTCCTCAAACACCTCATTTCAGCCTTGACTACTTTTAATTGATGCTATGTGAGGACGATATGGTAAAAAAAAAAGTAAAGTACCCCCGTCACGCCAAGTGGCGTATAGAGAATATGGTGTTAGTGACCCGTCACGCTAAGTGGCGTATAGAGAATATGGTGTTAGTGACCCGTCACGCTAAGTGGCGTATAGAGAATATGGTGTTAGTGACCCGTCACGCCAAGTGGCGTATAGAGAATATGGTGTTAGTGACCCGTCACGCCAAGTGGCGTATAGAGAATATGGTGTTAGTGACCCGTCACGCTAAGTGGCGTATAGAGAATATGGTGTTAGTGACCCGTCACGCCAAGTGGCGTATAGAGAATATGGTGTTAGTGACCCGTCACGCTAAGTGGCGTATAGAGAATATGGTGTTAGTGACCCGTCACGCTAAGTGGCGTATAGAGAATATGGTGTTAGTGACCCGTCACGCCAAGTGGCGTATAGAGAATATGGTGTTAGTGACCCGTCACGCTAAGTGGCGTATAGAGAATATGGTGTTAGTGACCCGTCACGCTAAGTGGCGTATAGAGAATATGGTGTTAGTGACCCGTCACGCTAAGTGGCGTATAGAGAATATGGTGTTAGTGACCCGTCACGCTAAGTGGCGTATAGAGAATATGGTGTTAGTGACCCGTCACGCTAAGTGGCGTATAGAGAATATGGTGTTAGTGACCCGTCACGCCAAGTGGCGTATAGAGAATATGGTGTTAGTGACCATAAATTTTACCAACCTTCAGCACATGATATTTTTGGGTTATGTGGTCGGTATTACGCCCGTGTCGCTTTACTTTCCCAGAAAAAAATCCGCTACCCATTTAAGGCTGGGTCAACCCGGAAGCCATCGGTTTGGATCGAACCTTATCCCTTGTCCTTTATAGTCCAGTTCACTAACCACTGTGCTATTGCGGCTGCCAGTTGATTATGGTAGCTGGAGATAAATGATAATATATGGATATTGTTATAGAAGGAAACAAACATTCCTGGTGTTTCTTCCTGTAACTGTTTGTCTGCAACGCAAGTATTCAGCCCTACCCTATCCAGGAGATACTTGTTTTAATATGAAAATACAATATACAATTTATTGCCGAGCTGTGTTCGTAACCCTATGCTATAGTCATGTGTGCATCTGCGCGAAAGACATCGCTAATGATAGCAACTTTTTTTTAAGTTACTTAGTTGGCCGTGTGTTCTAACGTTTGGTTTCTCGTGGCAAGGCGCTGTGCCGAGGAGCACCGTTTCGATCCTGCTTCAGACTGTCTATTGTTCTTTTTAAATTATTTTTTTGTTGGTTCTGGTAGGTGGTTAGCACAAGGTAGAACAACTCAGTTGTTCTATGTTTTTTTTTTTCTCTTTCTCTTCTCTACGTTGTAGGAGCCATACTCTCATTCATCCTTTAAATGACGCAGACTCAAACACGACTTGACGTTTTCCATGCTATAAGTCGATGTTCTTTATTTCAGTGAGTGAGTCTATGTTTGCTGTCTTTGTCTAAACTGCTCTTCTTGCCTTTTTATAGCTATGATAAAACTAATACATTATTGCGTTTACCGTTGTCGTTTTTATTTTCGTCAGTTAAGTTTGTTCCTACAAATGATTCGAACATTTCAAAATTAAAATATTTGTGTGATTAATAAATAAAATAATGTTTATTATAGCTCCCGCACATGTCAGTTAAAGCTATGACGCGCGTGTGGTAGCTACTGCGGCTCTGACAACAGTCATTCATTTATTGGGAGCCGTCTGCACATAGAAGGTTGGCTACCATGGATCGTCATTCATTTATTGGGAATCGTCTTCACATCGAAGGTTGGCTACCATGGATCGTCATTCATTTATTGGGAATCGTCTTCACATCGAAGGTTGGCTACCATGGATCGTCATTCATTTATTGGGAATCGTCTTCACATCGAAGGTTGGCTACCATGGATCGTCATTCATTTATTGGGAATCGTCTTCACATCGAAGGTTGGCTACCATGGAGCATCATTTTTTCATTGGGTGCCGTCTCCATCGAAGGTTGGCTATCATGGAGCATCATTCTTTCATTGGGTGCCGTCTCCATCGAAGGTTGGCTACCATGGATCGTCATTCATTTATTGGGAATCGTCTTCACATCGAAGGTTGGCTACCATGGAGCATCATTTTTTCATTGGGTGCCGTCTCCATCGAAGGTTGGCTATCATGGAGCATCATTCTTTCATTGGGTGCCGTCTCCATCGAAGGTTGGCTACCATGGATCGTCATTCATTTATTGGGAATCGTCTTCACATCGAAGGTTGGCTATCATGGAGCATCATTCTTTCATCGGGTGCCGTCTCCATCGAAGGTTGGCTATCATGGAGCGCCATTCATTCATTGTGGATCGTATCCATATCAAAGGGTGGCTACTATGGAGCGCAATTTGTTGTCCAACTGTTGTCTTGATTTGTCCACCTTTACCTTTTGATGTTTTCAGTCTACTTTGGTCTTTGTCTGCCTCTGTCTCGTCTACCTTGTACCTTCCATTCCAAGATAACTTACAGAAGGGTATTATGTGTCCGTTGTGCAATAAAGATAAAATATCAACTAAATTGTCAACTAAATTAAACGTGCTATTAAAGGCAATCATAATCATATTTGTCATGTTTGAAAGTTCCGTCTCAATTAACACAAACAGTTACATTCACAATATAATCTTTTCTAACATACGTGAAGAAACCAATACATCTTGAAATGAATACAATCAGTGATAATTTACAAGTACATAACACTCCATCAAGTTTTTTATGAAAATCAGTGAGAAAGATGAAGGAGACAAATTTAAAAACATGAATATTATTCTGGAGGGAATCTTCCGAGGCGATAATTCAGCGAATCCTAGCAAGGAAAGGTAAGTTTACAACAGTCGGAAAAAATGACAAATGATCAACAACAGAAAAAAACAAACAAAGAACAATATATGGTCAGAAGCAGGATCGAACCCGTACATCTTGGAACAGCGCCTTGCCACGAGAAGCCATACACTAGGGAACTGAACTGGCTTCTCGTGGCAAGGCGCTGTGCCAAGGAGTACTGGTTCGATCCTGCGTCGGACTATATATTGTTCTTTGTTTTTATTCTCTTGTTGATTATCTATCATTTTATTCCGAGTGCTGTAAACATTCCTCTTCCGCCTATGATTCGTAGAAAGATGAAGCATAGTCTCATAACTATATCGAACTCCCTCAACGGTACGCGCAAGTTGAAAGGTCAATCTATTTTAAGACGCGACTTCATTTACCCTTTGTCGATTTTGGTATTTCAAGTAATGGAAAGAACTCGAAAAATCCTTGATTAGATTTGGCGTAGAAAAATGGTCCTAGAAATAGTACAATTTGAGGCGGGTCTTCTCGTCAGTCTTTCAGTTTGGCAAGATAGCTCTTCTCACCAAATGGAAAAGTGAAACGTCACGACTTGTTTGGTATGGGAAATGTGGTTTATGTCCTCGTATGGTTTGATGCCCATCCACAAATATGTCCCGACTTACTTTCCTTGCACAACCGCTTGTGGAAGGATACAAGTGGCATTTTAATTATAGCCTTGAAAATGTTTCAGCATTCGTTTTGGGGTGTCAATGTCCGGACTGTTGTACATTCCACTCATTCTTAAAGTTGATATTTCATAGAAGTGGTTTAAATTTATGGTAAGTAAAGTAAAGGTTACTTCCCTTGCCGTGATGGGCGTATGGAGAATATAGTAATAATGACCATAATCTTTCATGGCCACAGTAAATTTTGGGGTGATGTGGTCGGTATCACACCAGACCACCTTTATTTTCTCAGAAAAATACCTGGTACTCATTTCTAGAGGTGGGGTGATCAAAGGGGCCTTGTCAGTCAGAAAAAAAAATTTAAAAATTAGCTTCTTTAGAGGATGAAACCCGAACACTTCTTGTCAAATTTATGATCCCACACCCCACTACTGGCTCCTTATGATACCACACCCCACTACTGGATCCTTATGATCCCACACCCCACTACTGGTTCCTTATGATCCCACACCCCACTACTGGCACCTTATGATCCCACACCCCACTACTGGCTCCTTATGATACCACACCCCACTACTGGCTCCTTATGATCCCACACCCCACTACTGGATCCTGATGATCCCACACCCCACAACTGGCTCCTTATGATCCCACACCCCACTACTGGCTCCTTATGATCCCACACCCCACTACTGGATCCTTATGATCCCACACCCCACTACTGGATCCTTATGATCCCACACCCCACTACTGGCTCCTTATGATCCCACACCCCACTACTGGCTCCTTATGATCCCACACCCCACTACTGGATCCTTATGATCCCACACCCCACTACTGGCTCCTTATGATCCCACACCCCACTACTGGATCCTTATGACCCAACACCCCACTACTGGCTCCTTATGATCCCACACCCCACTACTGGCTCCTTATGATCCCACACCCCACTACTGGATCCTTATGATCCAACACCCCACTACTGGCTCCTTATGATCCAACACCCCATTACTGACTCCTTATGATCCCACACCTCACTACTGGCTCCTTATGATCCAACACCCCACTACTGGCTCCTTATGATCCAACACCCCACTGCTGGCTCCTTATGATCCCACACCTCACTACTGGCTCCTTATGATCTCACACCCCACTACTGGCTCCTTATGATCCAACACCCAACTACTGGCTCCTTATGATCCCACACCTCACTACTGGCTCCTTATGATCCCACACCTCACTACTGATTCCTTATGATCCAACACCTCACTACTGGCTCCTTAGAGTCCAACACCTCACTACTGGCTCCTTATGATCCAACACCTCACTACTGGATCCTTATGACCCAACACCCCACTACTGGCTACTTATGATCCCACACCCCACTACTGGCTCCTTAAGATCCCACACCCCACTACTGGATCCTTATGATCCAACACCCCACTACTGGCTCCTTATGATCCAACACCCCATTACTGACTCCTTATGATCCCACACCTCACTACTGGCTCCTTATGATCCAACACCCCACTACTGGCTCCTTATGATCCAACACCCAATTACTGACTCCTTATGATCCCACACCTCACTACTGGCTCCTTATGATCTCACACCCCACTACTGGCTCCTTATGATCCAACACCCAACTACTGGCTCCTTATGATCCCACACCTCACTACTGGCTCCTAATGATCCAACACCCCACTGCTGGCTCCTTATGATCCCACACCTCACTACTGGCTCCTTATGATCTCACACCCCACTACTGGCTCCTTATGATCCAACACCCAACTACTGGCTCCTTATGATCCCACACCTCACTACTGGCTCCTTATGATCCCACACCTCACTACTGATTCCTTATGATCCAACACCTCACTACTGGCTCCTTAGAGTCCAACACCTCACTACTGGCTCCTTATGATCCCACACCCCACTACTGGCTCCTTATGATCCAACACCCAAATACTGGCTCCTTATGATCCCACACCTCAATACTGGCTCCTTATGATCCCACACCCCACTACTGACTCCTTATGATCCCACACCCCTTTACTGACTCCTTATGATCCCACACCCCACTACTGGCTCCTTATGATCCCACACCCCTTTACTGACTCCTTATGATCCCACACCCCACTACTGGCTCCTTATGATCCTATACCCCACTACTGGCTCCTTATGATCCCACACCCCACTACTGGCTCCTTATGATCCCACACCCCATTACTGGCTCCTGATGATCCCACACCCCACTACTGGCTCCTGATGATACCACACCCCACTACTTTCTCATTATGATCCCACACCCCACTACTGGCTCCTTATGATCCCACACACCACTACTGGCTCCTTATGATCCCACACCCCACTACTGACTCCTTATGATCCCATACCCCACTACTGACTCCTGATGATACCACACCCCACTACTGGCTCCTGATGATCCCACACCCCACTACTGACTCCTTATGATCCCACACCCCACTACTGACTCCTTATGATCCCACACCCCACTATTGACTCCTTATGATCCCACACCCCACTACTGACCCCTTATGATCCCACACCCCACTACTGGCTCCTTATGATCCAACACCCAACTACTGACTCCTTATGATCCCACACCCCACTACTGGCTCCTTATGATCCAACACATCACTACTGGCTCCTTATGATCCCACACCTCACTACTGGCTCCTTATGATCCCACACCCCACTACTGGATCCTGATGATCCCACACCCCACTACTGGCTCCTGATGATACCACACCCCACTACTGGCTCCTGATGATCCCACGCCCCACTTCTGGCTACTGATGATCCCACACCCCACTACTGGCTCCTGATGATCCCACACCCCACTACTGGCTCCTGATGATACCACACCCCACTATTGGCTCCTGATGATCGCACACCTCACTACTGGCTCCTTATGATCCCACACCCCACTACTGACTCCTTATGATCCCACACCCCACTACTGGCTCCTTATGATCCCACACCCCATTACTGACTCCTTATGATCCCACACCCCACTACTGGCTCCTTATGATCCAACACCTCACTACTAGCTCCTGATGATCCCACACCCCACTACTGGCTCCTGATGATCCCACACCCCACTACTGGCTCCTGATGATCCCACACCCCACTACTGGCTCCTTATGATCTCACACCCCACTACTGGCTCCTTATGATCCAACACCCAACTACTGGCTCCTTACGATCCCACACCTCACTACTGGCTCCTTATGATCCCACACCTCACTACTGACTCCTTATGATCCAACACCTCACTACTGGCTCCTTAGAGTCCAACACCTCACTACTGGCTCCTTATGATCCCACACCCCACTACTGGCTCCTTATGATCCAACACCCAAATACTGGCTCCTTATGATCCCACACCTCACTACTGGCTCCTTATGATCCCACACCCCACTACTGACTCCTTATGATCCCACACCCCTTTACTGACTCCTTATGATCCCACACCCCACTACTGGCTCCTTATGATCCTATACCCCACTACTGGCTCCTTATGATCCCACACCCCACTACTGGCTCCTTATGATCCCACACCCCATTACTGGCTCCTGATGATCCCACACCCCAACTCTGGCTCCTGATGATACCACACCCCACTACTGGCTCCTTATGATCCCACACCTCACTACTGGCTCCTTATGATCCCACACCCCACTACTGGATCCTGATGATCCCACACCCCACTACTGGCTCCTGATGATACCACACCCCACTACTGGCTCCTGATGATCCCACGCCCCACTACTGGCTACTGATGATCCCACACCCCACTACTGGCTCCTGATTATCCCACACCCCACTACTGGCTCCTGATGATACCACACCCCACTATTGGCTCCTGATGATCGCACACCTCACTACTGGCTCCTTATGATCCCACAACCCACTACTGACTCCTTATGATCCCACACCCCACTACTGGCTCCTTATGATCCCACACCCCATTACTGACTCCTTATGATCCCACACCCCACTACTGGCTCCTTATGATCCAACACCTCACTACTAGCTCCTGATGATCCCACACCCCACTACTGGCTCCTGATGATCCCACACCCCACTACTGGCTCCTGATGATCCCACACCCCACTACTGGCTCCTTATGATCCCACACCCCACTACTGGCTCCTGATGATCGCACACCTCACTACTGGCTCCTTATGATCCCACACCCCACTACTGACTCCTTATGATCCCACACCCCACTACTGGCTCCTTATGACCCCACACCCAACTACTGGATCCTTATGATCCCACACCCAACTACTGGCTCCTTATGATCCCACACCCCACTACTGGCTCCTGATGATCCCACACCCCACTACTGGCTCCTGATGATACCACACCTCACTACTGGCTCCTGATGATCCCACACCTCACTACTGGCTCCTTATGAACCCACACCCCACTACTGACTCCTTATGATCCCACACCCCACTACATGCACCTTATGATCCCACACCCCACTACTGGCTCCTTATGATCCCACACCCCACTACTGGCTCTTTATGATACTATATGAACGCCGGTTCAAGTCTCGTACTTTACCTTTACCTTTAGGTCACAGACATCGCAATTTGTCGTAAAACAGCGACACAACACATTAATAACCACTTAACGGGTGAACGATGAAAAGGAAAGAAAACAGCCCATTCCACCTCCCACACGAAAAAAATATCTTCTAAAATCGTGTACATTCATCACTATAGAGGGCCGTCTCCGCATCGAAGGTTGACTACCATGGAGAGCCATTCTGATCTTTATCTTGCTTTGACTGTGCAGGTTGTCATAGCCGGACTTTTCCATCTTTTGATGTTACTCGTCAATGTTAGTCTTGGTCTGCCTCTGCCTCTTTTGTCTTTTTCCTTGCAGCCCTTTCACGATTATTTTTAGTAAGCCGTTGCGTCTTTTAACATTCCCCAAAAATCGTATATGTCCTGCTTGGGTTGTGTTTAATAGTTCTCTTTTCATTTTGCAGTTCTTTGAATCTTTCCATCAAATTCTTTCAAATCTTCTATAAATCAAAGTTTCAAAGGCTTCAATCCCCCCCCCCCACCCCCAACCATGTTTATTGATCTTTTCTATACCCCATATCATACTGTATTAAAAGATTTCTAACCTCCAAAAAATGCAAGAACTGCAGTCCATACAGCTCATATGACATGGTTGCTCTGTCTGTGGTCTAGGGAATATAATAGTGTTGAAGGATTCAGTATCAGTTTTATTGATCGAACCACGAAATTGGATATTACATCACTCTGTGTTTTACTTTATGATCGGTACTGTCTGGTTGTTACTCCCTGTTTTCAAGGATATATATATATATATATATATCATTGTATGTATGTATGGGCCTATACGTCTTGTCAGACGGTCTAGTGGAGGTTATTGTGTATTTTTTTGAAGTCTTGTTTTTGTCGAGCAGCTTCTCTCGTGGCTAATTCTACCAATGTTTGACAAACACACACGGCCACAGAATGAACAAGTCAGGCCCACTCATCCACAGAGTTTTCCATCCTTTGTCACGAGTCTTTTCTCTTCTAAATTTTGCCTTAGCACAGTCTCAAATGATGCTATAAGATTCCTTATACATGCTCTCCATGATGTGCGATTACTTGCCAGAAGTTCCCAGTCATTTTCACAGATGGAGAAGTCATTCAGAGATGACTTACAGATATCTCTATATCGCAGTTTAGCTCTGCCGATTTGTCTTTTTACGTGTGCTCATCATCATCATCATCATCATCATCATCATCATCATCATCATCATCATCATTATCATCATCGAGTGCTGTCTCCGCAACGAAGGTTGGCTACCATGGAGCGCCATTCTGCTCTGTCTCTTGCTTTGATGGTGCAGGTTGTCATAGGCTGATTTATCCATCTTTTGATGTTACTCGTCCATGTTAGTCTTGGTCTGCCTCTGCCTCTTTTACCTTGTATTTCCCCCTCCAGGATTACTTTTAGTAGGCTATTGTGTCCTTTAACATGCCCAAAAATCGTATTTGTCTTGTTTGAATTGTGCTTAGTAGTTCTCTTTTCATTTTTAGTTGTTTTAAGACTTCATCGTTTGTTTTCTTTTCCTTCCATCCAATTCTACCTATTCTTCTATAAATCCACATTTCAAAGGCTTCAATTTTCTGTTCTGTTTTCTTGTCTAATATCCATGTTCCTGCACCATATAGGAATATTGAGAAGATGTAACATTTTGCTATTCTTAGTTTTAGCCCTGGTGTTATTTGTTTTGATGTTAGTATGTTCTTGTGTGTGTGTGTGTGTGTATGTGTGTGTGTGTGTGTGCTGGCCATGGCTCATATCTTGGTGTGTATCATGTTAGTCATATCTCATATCTTGGTGTATCCGTGTTAATCATGTCTCATATCTTTATGTGTATATGTGTTTAGTCATATCTCATATCTTAGTGTGTAGCTGTGTTAGTCGTGTGTCACATCTTTGTGTGTGCATGTTTGGGTTAGTGATATCTCATATCTTTGTGTGTGGTTTCTGTGTATGTCACATCTCATATCCTTGTGTGTGCATGGCTATGTTAGTCATATCTCATATCTTTGTGTGCATGTCTATGTTAGGCATGTGCCATATCTATGTGTGTGCATGTCCATGAATTTTTGTTCTTGCAATTTTCAATTCTTTTATAGATATATTGCAAGCAGCTCTATCTCCTTAAGGGAGCCAAATCCTGCTGCTTGCCTTTCTCATCAATGTTCTTCTCAGTGTCTCTCTGAGTCTTCCTCTTTTTCTCTTACCTGTTGTTTCCCACATGAGGGCCTGCTTTGCTATTCGGTTATTATCTCTTCTCATCACATGTCCAACATATGACCATCGTCTTTTCTTTATTACTGAAGATATTAGTGGTTGGCGATTTCTCTAATTTCTTCGTTTGTTTTGAACTCGTTCCACGCTATACCAAGTATTTTCCTGAACTTCATCATCAGCTTCGTTAGTAGGCGCATAACATTACACAATTAAAAGTCTCCCATATTTTTTTTTGTAGCGTGTTCGTATCAGACGGCTATTTACCGGTTCCCATTCTAATAAACTTCTTGCAGCTATGTCTGTCATCATTATGCCTACTCCTTCACGGTGTTTTCCATTTTCCCTTCCAGAAAAAAACTACTATTTTATTATCAACAGATTTCCTACCTGTTCCAAGCCAGCGCATTTCCATTAATCCTAAAATATCTAGATCGTATCTATCCATCTCGCTCGCCACTTGTGCTTGTTTCGTCGGCGCGGCCATTGTCCGTACATTCCAGAATCCTATTTTTGTTGTTGTTTTAGGTATATATATTACGGATACATAAATACAAACATATACATACATACATACATACATACATACATACATATAAATAATCACATATTATCAGCATCATCATGTGCCAGACCGTTTGGTGTAGGCAATCATGCCCTTCCACAATCTTCTATCCACAGTGCGTCGTATCAGTTCTGTTGTTGACTGTTTTCCATGACACCAAGCTATCCAATATTTTCTCTCATTATCGTCCGCGATCTCTCTTTCTCTGTATTGCATCAGTTGTAACCAATTATTCCGACTTTCCTTTACTCATGATGTTCAAGAATATATTAATTGTTTTCTTCCTGATGTTTCTTATGAGCTCTCTTTTTGTGTTGGCCTCTTTGAGAATTTCCTCATTGGCCTTTTCAGCTATTCAATGAACTTTCAACATTCTTCTGAGAAATCCTATCTCTGTGGCATCTAATCGTCTTTTCATTTCATGTTTTACTGCTTAGCGAATCATGATTCGCTTCAATGTGTCAGAAATGTCTTTACATAGCACCGATGAACTCACTTTCTCACTTCTATTGACAGATATCAATATCACATAATATATTCACCCTTAAACGCTTCGAAGTTTGGAACTAAACAGCCAGTTTAAGGATAGAGCCAACGGCTGTGTCAAGTATCGTAGACCAGCTTCAAACAGCAAAACAACACATCAACGCCCAATTAACGTCTCCTTAAATGAGGAAAAAGATTAGTCGTTGGTTGAACCAACGTTGGATGAAATTATCATAGACTTCCGTTTCCATGATGGCGGAACTAAGCCACGTTCTCTCGATCGCTGCGAAAATTGCTTTGGAATGTGATCAATTTCGGCTTTCCGTTGCAATTTTCTGCGTTCAAGTCGAAATGATGTTCTACTTGTCATATCTACGCCAATGAATTGGCGTTGCACGCATGGCAATACTCCGTTTTGACAAATCAAGTGTTGTGAATGCGACCTTCCACCGTCTAGTGTTGATCTGCGTTTTACGTCACAATGAGTGCTGTTCAATGACCGTTGATGGTGTTTGCCGCAAGCTATTTACAATTTCCAACGCATTAATGTGTGGGCTCCGTCAAGTCAGCCGAAGTTTTATCTCGTTGGGGAATTTGCACCATGTTTCGTTCGTTGTAGACTGCATTCACTAGAGTAATCAGGAACCCATGGGCGCAGACATTTTCTGCGTGCTACGTCATCATAATGGCTCATCGTGTGTACCAAGACCGACCATGCGCTAATCTTGCGATCTATTGTTTGGTGTGCAACGGGATAATCTGACGAAGAACTGTGTTTTGTATGTTCGGAGTTGGAGTCAAACACGATGTCCTAATATCATCAAGCGCTATACATTTAAATACTATGACGATCATCATTTTCAGGAGGACGTGAACTTCCGGGCAATATGGTGGATAGGCGGTAGGAACCATAGAAGGCTATGTCTGAAAAGTGTTCCTTGTTGCAGTTTCCTCATATTCCAAGTCCGGCTTGTTGCAGGAGCTACTGATTTAAGTGCTCTGTGCACACACCGTGAGCTGTGTGTTTCATCCGTTTTGATCATGTTCCGATATTCCAATTGTTTACGATGAATGCTGATATCGTATGACAGGGAACAGTTGGCCGTGTTCACTTTCTATGCGGTTTCGCTTTATGTCTTTTGGCGTGTGCTGAGACTGCTACGATGGGGACTACAGTTACCTTTCTTTGTTTGGGAGATGAGTTAGTAATTCGGATGACTCCACTGGCACGGGTGGTTGAGCGATTATGGATTTTAATTCGTTTGCAGTGATACCGATGCCTTCCATAATCAATAACCAATCATCATCATCAAGTACCGGGCCTGCTGGCGTAGGTGATCATGTCTCTCCACAACTTTCGATCTCGGCAGCTATTTATCATTTCTTTTGTTGACCTTCTGCCAAGCTATTCTCTTAAGCTGTCTGTTATTTTTTTTTCTTTGCTTCCCTCTATCTCTTCGTCCCTCAATGTTTCCAGTTGTTACAATATATTCCAGTTGTTCTCTTCTCATTACATGGCCAAAAAAATGATGATTGTTTCTTCCTAATATTGGAAATTAGCTATCTTTTTGCTTTGTCCTCTCTCAGAACATCTTCATTACTCTTCTTAGCTGTCCATGGTACTCTCAAAATTCTTATGTAAAACCACATTTCTACATACTCCAGTGATTTTCTTGTATGTTTTCCTATTGTCCATGACTGGCATCCATATGTTAAGACAGGCTCTACGTAATATTTAAGAACTCTTTTTCTTGTTTCTATTGCCAAAAAAGGATTGCATGGTATCTTCCTCATTTTTGGAAATCTGCTTGTGCCTGAGCCATTCTGCATCTCACCTCTTTTGTACAGCTTCCATCTGAGGTTAACAAAGTTCCCAAATATTTAAATTCATTTACCTGTTTTAATATTGTTCCACTTGTCTTTTTTTTTTTACTGAGGTGATGTCTTTTTCTTTGTTGTTACCATTACCTCTGTCTTTTTGCTATTAAGGCTGATACCTTAGATTATTTATATTATGACCTCCAATTGTTATTCCAGGCATGCCCCTTATGGATCTTAAAATAATCTCACTATAAATATTAAACAAATCTGGTGACAGCTCACAACCTTGTCTAACACACTGTTTTACTTGTTGAAACATTCCCAATTGGTTTCCAGTTCTTATGGCCGCTGTTTGTTGTTAGTACATGTTCTTTATTATTCTTAGATCTTTGCTGTCTACGTTTAAAGCTTTCTAAAATTTTGATTATTTCTTGGTGCTTTACTTTGTCAAATGCCTTGGTGTAATCTATGAAACATAGGTATAGATCTGTTTTCACCTCTATGGCTCTTTCTACTAAAGATCTTATGATATAAATGGCATTGCTTGTTCCTTTATCTCTAACAAAACCACACTATTCATCGCTAATTTCTGGTCTGATTTTGTTTCGCACTCTTCGCATGATGATTCTTAGTAAAATCTTAGTCATATGACTCATAAGGCTTATTGTGCGATGATCATCGCATTCAATCGCACCCGATTTTTGGAGTTGAAGATATAAAAAGATAAAAAAAAAACCTAAGCTCTTAAAAGGCGGATGTTTGTAGTAGAAATTGATTGTCGATGTCACACGGTACGGCTCATATTGATGTTGATAACAGATCCGAAAGTCACGTGCTCCATCTCGTTCCTGAAAACAACTGTTGTGTACAACCTGTCTCTCTCGTGGCGCCAACTACCACGCCCTCGCTGACTTCCCCTTGTTTCCTCTGTGGCATCAAATCGCAGTCATCATCAATATCCTGTGGGATGCCGTGTAGAGTAAAAATTCTTCCCATTCGTTATTTTGGAACCCAAACAAAGCTTAACAAAGAATGTTTCTTAACACTTCAACATAAACTACCTGTTTGGTCTCTATTACGGCGAAGAAATTGAGTTGTCAAAGTTTCTTGTCAATTTTGTCAGGAAAAGTTTCTTGTTAATTTTGTCAGGAAAAGTTTCTTGTTAATTTTGTAAGGAAAAGTTTCTTGTCAATTTTGGTAGGAAAAGTTTCTTGTTAATTTTGTAAGGAAAAGTTTCTTGTCAATTTTGTCAGGAAAAGTTTCTTGTTAATTTTGTCAGGAAAAGTTTCTTGTTAATTTTGTAAGGAAAAGTTTCTTGTCAATTTTGGTAGGAAAAGTTTCGTGTCAATTTTGTAAGGAAAAGTTTCTTGCAATTTTGTAAGGAAAAGTTTCGTGTCAATTTTGTCAGGAAAAGTTTCGTGTCAATATTTTCTAAAATTTTCCTGTAAATATTTTTGACTTATGTTTCTTCTTCCTCCTCTTTAACTTATTCTTCTCGTCAAAGGACGGCTAACCACTGACAAAGATAGCCAACATTCAACATTTCTCTTTATTCATTGTTTAGGACTCTACTAAGTTGAGGCCTGTTCATTCTTTGATGCTATCTTCCCATTTTCTTAGCTTTTTCCAGAATGGTCTTTGCTGGGCGATTACATTTCTTTATCTAAAGAAGGCTTAAGACTGAAACGTGGGTTATGTCTCCTGTGTTGTTATATTAAAGTGTTAAACTGCGTTATAAATCCGGGTGTTTTTAAATACATTAGTTTATATGAGCACGCACAAAGTTGTAGCGCCACACTGTTAACAATATTGTCATTTCCATTCCACGTGTCACTTCGATGGTTAGCAGCATGACCTCCCCTTGTTTATTAAAATGTTTTAAGTTGCTGTCTGTTGCTTGGCTACAAGTAAACACAAATGACGTCACTACACTGTGTGCACTTATTCGTCAGAAGTCAACATGTTCATTTCTGAAGATGAAGAATGGAGCGCATGCTGACAGACCCTATTGCTGCTGTGAATAGGTACTCAACTATCCCAACCTCTTGAAGCTTCCTTCTCTTTGTAGTCGCCGGATTCGCTTCATCGATTTAGCCAACTGTGATGGGTTTATTAAGTGCTCCCCCTTTCATTTGATGCCATTATCTTTAACGATAGTTATGAGCTCAAATAAATCCCTCAGACATTCCGGATAAAGTGCAATAATTAAAATAGTGCTATGTAATGCACTGCAATAATGGACGTTAATTTAATGCATTAGAGAGCGGGAGGACGAATCGATAACTTGTCGAGCTCCAAAACAAGAGAATGCGGGTTCGAATCCCGGTAGAGTCATTAGTTTTTTTTTCATCCCTTAAAATGTATCACATCATAAGACAAGGAGGATCGAGTATATTCATATACTGGCATAGAACTAAAATTCCATTTTGTAGCTAAAACAAGCAACCGTGCAAGAATTGTGAGCAGATTTCTGAGGACAAGAGATTTGGATCGGTCTATTGACCATTGGGTTTCTGGCTTTACTCAGTGAGTGTGTATACATTTTATCTTGCAAATAATAAAGGCCTGACATTGTGCAGACTAAACAAATTACCCAAAAAATACGCTGATAGTAAAAATAAATAGAAGACACTAACACCGTATTTTCCTTGTTTTGTCATTTATTTGTTTGTTCCTGCTGTAGGCCTATTGAGCCGAAACGTCTTTCAAATTAGTGTCGTTTATTGGTGACGTAAATCTTTAACCGTATCATCTTTGTTTTCTTTTTTTTTCATTTCATCTCCTCCTATTTTCAATGAGCTGTGACCGAAGCCTGATTTAGCTGTACAATTTTATTGTCAGCTCGGGGCACTACAACAGGCAAGAAGAAAAAACGATGAAAGAATACAAATATGAAGAAGCGGAGGAGGTGGTCGTAGAGGAAGCAAAAGAAATGTTGGTCGGAAATTTGCTATGACAATTCCAGATCTTTGAGGCAAGTACTGTGAAAAGTACTTCGTAGTCGATGAATGGTAAGTATAGATAAAAGTACTTCCTAGTCGATCAAAGGCAAATACAGAGAAAATTACTTCGTTGTCGATGAATGGTAAGTATAGATAAAAGTACTTCCTAGTCGATCAAAGGCAAGTACAGAGAAAAGTACTTCGTTGTCGATGAATGGCAAGTACAGAGAAAAGTACTTCATAGTCGATCAAAGACAAGTACAGAGAAAAGTACTTCCTAGTCGATCAAAGGCAAGTACAGAGAATAGTACTTCCTAGTCGATCAAAGACAAGTACAGAGAAAAGTATTTCCCAATCGTCAAAGGCAAGTACAGTGAAAAGTACTTCCTAGTCGATCAAAGGCAAGTACAGAGAAAAGTACTTCATAGTCGATCAAAGACAAGTACAGAGAAAAGTACTTCCTAGTCGATCAAAGGCAAGTACAGAGAAAATTACTTCCTAGTCGATCAAAGGCAAGTACAGAGAAAAGTACTTCGTTGTCGATGAATGGCAAGTACAGAGAAAAGTACTTCATAGTCGATCAAAGACAAGTACAGAGAAAAGTACAGAGAAAAGTACTTCGTTGTCGATCAAAGGCAAGTACAGAGAAAAGTACTTCGTAGTCGATGAATGGTAAGTACAGAGAAAAGTATTTCCCAATCGATCAAAGGCAAGTACAGAGAAAAGTATTTCCCAATCGATCAAATGCTAGTACAGAGAAAAGTACTTCCTAGTCGATCAAAGGCAAGTACAGAGAAAAGTACTTCCTAGTCGATCAAAGGCAAGTACAGAGAAATGTACTTCGTTGTCGATCAAAGGCAAGTACAGAGAAAAGTACTTCGTTGTCGATCAAAGGCAAGTATAGAGAAAAGTACTTCGTTGTCAATGAAAGGCAAGTATTGAGAAAATGTTGTTGAAGATCTATGCTCCACAGGGAGTTGAAAGTGTTTGTTGAAGATCTATGCTCCACAAGGAGCTGAAAGTGTTTGTTGAAGATCTATGCTTTACAGGGAGCTGAAAATGTTTGTTGAAGACATATGCTCCACAGGGAGCTGAAAGTGTTTATTGAAGACCTGTGCTCCACAGGGAGCTGAAAGTGTTTGTTGAAGACCAATGATCCACAGGGAGCTGAAAGTGTTTGTTGAAGACTTGTGCTTCACAGGGAGCTAAAAATGTTTGTTGAAGACCTATGCTCCACAGTGAGGTGAAAGTGTTTGTTGAAGACCTATGCTCTACAGGGAGCTGAAAATGTTTGTTGAAGATCTATTTTCCACAGTGAGGTGAAAGTGTTTGTTGAAGACCTATACTCCACAGGGAGCTGAAAGTGTTTGTTGAAGACCTATGCTCTACAGGGAGCTGAAAATGTTTGTTGAAGATCTATTTTCCACAGTGAGGTGAAAGTGTTTGTTGAAGACCTATACTCCACAGGGAGCTGAAAGTGTTTGTTGAAGATCTATGCTCCACAGGGAGTTGAAAGTGTTTGTTGAAGACCTATGCTCCATATGGAGCCAAAAGTGTTTGTTGAAGATCTATGCTCCACAAGGAGCTGAAAGTGTTTGTTGAAGATCTATGCTTTACAGGGAGCTGAAAATGTTTGTTGAAGACATATGCTCCACAGGGAGCTGAAAGTGTTTATTGAAGACCTGTGCTCCACAGGGAGCTGAAAGTGTTTGTTGAAGACCAATGATCCACAGGGAGCTGAAAGTGTTTGTTGAAGACTTGTGCTTCACAGGGAGCTAAAAATGTTTGTTGAAGACCTATGCTCCACAGTGAGGTGAAAGTGTTTGTTGAAGACCTATGCTCTACAGGGAGCTGAAAATGTTTGTTGAAGATCTATTTTCCACAGTGAGGTGAAAGTGTTTGTTGAAGACCTATACTCCACAGGGAGCTGAAAGTGTTTGTTGAAGACCTATGCTCTACAGGGAGCTGAAAATGTTTGTTGAAGATCTATTTTCCACAGTGAGGTGAAAGTGTTTGTTGAAGACCTATACTCCACAGGGAGCTGAAAGTGTTTGTTGAAGATCTATGCTCCAAACGGAACTGAAAATGTATGTTGAAGACCTATGTTCCACAGGGAACTGAAAGTGTTTGTTGAAGACCTATGCTCCACAGGGAACTGAAAGTGTTTGTTGAAGACCTATGCTCCACAGGGAGCTGAAAGTGTTTGTTGAAGACCTATGCTCCACAGTGAGGTGAAAGTGTTTGTTGAAGATCTATGCTCCAAGCGGAAGTGAAAATGTATGTTGAAGATCTATGCTCCAAGCGGAAGTGAAAATGTTTGTTGAAGATCTATTTTCCACAGTGAGGTGAAAGTGTTTGTTGAAGACCTATACTCCACAGGGAGGTGAAAGTGTTTGTTGAAGATCTATGCTCCAAGCGGAAGTGAAAATGTATGTTGAAGACCTATGTTCTAAAGAAAGTTGTAAGGAAGAAGCGGGATTTCATACAAATTACTTTTTCTTTAAATACCAATTTCTCCATGACTTCTCATTTATCTGTTTTGCCGTCTTTCTTCTTAAATGTGCCGTTCATTAGTTCCGTTTTTCTTTTTTTCTCTCTTTCCCTCTTTCTTTCTTTCTTTCTTTCCACTTGTCTGTCTGTCTGTCTTTCCGTCTTTCAGGTTTGTCCGGATTTCTACTTCTTTTTTCTTTCTTTCCTTCTTTTTTTTCTTTCTTTTAATTTTTTCTTCTACATTTCATTCCACATGTTTCTGCTACCGAGATATTCTTCTTTTGTTCCTGACATATTTCTGTCTTTATTTTAATTGTCTGCACTTCCCTCCAAATATATATTCCTCTCTCATGTTATTATTTTTCTTCCACTTATTTTCCCACTTATTCTTCCACTTATTTTTCCACTTATTTTCCCACTTATTCTCCTGTCTTAACTCTAGTCTACATCAGAACATTGCTCTCTTCAGCATCATCATCATCATCATCATCATCATCATCATCATCATCATCTATTTCCTGAAAGCCCTTAAAGTGTGCCCACCTCCAGTACAGGAACCATTTATCCTAAATTCTTTGAGGTCCCTTATGAGCACTACGTGGCGCATACACTGTTATGAATCATGACTGTGCGGTCAAAACAAAAAAATCGGAGAAAGAATTGGCCATTTGTCGAGACCATTGAAAATTTTACTTGGATAACAACAATCATCATCCTTATCCAAACTTTCTCCACTTTATTGTCGTCTTGCTACCTTTATTTATTTATCTATTTTTTTAAATACTAATTTTCCTTTACGTATTCGTTTTCTTTATTATTTATTTTTTATGTTTCATTTAAACTACTATTTTTTAATTTGTTCTCACTTTTTTCTTTTTTCTTTTCCACATTATCTGGCATTCGTTCCATCTTTGTTTCTTATAGTAATTCATCAATTCCTCTTACTTATACTTATATGCTTGTTGTAGTTATGATTCATCATCTTTGGTTATTATCGGTGTCCTCTTCTCTTTAATTGCCTCTGTTAAAAATCTACATCCGAATTGTCTCAATGTATTTCTACTTTAGGATATTTTTTTTCATCATATACTCTGTTTCTTCTCCCATTTCTTTTATAAGAAACCCTCCTCTCTCTAATCTCATTTCTCCCTTCCCTTCCTCTCGAGAAATCCGATCCTCTCTACTCACATTTCTCCCATCGCTTCTTCCTCGAGAAACCTTGCACTATCTACTCACATTTCTTCCTTCTGCACTCTCATTTTCCTCTTAAAAAAATCCTCCACTCTCATTTTCCTCTTCAAGAAATCCTCCACTCTCATTTTCCTCTTCAAGAAACCCTCCTCTCTCCACTCTCATTTTCCTCTTCAAGAAACCCTCCACTCTCCACTCTCATTTTCCTCTTCAAGAAACCCTCCACTCTCCACTCTCATTTTCCTCTTCAAGAAACCCTCCACTCTCCACTCTCATTTTCCTCTTCAAGAAACCCTCCACTCTCCACTCTCATTTTCCTCTTCAAGAAACCCTCCACTCTCCACTCTCATTTTCCTTCTCAAGAAATCCTACACCCTCCACTCTCATTTTCCTCTTCAAGAAACCCTCCACCCTCCACTCTCCACTCTTAGTGTCCTCTTCAAGAAACCCTCCACTCTCCACTCTCATTTTCCTCTTCAAGAAACCCTCCACTCTCCACTCTCATTTTCCTCTTCAAGAAACCCTCCACTCTCCACTCTCATTTTCCTCTTCAAGAAACCCTCCTCTCTCCACTCTCATTTTCCTTCTCAAGAAATCCTACACCCTCCACTCTCATTTTCCTCTTCAAGAAACCCTCCACCCTCCACTCTCCACTCTTAGTGTCCTCTTCAAGAAACCCTCCACCCTCCACTCTCATTTTCCTCTTCAAGAAACCCGCCAATCTCATTTTCCTTCTCAAGAAATCCTACACCCTCCACTCTCATTTTCCTCTTCAAGAAACCCTCCACTCTCCACTCTCATTTTCCTCTTCAAGAAACCCTCCACTCTCCACTCTCATTTTCCTCTTCAAGAAACCCTCCACTCTCCACTCTCATTTTCCTCTTCAAGAAACCCTCCACTCTCCACTCTCATTTTCCTCTTCAAGAAACCATCCTCTCTCCACTCTCATTTTCCTTCTCAAGAAATCCTACACCCTC